>SPJY01019435.1:1178150-1565592 GCA_005191435.1 Raddia distichophylla
TGTTGATTGGGCACAGCAAATAATTTGATGCAATAATTGTCATCAAGTCCATCAGATAACCTATCACGGGCAGTACGGAACACTTGTACAATTGGATTGTGATCATTAAACATGGTTGTCAAAGCTACAACAATGGCCTCGTCTGCTTGGAAGTCCCCTTCACTATGGGAGGTAACAGATATTCTATTTTTGATCTCATTGTCAGTATCAAAAATATATAGTTGACAGTACTGAGGCCTTGCATCTTGTGTGGGAACCAATGACCCTATTCGATGGCATAGCTGACCACTGATCTTGAAAACATAAGGGCCACGACCATCATTGATAGAATTGATGATATTGGCACCCATAGAGGTCATTGCATACATGGAGTTGTAACATCTTATATACTGATAAAAGTGTGTAGATAACCTAATGTCAATTCCTGTGAGAAGGCCAAAAAGTGGTGGCGGAGGTGGCTTATATGGAGATAGAATAATGCTCCCTCCCTTGCAAAATTTGTTGTATACAGGTGACCCTACTCGACCATGACCACGTTCACTTTCTTCATACCAAAAACGGGCACCGCAATATGGGCATACATGGGTAGGCCCTCCAAGATGAAGAGGTGCATAAATAGACCCTGATATTAAATAACAAAAAAGCACAACATGAGTATTGTGCGTTGAGGGCAAACGGGGATATCAAAAGAAAAGTATATTTTTTTAGGTAGCATGGCTTTAGCAATGTCACCCGTTAAGAAGAAACTATAGAGTAGCGGATGTGAGTACAATTGTACAGCAGGTGATGGTTGAGTGTTGTTGCCATTGAGAATGAATATGGCACGTCATATCTGGAGTAATTTTGTATGATGAAATTACTGAGAGCATCACAAAGAAGTGTCAGGACAATCATAGCACATGAATAGATGAAATATTATTTTGTTAGTCATGTCACATAGAGAGATCGAACAATCATAGAACATGAATCAGTAAAATAGACTTTCGTTAGTTGTATCATGCACAATAAACAGGCAAGAAATAGCTTAGTAACTTACGGTGGTGTCGCTTGTTTTTTTGTTGATTGTGATGTTGGCTAGTACTGTTCTGGCCATCGGAGGCTAGCTGGATGGCACCTTGAAATAAAGAGGGAACGATAGCCTAAAATCCAGTAGTAGTAGAGGCCCCTATAGGCCTTGTTTGTTTCAGATTAATGTAGCGTTGCGTTTTACTGTAACAAATTTGTGATCCCCTCAAAATACGTCTTAACAAGTTCAAAAAATTATGAAAAAATATTTTACAAACTTTAAGAAGTACTATTTAAAACCTCACAAGAATGATTACAAAACATTACATCATTTGGCTTATACAAAAATAACAAATTTTCATTTAATTTAATTTAATTCAAAATTAATCTGAAACAAACAAGGCCATAGAGCCACAATGGGTAGAATCCATGCCAACATCAATAAATAGTACAAATCTGAGTTTCCCCCTCCACTTCTCCACGTGGCTCGCTCCTCGCGCGCTGCTCACCCCGCTCGCCTCGCTCGCGTCGCCTGCGCGCTAGCCGCATGGCTCGCTCGGCCGCTCTATTTTTCCCGCGCTCGCCCGCTACCGCTCGGCCTCGCTTTTTTTTCCGCGCTCGCCCGCTCGCTCGGCCTCGCTTTTTTCCCGAGCGCGGCGACGGGCGCGCCATGCGTGCGGGTTGCGGCTAGTTGTACTTAAAAGCAGGTTGAGCAAGGTGCATATTGTAAAATGAAGTAAGAAAATAGGTAAACAACATGGCATATACAAAGGGGCACAAAAAGCGTAAAAGTTGGACTACCTTGTGCCCTAGCAAGGTCCATGGATGCCTTACGTTTCTTGCATGCCTCGGCAGGAAGGGACGTCGATGCTCGCGACAAATTCTCTTCTGAAATAAAAACAACATACGTCAATAAAGTGTGCAATGAATAGAGCAAACATGATTCAATAAGCATACGAAAATTTAATAAGTGATAGCGTGTAAGCGGAGTATATGACGAGACCTAAAGATTTTATAGGCTCCATAGATGCCTTCCGTTTCGCGCGTGGGGTAAACATCGATGGTTGGGGCTGCAGGCTGTAAAGGCATTTAGCATAAAAGAGAATATATATTAGTTGAGCACAAACATATACACAAATTGGAAAGTGGAAGAATGCAATTACCAACTGAGGTGTTGGTATTAGATGGTGTAGAGGAATCAGTGGATAGTAAAGAAAGTCAACACCTAGGTGATAGACACACGGGAGGAAGAAATTAATGGAAAATTTTATGATATGAAAGAAATAGACAACGGGAATCTGATATAATAAGTATTTTATAGTGAAATTAGCAACAGCTTATAAGTAGAGCATACCAACACACTCGATAATCTCATAGGCTTCATCGACACTTTTCGCTTGATGCATGTGGTGTCATCGATGGTTGGATCTGTAGGCGGTGAAGGCATCGGAACGTAAGTGAATCGAAAATTGTAATATATATCAGGGCAGCGGAAACAACATGTAGTAAAATGGGAAACGTAAAGGGTGTAACTACCAGTAAGGGTGTTGTCATGAGGTGGTATAGACCAAACGACAGTAGAGATTAAAGAAAGCTGACGCCTAGCTGATCGACATGATGAGATGAAGGAATCTGAGGACAAATTATGCTGGCCTACAAAATTATCAGGGTTAATAGGTTGGATGTTCTGCTAACCAGTGGTGATGCCTGCAGAATTAGTTAAAAACTAAAACACAACAATATCGATATATGAAGGCATAAAACAGGCACATAAAAAATAAGGACTGGGAATTGTTTGGTAATAAAATATAGAACTGACCATTGTGCTGATGATCTGTACACATGGTCTGTTTGGCTGGTTGCTGGCTGTTCTGAAGCAAAAGCTTCCATGAAGAGGCTGACGTAGTGGAATGTGAGCACACCAAAAGGGATATAGGTCTTTTGCCTTAGCAGCTTTTGCGCGGCAGGAAATCCACCCGTACGTAATCTGACAGTGTGTAGAGGCAGTAAAACGTGAAAACATGCAGGACACTGATGGCTATAATTAAAAAGTGGGTACGCCATCTGAATTTTCTATCTTTAATTGAAGCTGAACAAATTGAATATTTTAAGACAACTTTTTTGTCCTCATTGGCTGAATATGAATGAAGGCATCATTTAAATGTTGTCCATCCCCCAACTTCTTTGTGAAAACGTGCCCATTATGAAATCAGAGAATGGATATTGTAAACAGTGCAAAAAGGATCTGAGACAGCCTTATGTTGAAAACAAACTTTGGTCTCATTCTTTTCATCCTATCTAACCTCTCTTTCACTTTACAGTCCCAATAAACGGCCCCTATAATCCTGCAATAGCAAATTATCATCCAGCAAATTCACTTTTTTTTTTTGGCAGCAATCAAAATAAAAGTGATCACCCACTTGGTCTAGCATTATTATGGAAAAAGAAATGATACCTCACATCACTTTAACAATACGACACTTGGAAAATAAATTATTGACAACTTCAAGTTGATTACAGGAATGACAGATTGAAACATTGGATTTTCCTAACCATTGTTGTTTCTCCATGCTCTCTTGTAAGGAAATGCTATTTTCTCCAAGATCATAGGAAGTTTCTAATTTTTAATGGAACCTTTGCCTTGTACTTATTCTTACAAAATCTACTTTTATTTGTTATGGCTAGGAACCTCAAAATGTTTGTAAAATGAGTCGACAGTAAACAGTATTTTTTTTAGTCTAAATTCTACACGCCAACATCTCTAGAAGTACACATGTAGATTCCCAGCGAAAAAAACTAACAAAAAAAATAGGAAATATCTTCTTTTACCACCTCCCAACAGGTTTAATAGAACCTTATGGTAATACAGTTTGGCCTAGGAGTTTTATTAGATCTCGTACCAAACGCAATGTGTTTTGTCCTCCAAACAGAATGGTTTTACCAACTCAACATTTTCTTCTGCAGTTATCCTAGCATCAGGAGACCATAGACCTTCAAACATTTTAAGCTTAATAGGCTCACTCACACCAAACAGATTTTTGTAATAATCAGTTGTATGCTCTAATAAAGCTTCATCTCCTTCAATAACGCCATAGCCATCCTGCAGGGAGGAAAAAAAAGATTTGTACGCCCTCCATTAGCTACTCTATGTAACTGGCATATTTGGTGTATGTACAACTATCGCTTTGTTCAACTCATCTACCATAGCTATTTTTCTAGTTGCCTCGTCAGTAACGAAAACACAAAAAAAATCTCTTATCTCAAGAATAGATAGCACGGACATGAGTGGCAGGAGATGGCCCGGCGGGATGGGCATGTTGATGGCGGCACCTGCGTGGAGGATCGCTTGAAGCGCAGTGGACAGCAGAAGGGCAGAGATGGATGACAGAGCAGACCGTGCAAGCAGCGTCTGGTGAAGCCTTCAGGCCGTGGCGCCTGGCGGCGAAGCAAATTTGGGAGGAGGCGAGCGGCTGGGCAGGTGGGAAGAGGGAAACGGGCGGTGAGCACGCTGTGGATTTGCCTATTTGGGGGTGTAGAATTAGGGATTATGGAATTGGGGATCAGGAAGAGTAGGCTTGGACGGGAACAGAGGTTGGAGGCACAGGATGAAACTGGTGAGGAGCTGGAGGGCAAGGATTCGATCACTGTTCCTGGAACAGTACTGCGCTGATGTGCACGTGCCACTGCGTGGAGCCCGAACGCCGTACATCTCTATGGTTACATACATAGATGGATTCACTGCCTTTTATAATTTCTTCCAAGAGTAGCTGTGCCATAATTATAGGTCTGCTACAATTTGCTAGTAACAAATTTTTGTACTGAACGATAAGAGCCACTAATGACTACCCTCCTGCCTTTGTGCTTTTTCCTTACCTACGACACTCGCACCACAACCATCTTCGGCTGTCTCCAACAGGAATCCCTAAATTTGATCCCCTTATAAAAAAAAATCTCACCCTATATTTCTCCCATCTCCAACAGCGTTCCCTATATGAAGAATTGTATAGGGGGAGGAGAGAGAACCCTTATATATAAGGGAATGGAGAGAAATCCTCTATTTTAGGAGGCGAAATAGGGAGCGCTGTTGGAGGACATAGGAAAAGAATCCATCCTCTATTTTAGGGTAGAGGGTGCTTTAGGGGGAGCTTGTTGGAGACGGCCTTCCGCCAGTACAAGGGCCCAGCCAAAGCTTATACCTGTAAGGGTAAAGTTACAGACAATAGACAAAATTCATATGAAAACCATACGGATCAGTGGCACACCCACAGCATTAAAAAAAAAACAGAGCACAGAACATATTAGTGATGAATGTCCAAGATAATTTTTTTCGGAGGCCATATAGTATAAAAATTATTGGACATTTCTTTGTCATCTTAAAAATAACAAGGTATCAATGAAGAGAAAATGCTAAAAAAAATGCATGCATATTAACGCTCCAATAGCAATATTAACCATTGTTTAATATCGATGTTAACATGCTTTACTAATCAAATACGCATGCACTGATCCCGTTGAAAGCACAGTGCTGGAAACGAGGCTACACGCATGCATACAGCCCTTACTAGGGCTAGCAATCTGGCTCGCAGCTCGTGAGCAGCTCGTAGCTTGCTCGGTTTTGGCTCGGCTCGGGCTCGGCTCGTAGGCCAACGAGCCCGAGCTCGAGCTTTTTTTCCAGCTCGGTTAATTAGCGAGCCGAGCCGAGCCGAGCCTAGGGCTAGCTCGCTCGTGGCTCGTGGAGGGCTCGGAGCACGCAGACCTGCAGTCTCCCTTCCCACTCTCCTGTCTCTCATTTCAATTCTTCCCAATCCCCTCCCCCCTCTCTCCCGCACTAGATCCAGCGCCTCCCGACCTCGTTGGTGAGTTCGTGCGTGTGACTCCAGTGACGCGGCGGCGATGCCGGTGCCCATCCTCACCTTGGCGCGAGGCTCCCCTCCGAATCAAGCACGGCGCGGCCCTCTTCTCCAACCCAGCGCACCACAACCCTCCTCCTCCACACCGGCAACGGCGGCACAGCTCCATCTCCACCGAGCGGTGCCCCTACCATGGCATCTCCACTAGCGGTGCTTTTCCCCTCAACCTTGGCGACGGCGCTCCATAAGACGGCAATGGCCCGGCATATCCGAGACGGCGGCTGCTCGGACTCCTAAGGCAACGACGGCCCGACGTGCGGCCAGCTCCCTTCCTCGGCTCTGTGCGACGGCGTGTCCCGGTTGTCTCTGGCGCGGCCATCTTCCTAGTGGGGGAGCACTGCCGAGCCGAGGTCGTCGTTGCGCCGGCCGCCTCGGGCGTTGCCTATGCCGAATAGATGCAGGGGCCGGGCGCCGCCGTGGAGAAGAGGACCGCGCCGCCATTGGTGCCGCCTGCGCCGGCGAGGAAAGGGGGGCGGCGCGCCGGCCGCCCCACCGCCCGTGCCCAGCAAGATGGAGAGAGGAGCGGAGAGGTGGTCCAGTGTCATCGGGCTCGCGAGAGCTCACGAGCCGGACCGAGCTTTCAACGAGCCCGAGCCAAGCTTTTTTCCTAGCTCGTTCGGTGACCGAGCTCGGCTCGGCTCGGCTCGTCAGTGAACGAGCTTGAGCGAGCCAGCCCTAGCCCTTACACACAGCATTGCAACGTGTCAAGCCATCGCATTGTTTGCTATGCCACGTTTCATACAATTTACTTTTTCAGCTCACCATCGTTCATCGTTCAATTATTCTAACAGCGCTGCCGCACTCCGGACATTACACAGCCGTTCATTCCGCACTGCCGAGGTAAATCTTTTTTTCTTCCCAGTTCATTCCTCCCTGCTCTCTTTCTTCTTCACTGGATTTACTGAGTTTAATGAGTCTTAGCTAAATCCTAATGCTTTGGTTGTTTTCTTCCTTATTCTAACAGCTATCATTCTTCTTTTCTTATCGTTTATCAATACCTCGCCCTGTTTACTGAATACTTCATATATGCACATCATTAATTAGTGCATCATGATTTTTTCTATGCAAATATCAACTTTTTAATTATCAAGCAGCATTACAGAAATCTGGGTCAACCTCCGTACTGTGCATAAATTGCACTACCTATGCATACCATTCTTTATTCTATTTGTTACACAATTGCTGATGCTGCCATTGCTCTTCTTCCTATCTTTCCACATAGCCTTTATCTATGATGACACAGAATTGCTTATTTCTTCTTACTCCTCAAAGAAGAAATTAGTTAGCTAGCTTGGTACCATTCCTGCAAAACAATGTGAACATGGAATGCATTATTTTCTAATTCATTACATCACCTGATAAAAATACCTTTACAAACCAATTTATTCCTATTACAATGGTTGCTAATATACAGTACAGACCAATAAAATACCTACTAATACAATTATCGACAGTAACTCCACCAAGATATCTTTCCATCATGCCTTTGTCCATGAAAAATACAATTTCCCTTACTTCATGATTGTCTGTCATGTAAGCTCTCCAACTACAACTTACAATAATTTATTCATAATTTGTTTGATGACCATGTTACAACTTTTCAATTAACACTCACAGATGCAACACAATCATTTGAGCGAAGTTAACCCTATCCACCACAAATGGCGCGTCCGTGTCAGGCTAATCCGATTCTCTACCTATAACGAAGCAGTCGATCTTAAAAAAGCACAAAGACTTGACATGATCATGATCGACGAAGAGGTATATCTATATTGTTTAAATGCCTTATTACTGTCCAATCCTTTTTTCTTCCTCCATCAAATAAGTGAATACGCTATTTTTTAGGGCACAATAATGGATAGCCAAATCCCACAGAAGATCAACCAAAAATTTGCACAATGCTTGGAAGAAGGAGCTCTGTATTACGTACATTATTTCTATGTAGCGGCTGCTAGACAAACTTACAGAGCAGTAAACGGCCCATATATGGCTAAATTTACGGCGTTTACTAAGCTGCACCGCATCTCAACAGTACCTGAACAATTCTATCTCTATGCATACACACCAATCCAGTTCAGTGATCTGAAGGATAAAGCAGGCAATAAAGAATTACTATCAGTTCAGTAACCATGAATTGCTTCTTATTCCAAGATTACATAGTTTATTTGCATTTACATTTTTACCTTGCTTTACAAAAAAAGGCACTATAAGAAAACGCTCCGACAAATTTATATTCTTTATATAACCTAATAAATTATGAATCATCCCCGTAACATGGGCTTGCCTATTCCAATTGTTTTGTAGATATTGTTGCATTCATAACATCCATCGGTCCAATCAGATCTACCCTTGGTAAAGGCATAGCAATGCCTGTACGTGACATAAAAGTAACAGATGAAAGGTAATAACTCATAACAATAATTACAATAGATCCCATAACTTCCCAAGACTTATCGCAATTTCAAATATATTCTATCTGACTTGATAAAATAGCAACACTTGTTCTGTACTCATTACAAACTGCTGTCCTTGCAGCCTTGTTTTCAGGTTAACATTATGGGGTCATCATGCAACACAGTTTAATGCAGGGATGCTTATAGAACAGTAACAAAACAGATCAATAATTGCTTTATTTGTTGGACTTACCATTGCTACAAGGACTGGTTTTCATATTTCAGATGAGACATACCTACAAACCTCCAGCGCTACTAAATGGTATATCAATGTGGCATTGCCTGAAATTGCTGCTCTTGACAACAGGTAATACACTTGCCATTTCCCTTCCTTTCTTATTATGCCACCACAAATGACAACCACCTTCAGAAACTAGCAAGCTATCCTCAGTCCTTTTCTTTGTACGATAATATACCTATTGCTTTCGGTGTAGATTTGCAAATGAAAATACACAGATTAAGGCACCTACTAATGCTGCTGCCATGAGTACACAAATGATTACTGCAAGTGTGGCAGAACTGACCAATCTAAACCCGCATGAAGCTCTTGTGAGCACAAACTCTTCCTACATACTGCTCTCTTCGTGAATAAGCCTTTTATATTATCTAATAGATTACATATATAGGGAAATACATACGTTGTTCACATAGCCTTAAAAGGCCTTCTTGCTGGACGTCGTTGGTGGTATGACTCATGCTCCAGATGCAGGAGGACACTAGAGCGCCGAAATGACTCATTTTACTGCAGTTTATGCGGCATAGCAACACCCTCAACACGGTATGCATTCCATACAACCTATTGTTGTACTTCGCTTCTTATATATTGTACTAATGCAGCTCTTTTAACAGTTATCAAATCACTTTCCAATGCACCGATCCTTCTGAAATAGAAAACCCCACATCAGAAGAAGCCTACTTCAAATTCTTTGGCAGTTTAGCTGAACTCATTGGATTTCCTGTTGATACACTTATGAGCATCACAGATCACACTGAGAATTTCATACCCACACGAATAACAAACCTCTTTGGGAAGCAATATGACGTCATCACCAAAATCACAGAAAGGACATTCGAACAGGATACACTTCACTATGTGGTAGAATCATTCAACCCAGTACTACTGCATCATACAACAGCAACGGCAAATGAGATGAATAAAGACGGTATCTCATTAGTCAGTGCTTTCGTTTGTCAGTAATATAGAACTCTAATCATATGCCAATGCAGGAAACATATGACACTGCAATAAATGTAGAGTCCACACTTGTAATAGCCACACCAGCAACTGAAGCAATCAACTTGCGTAATACACGCAAAGGCAAAAGGTATAAAGAAAATAATTGAGATGCATATGTTGAATATACAATACAACTTAATAGTGCTTAACATATGTAGCTATGTTGTCCTCATTAGGTAAATTATACATTCCATTTAGGGTGATAGAGGGATAGATAGAGGCATAATAACTAAAGCAGTCAGGGGCCTTATTATTCAACCTCCGTATCTGGAGCTGCTACTAATCTAGATAGTTACTCTCCCTCTGTAGACTAGAATAACTTCCTTTTTGTCATAGTCATTTTTGTAGGCATGGATTCGGCATCGGCTCTACAAATAAGACATGTTAGCATTATGTCTACAGTAACACAACATATACATCTCAATTATTTTCTTTATACCTTTTGCCTTTGCGTGTATTACGCAAGTTGATTGCTTCAGTTGCTGGTGTGGCTATTATGAGTGTGGACTCTACATTTGTTGGAGTGTCATATGTTTCCTGCATTGGCATATGATTAGAGTTCTATATTACTGACAAGGGAAAGCACTGACTAATGAGATACCGTCTTTATTCACCTCATTTGCCGTTGCAGTTGTATGATGCAGTAGTACTGAGTTGAATGATTCTACCACATAGTGAAGTGTGTCCTGTTCGAATGTCCTTTCTGTGATTTTGGTGATGACGTCATATTGCTTCCCAAAGAGGTTTGTTATTTGTATGGGTATGAAATTCTCAGTGTGATCTGTGATGCTCATAAGTGTATCAACAGGAAATCCAATGAGTTGTTCAGCTAAACTGCCAAAGAATTTGAAGTAGGCTTCTTCTGCTGTGGGGTTTTCTATTTCAGAAGGATCGGTGCATTGGAAAGTGATTTGATAACTGTTAAAAGAACTGCATTAGTACAATATATAAGAAGCGAAGTACAACAATAGGTTGTATGGAATGCATACCGTGTTGAGGGTGTTGCTATGCCACATAAACTGCAGTAAAATGAGTCATTTCGGCGCTCTAGTGTCCTCCTGCATCTGGAGCATAAGTCATACCACCAACGACATCCAGCAAGAAGGCCTTTTAAGGCTATGCAAACAGCGTATGTATTTCCCTATATATGTAATCTATTAGATAATATAAAAGGCTTATTCACGAAGAGAGCAGTATGTAGTAAGAGTGTGTGCTCACAAGAGCTGCATGCGGGTTTAGATTGGTCAGTTCTGCCACATTTGTAGTAATCATTTGTGTACTCATGGCAGCAGCATCAGTAGGTGCCTTAATCTGTGTATTTTCATTTGCAAATCTACACCGAAAGCAATAGGTATATTATCGTACAAAGAAAAGGACTGAGGATAGCTTGCTAGTTTCTGAAGGTGGTTATCATTTGTGGTGGCATAATAAGAAAGGAAGGAAAATGGCAGGTGTATTACATGTTGTCAAGAGCAGCAATTTCAGGCAATGCCACATTGATATACCATTTAGTAGCGCTGGAGGTTTGTAGGTATGTCTCATCTGAAATATGAAAACCAGTCCTTGTAGCAATGGTAAGTCCAACAAATAGAGCAATTATTGATCTGTTTTGTGACTGTTCTATAAGCATCCCAGCGTTAAACTGTGTTGCATGATGACCCCATAATGTTAACCTGAAAACAAGGCTGCAAGGACAGCAGTTTGTAATGAGTACAGAACAAGTGTTGCTATTTTATCAAGGCAGATAGAATATATTTGAAATTGCAATAAGTCTTGGGAAGTTATGGGTACTATTGTAATTATTTTATTACCTTTCATCTGTTACTTTTATGTCACGTACAGGCGTTGCTATGCCTTTAACAAGGGCAGATCTGAATGGATCGATGGATGTTATAAGTGCAACAATATCTACAAAACAATTGGAATAGGCAAGCCCATGTTACGGGGATGATTCATAATTTATTAGGTTATATAAAGAATATAAATTTGTGGGAGCGTTTTCTTATGGTAAAACACGATTATACATAAATTGGTTTCCCTATGGAGATCCACCCTAGCATAATGTTAAGAACCGTAAACAATCGTCATTCAGCCAGCCGTAAGGACATGTCCATGTTAGAATATTGTCGGTACGAAGTTCATTATTTCCTTGGCCATCCTAATCAATCTACTTGCTGCGGAAGATTATCTGAGCAAATGGTCGTCGATGCATATTCTTGCATTGAGGCAAATAGATTGTCTTATTTCTATTTTAATCAGCATAAGCTTCGCTCAGAAACTTATCAGGGTATATCTGATGCTGTTGGAAGAGGGAATACAAGTGGAAGAGATATTGGTGTCATCGAACATTTCAATGAAGCGTTGCAACATTTCAAAGTAAACTAATGACTTTTTAATCTAGTTTTATTGCTGTCATCGAACCACCTCAAAAAGCTTTCGATAATAATAAATGATGTTTCGAAAAACATATTCAATATACTCTCGAAATCCAGCTTACCATTCAGTTTATTTCAGCTTAGCCATCTTATTTATTTAGCTCAACCATTCTGAATATGCTCTTTACCACTCGATTTGGAGTCAAACGAAGGGGATATAAATTTTCGAACTTTCACATTTGAGACTTGACTTGTCACGCTTCCACACGTTAGTTCTGCTTTCATGCCCGACACTTTTAACCTTCCACGCTCTACAATTTGATATGTCATTATAAAACACAATACGCTAAAAATAACGAAGCTATAGAAATACGATGATTTGGTATGCTTTCCAATTAGCTGTTTTTGCATTAATTACGACTTCCTCGGTGTTAGTAATTAGTGTACATTGATCAACTGATTATTAGCTTTTTAAAATATAAGAAACGTTTGTCGGTGTTCTAAATCAGACAGATTTGTCTCGGGGAAGATTCGTAGTTCGGTCACGGGGAATTTTCGCCGCTCGCTCGCTCCAACTCACGCTCACTGGGAGGCATCAGATTTACCCAGGTTCGGACCCCCTGTGCGGGTAATAGTCCTACTCCTACGAGGGTGGTATTCTCTGGGGTTTGAAACGCTCTGGCTGGAGAGCTCGTACAGCGATCTCTCTCTCTCTCTCTCTCTCTCTGTGTGTGTGTGTGTGTGTGTGTGTGTGTGTGTGTGTAGAACAGATGGGAGCAAACCCCCCTTCTCCCTCTGCCGCCGCTCCCTTTTATACTAGAAGGGGCGGACAGTTGGTCAGAGAGAGAGAGAGGGAGACAGAGAGACGGAGAGAGAGACAGAGACAGAGACAGAGACATTCCATTGGTTGGACTCTGGTCACGGCGCCCCCCACTTGCCCATGTTGACGTCTATATCTTTAATGGCTTCCTCCGATTGCCGGGCCTGACGGGACGTGGGAGGCGCCTGACAAAGGTGCCACTCCGCTCTACTATCGCACAGTGATGGAATGACTGCTACAGTGCATCGGACAGGGCTACAGTGCTGACAATCATCTCTCTCGGTCTCGCACGCCTGAATCCTTACATTTAATGCTGCTGATACGCTGAATGTTGGAGAAGTCTTAGCCGAGAAGCTTCCTCCTTCCGCGCGGGTGCCTGCTGAGTGGGGTTGGTGCCCACCTGCTCGACGTGGTGCCACGCGTCCTACTCGGGCTCGGCATGGGGGTCTGATCGCCCGCTCCACACCTAGCTGCCACGCGTCCTGCTTGGGCTTGGCGTGGGGTTTGATTGCCCGCTCTACGCCGAGCTGCCACGCATCCTGCTCGGGCTCGGCGTGGGGGTCTGATCGCCCGCTCTACACCGAGTTGCCACGCGTCCTGCTCTTCCTTGGCGTGGGTACCCTGGTGCGCGGTGCACCAACAAGGTTATTCTAATAGATAGGACTTACTACAAGATTGATATACAACAACATGCCCATATCATGCTCTATGTATTTATATTGTTGCAGGCATCGATAGCATCATAAAATGTAGGTGATATTATAGATGATATTGTTGAGGTATATATGCACTACAAGACAAACTATGTGATGTTATATGCTTCTACATATTGCGTAGCAGCAACAAGTATTTAGCATCCCATAGTCATAGCAAAGCAAGCATATCATATCATCACATAAATGGCCTATTACATCATGACTAAATGTTCATGTAAATTACAATTTATTTATTTATTGGATATATTTAATAACTAAATAACTATATTTTTACTTAATAATAAAATCAATATAATATAATATAATGAAATTCAATAAGGATAGCACAATAAACAACTCATACAATAGTAAAGATGGGCACATATTTTTTAGACAGCTTGCTCACACATAAAAAATCTGAATTCTTGTGTAGAGTTGACTTTAGCAACGGCTTTGCTCGCTGACAGGCGATTGTGCCTCGCCGCGCACTCGCCGATGGCTTGGGCCGCACGAGGCGCTCGCACGAGCAGTCGCCTGCCATGCAGCCACTCCCTTAAGTTAACTAATCAATGTAATAACTTTACATAATCTTTCACCAATATCATATGAATTATGTTTGACTTTTTGGCTGCAAGTTAGTTGTCGGGTGTTAAACTTTATTTTGGGAAATATCCAAATGTGTCGTTGATGCACTCAAGAAACGACGAAAAGCAACACACCCTCACGACATACGAGCATGTGTTAGTGAACTTCCTCTCTCGAGTTTGTGACCAACAACACATGTGTCTGATCCAAGAACAAATTAGTAGTAATACGGAGTATATACGAACCAAAGATTTTGCGGTCACTTAGCACATGACTTGCTGACTTGGTTTTGTCCAAGCAAGCAACCTCCTCATCAAACTAAAAGATACTAACAGTTCATTTTTTATCCGACAAACTCAACTTTAAAGAGCTAATTATGACTAAAAAGAGCATGTGAATTTAGCAAAACTCAATTTTCTTGAGAGCAAACAATTGGTCATGCTCAAAGTGGATCATATTCGCCTAAAATTAAAATTTACGTAGTGTGAAAGGCCCATAACTTTGGAGAACAAAGAAAAAAACACAATTTGCTAGAATTTTAATCATCACACAAGATCTAGATGATACCAGAGACATGATATTTGGTAACACAGTTTAATATTGTTGCCTATATTTGCAAGCGATCTAACTATCTACGCTTCTCCCCAATTAGTTCAAGCACACCGCAGGCTATGAATCATATAAATAAAAAGAATTGACCCTCCCACTAGAATTTCTGACTGTGAGTTTAGGGACAAATTTGGATTGAAAGTGTATCTAGGCCCCAAGTAGGTTTTGATGATTTATGATCAACAATTATAGGGCTAATGCTTTTAAAGATGAGATATACATAGGTTAAAAATGGTGAAGTAACCCTCAAACTTTTATAGATTGAAGATGGCATCAGGACTCTATTTTGTCGCAAATTGTAAATCTTTATTTCTTTAGTCTAGGCATGTCGTACTATAAAGGGGGATGCTACAGAGAAGCATATAAAGGTTTCTAAGTGCTCAAAGTAGGTATCTCGAAGTTCGTGTGAGTTTTCCACTCAAAATACCTTATATACAGAATCTACTCCATCAGAACATCCGACGTGGGTCAGAACATACGATGGTGGACCCAGTCTGCATGCTACTAGTGCAATCCAGAAAGCATCCCATCGGAACATTCGAGGTACATCGGAACATCCGATGTGGGTCGGAACATCCGACGCGGGATTCTCTGCAGCAACGGCCATATTTCGGGATCCTCTATTTAAAGCTCTCCTCCATCACCTGCCAAAGGTTACACACTCTGATTGATTGAGATTTTGAAGCTAACACTCCTTTCTTCATCAGCTCTCAAGAACACAAGCATTTCTCTCTCTTGTTCATCTTGTGAGATCTAGGTATAGAGAGATCAAGACACCCAAAGTGTTTCACGAATTACAGGCATCAAATTCTTGAGCACTTAGGAATTCCTAAACAATTCTCCGTCGCATTTGTTACTCTTGGAGGCTTGAAGGGCTCCTAGATGGCTAGGTGTCACCGGTGAGCCGCCGAGCTTTGTGTGGTGTGCCTCCGGATTGTGAAGGTGTGATTCCGCCTCCGCAATGAAATGGATTCATCTAGTGACACCGGTGAGTGTTGTTGTGCAACACCGAAGGGGATTAGGTTCTTGGTGATCCGGGCTTTGTGTCTTCCCTAACTGTGAGTAGGATCTCCCTTCAACGATCCGAACATCGGTAGAAAAATCGCCGTGTTCTTCGTCTTGACCTTGAGTATCTATTTTACTATTGGTTTTTGAGTTGTTCTGAATATTCTTGAGTTGATCTAAACTTGGTTTTGCGACAAATCAATTTTTATTGTAGGTTTACATCGATTCCAGATCAATCAGGATTGGAACATCCAACATACATCGGAACATCCGACGTAGATCAGAACATCCGTCGCACGGTGTGGACCAGATCGAAACATCCGATCTACATCGGAACATCCGATGTGCTAGCTACTATTTTGAGTGTTTACTTTCCGCAATTTTATTTTATTCGCCTATTCACCCCCCTCTAGGTGGCATATTGATCCTTTCAGTCAGGCACGAGCAAAATCGCGTCGCTATTTCTAGTGGTGATTAGACACCCAAGGAACTGGTAGACTTGTATTTTGAACATTAATCAAATGCTCAAAGAAAATTTAGTCGCGTCGACACCTCTTGGGTGGTGATTAGGCAACCAAGGAACTAACAGATAAGACTGTTTATACTGTCATATTTTGGACATTAATCGCATGTCCAAAGAAAGCTTGGTCCAACATGCATGAGCTGAATCATGTCGCCACCTCTTAGGTGGTGATTAGGTACCAAGGAACTGACAGACAAGACACGTGATTGTGCTATAAATCGGATCGGTGGCGGAATCGGCTTTTCCAAGGTTCCAGCTTGTTCAAGTCAGGATTCATGAAGGCCTAACAAAAAAGACTTTGGATTTTGTGGCGTGTCGGATTGGAGAGAGACTCGGACTTGTATCTAGATTTAAACATACTTTACTTATTTAGCAAGTTTTCTTAGTTAGCAAGCTAGAGTCTATATCATCTTAATAGGGATAAGTTTGGAAATAAGAGTTTGAGTTGGAGTCTGTCTTGGGTCACAGGTCGATATGTTAACAGGAGTCATGGTGCATCATGTAGGGGTTCCTCAACTAATCAATTTATTTACTTTTACGTCTATCTTTACTTTCTTCTTGTTTTAGGTTGTGGCTTTGAATCCGATCAATCCGTTCATATCGGTTTCACCCTGCAAGTAAGAACATTCTTGATTTGGTCCGATCTTCTGCTTCTATTTATCCCATCAACAAGTATTGTCTCGAATTGGTCCGATCTTCTGCTTCTATTTATCCCATCAAGAAGTATTGTCTCGATTAAGTCCGATCATCTCGCCGTCGACATTGGGATATTTCCCTTCAGCTGTATTGCTACACGTCGTCGTTTTCTAGAGGAATCAGATCCCATCTCTTGTCCTATCAGATTGACGTCTCGTTAAACCAATAGTCCATTTATTTGAATCTATTGATTGCACGACCCATTGTGTAGTTAGTGGATCATCTACCCTACACCATTGGCACCAAAAATCAAGTTCGCGGGCATGCCAGTTGATTTGTCCCTATAATTTGCAAGGTGTTGAAGAGACCACCGACCAAGCTGTAGATCGAATATTTGATGGTGTAGAGTAGATGATCCATCAACTATGTGTGTTGTGCAATCAATAAACCAAGATAAACAGACTATCGGTTTAACGAGACGTCAATCCGATAGAACGAGTGATGGGATCTAATTCCTTTGGTAGATGACGACGTGCGGCAATACCACCGAAGAGTAATATCCCAATGTACTTAACTACTAGAAGATCGAACTTAATCAAGATAGTTTTCACCGTTGGATAAATACAAGCAGAAGAACGAACCAAACCAAGGTAGTTTTTTGGTTATTTTTTTTGTTGTGGACACATCTATAAATCCATTTTCGTACTTGGACAAGATTTTTGAAACATGATCCTCATATTTCCCCTAAAAACTTTTAAAAATGGGACCATATATTAACACCCAATTTTGAATAAATTTGATGTTTCTAGAAGCTATCAAGACATAAGGTAAAAAAAGGTTTTTTTAGAAAGATGGCAAGTTTGAGTTCTGATCACCTATGCCATAATTGGATTAATGCGTGACAACTAGGTCTCGTTGTTTTTAGCACGTTTGGTTTGATTTATAATATTTTTTTGGTTTCCATGAGTTCAAGTCAAGAAAAGTTAATAGTCGGAATCCGTACCAACACGAATATTTATTCTAGTTGGTCTATGTTAGAGACCACTGCAAATGAGGTTCTACTTTTCCGCTTACTTTCTATCACTTTCTATCTACTTTTATTGTATTTTGTTTTTGATGAACTACACGATATAACCCAGGTGGAAACTGACTCGGGGTTCTACTTTTTCACTTACTTTCTATCACTTTCTGTCTACTTTTATTGTATTTTGTTTTCGATGGACTACACGATACAACCTAGGTGGATACTGTCTCGAAATTCCTAGTAGTGTGTTTACCATCTTTCTGGATGATGTTGTTGAGATCCATGTGGAGGATACCCCTGTTTGATGATGAATATATGTGACAAGGTGGAATTTGAAGTGTTTTGAAGAATGTTAAATGGTGCATTTGTGGAAATTGCCGTGGAATTGGAACCGGACGTGTGCTGAGCTTGGGCTAGGTAATGCTGTCTGAATTCTATCAACAATCCTAGGCTTTGAACCGAAGACCTCTTGGCTTACAAAGCTTTATTGCCACACTATCTAACCACTAGGATATTGTTTATTCTATAATGGTCGTATCATAATATATTCTAATGTACATACTTATGAACTAAAACATTCAAAAAATAGTCATGCCGTGCCGGGCTAGCTCGTCATGTCTGGCCTTCGGCCCAAGCACCGCACGCCTGACCGGGACATGCCGGCATGGGCTCAATTTTCACCGACCCATGCTTTGGGCCAAGCCAAAACTATGAGCCTCGTGCCGGCCCATTTTGCTCGGTCTCTTTGGACAATCTATAGCTGGTGCATGCAGGAGGATGGACGCAGCGAAGTCCTGAAAAGCCCAAACGGCACACGGCCACTCTTTCCTTCCGTGTACCGCATGGGCACGTCGAGGCGACCACCATGTCGAGTTCTTCGCGACGTTGACTTGGCGACGTGCCATTGTAAAATGGAGATGGCCACCTCCCAGTCTCCCACTACCACCGCAGTAGCTACAGAATACAACGAAACAACAGCCTGTCCTGTCAGCATGCGGGCGTATGCTCGCTCGCTAATCACTTCAAATTAAGATCGCGATTCGTGCTCAAGCAGCCAAGCCAGCTCCTAATTAGCTGACAGCTACACGATTGCGCTGACGGCTTCACGGCATGAAGAGGCTCCGGTTCATCCCTCCTTCCCTCCGCGACCTCCTCGCCGGTGCTCGCCGGAGCTGCCGCGCCGGCCCCAAGAACACGTCCTTCCATGCCCTCGTCGCCCTCCTGTTCTTCGGTGTCGCCGCCGCGCTCTCCTTCTTCTTCATCGGCCCCTCCCTGTCGCCGGCCACCGGCGAGCGCGCCGCCGCCACCTGCAACGCCACGCGGGGGCGGTGGGTGCGCGACGCCGGCGCGCGGCCGCGCTACACGAACGCGACGTGCGCCTTCATCCAGGACTACCAGAACTGCATGAAGCACGGCCGGCCCAGCATGGAGTTCCTGCGGTGGCGGTGGTGCCCAGACGGAGGCGCCGCCTGCGAGCTCCCGCGCTTCGACGCGGCGAGGTTCTTGGCGCTCGCGCGGGGCAGGTCGATCCTCTTCGTCGGGGACTCGCTGGCCAGCAGCCACGTGACCTCCCTCGTGTGCGCGCTGTCGCAGGTGGAGGCGCCGGCGAGGTCGGTCGCTGGCGGCGGCGGGCTCGAGCTCTGGCGGTTCCCGGCGCACGGCTTCGGCGTCGCCTTCTTCTGGACGCCGTTCCTGGTGCGGTGGCGCCTGACGCGCGGCCCACCGGAGGCGGTCGGCCCGGAGCGGCAGGGCGAGGTGTTCGCCGGCACGAGCGACCTCCACCTCGACGATCCCGACGAGCGGTGGCTCGCCGCCGCCAGGGGCCACGACTACGTCGTCGTTTCCGCGTCGCACTGGTTCGCGCGCCCGGCCGTGTACTACCGCCGCGGCCGCGCCATTGGCTGCCACGGCTGCGCCGCCGCGGCCAACGCCACCGCGCTCAAGCCGCAGCACGCGCAGCAGGAGGCGCTCCGGACGGTGCTCCGGGCGCTGGCGGCGGCGCCGGCGCAGGGCGGGTTCAGGGGCACGACGATCCTGCGCACGGTGGCGCCGTCGCACTACGAGAACGGCGGGTGGTTCGACGGCGGGGAGTGCACGGCCACACGGCCGGTCGACGCCGATGAGCCAGAGATGGCGGAGCCGGAGGCGGAGTTCTACAGGGCGCAGGTGGAAGAGTTCAGGGCGGCGGCGGCGGCGAGGGGGAGCGGCGTGCGGCTGAGGCTGATGGACGTGACCCGGCTGATGCTGCTCCGGCCGGACGGCCACCCCGACCGGTACGGCCACGGCGCCGGCGAGCACGACGGCTTCGACATCGACTGCCTGCACTGGTGCTTGCCCGGGCCGATCGACGTGTGGAACGACCTGCTGCTTAACATCCTAACCAGCTAGCCAGCATCATCCTCTCTTCTTGCCTAGCTGCGTATGATCATCCATTCACTAGTAACCAACAGAGTAATGCAGTTCAAATTACTTGCTTGTAATTGCAGCAATTTTTTGCCTACTGGTTTGAAGAAACAGATACGTCGATTTGCTCTGGTGTTTCCGACCTGTTGTAATTGCACCGATCATCTTCGTGATAACTGCTGATCAGCATGCATGTTGCTCTCACCTACAGTAAAAAACTGCTTTTCCACTTGTCACTTGCAAACTATAACTAGTTAATTGGTTCCAACACCGTCACATCGTATGATGCACTATGAGGCAATATGAGGCAAGAACCAAGCAGGCCTTTTGTCATTCAACGATGCGGGCCAAGAACAAAAGCAGAAGGGAAACGAGCAAAACCTACCACAATTTAAGACTAGCCTCCTCCACCAAGATCGCCTTTTCCAAAACTGTGTTCCCAACAATTGAGATCAGGCAGATAATTTTTCGGATTTACTAACAGGCATGAGCCTGCTTTTAAGTCTTTGGGTAGTCACCATTTTTTCGTTTGTTTGCGCTATTTTTTCAGTTAGTTTCATAGTGAAAATTTATTTATTTTTTTATTGAAACAAATATTTAAGTGTATATAGGCTGACAGTAATTATTTTAAATTTTCATTGATTGACTGATTTGTTGTTGATTTTGCTATAAATTTGGTTTCTGAGTAGTCAACTATTTTTCAGTTTGTATACACTAACTTTTCACTACTTAGTTCGATAGTGGAAATTTAGCTATTTCGTATTGAAAAAAACTTATTTATGTATGGTTACATTAGTTTTTGAACTTCTTTGTACATTAAATGTTCTTTTAGATAGAAATTTGATTGTTAAGTTTTTAGGTTAACTACGTTTGGATATTTTGATCAACTTCTGTAATTTTTTAGTATGTGTATTTTTTGTGTTATTCTATGATTATTAGTTGAGTGTGTGTCATAAATCTCAAAAGCAACGACCTGCCACTAAATCAGACCCATATTTTTGTGGGTCAATTGAATATGTGTACTCCTCAATCTCAAAATTGAATTTGAAGTGCAACGTATGCAACTCCGGTGCCCTCGTGTGGTTGCCTTGTGCTCATTGGTGATAGTCCAAATGGTTACCTTGTTCGTTCGTTGGTGATCGTCCAAGAAGAGAGAAGAGGGAGAACTTGTTATAGTCCTATTCCTTACGGATGAATGGTTATATTTGATCTTCTATTTAATTGTTCCTTTTGGTTTATGATTTTTAAAGTACCATAAATCTCCACGAGGTCTTGTTTGGATGCATAGGGAAAAGAACATAGGGAACTTGCTGTGATCCGGTTTTACTAAACTGGACCCTTCTATGTTAGCAGTAAATATCCCAAAATCAATACATGTACTCATAGTGAACAGAATCATGATACCAGTTCAGAGATGCTTTATCTAATAAAATAAATCAGAGTACAAAAAAGCAACATACTACATTAGCTCCGCATTACATGTCCGGACTAATGTAAAATAAATGATAGCAGAAACCAAAAGTAGCGTCCCATCATAGGTACAAGCACACACTAATCAGGAAGCATAAAGTAGTCCGAATTGCTCTCGGGAAAGACAATAATGAAAACCTGTTGGTCCTCGCACTCCTGACCTACTCATGATCGAAATAGTCTCACATGAAAGGTGGGGTTGGCATGCGACTGGTAGCAAGTCTTTCATGGGAGGGCCAGTATAAGGCTCATCCTAAAAAAGCTGAGGGTTTATCTATATAAATGCATTTCGCTAACAGTTGAAAAGCATTTAAGAAACATAGATTCAATAAATAACAGATTTCAAGCTCAAAGTCTCTTGTCTCAACTTCTTAAGTCTCAAGTATCAACAAGTTCTCATTCTCAACAATGTTGACCATCTAGCAATGGCACACAGCCAAAACAAGCTTTCTCAAGTCAAACTAATTGAGGGTGATGCTACACTACGAAGCCCCCTCATATGACATTTACCATGGGTATGATTATTCGAACGGTTTTACTCTCTTTAGAGATTGTACGCTTTACCTTTAAGATGTGATACAATTTTCATGCTCCGTTTGCCGAAAACTGAGCCCCCTCCCCATGAGTTGCCTACGGTGGTACATGATATGGACACAAGTACCATGAGAAATGATGAGTTCACAAGTCTCCAGGCAATACACCAGTGACTGTTCCCGTGGACCCTATCTACGGTGCGAAAATGGTGGACAGCATTGATGGTACTCGCTAGATCATGCACATCCCATATCAAGCTTGCAATTGCACGGTAAGTATGCGGTTAAGTAACCATAGGGTTTGGTCCTTATTCTTAGAATCGCAACTGAGCACAACCAACCGCTCCCAATCCTAGCTATTAGTTAGTCAAATTTTAATTGAGTGAAAATCCCACCAAACTGCAAATTCTCAAGTATACAACTATAAAATTATCATAATGATTTCATTCATGACCATGTCAGTGGGATTTACTCCCCCGATATTTAACTCAACATTGCTAAGCCATCTAACATTTAAAACAATTGACACATAACACAAATACAACCTAAATGTGATTCATGACATTGTGTACATGTTCCGGTAATTGAGACATCCACTTGGAATATCTAAGTAGCATATGATAGTTTTAATAAAATAGTAGTTTTGGTAAAAAGATAGAAATTGTGTTTCCTGAGGAAAGGCTTAACTTCATTGAAACTTTACTCCTACTAGACATCAACGGTGTCAAGGTACGCTCCTTTGTCGCCCTTACAATCTAGCGCACGCAAAATGAGAGAAGAACAATAAATAGAAGAAAATAAAATAAAATAAATATAGAAATTACATAAAAATTATTGGAGGCAGGCACGAATTTCTAGTTTTTTAGAAATTGAGATCGATAGATTTTGAGTTTAAACGGAATCACAACAAAACAGAGAGGGTTTACTTTTGCTTAGAGTTTGTAATTAACTACACTTCGTGTGTTAGCTAACCCGTCTATACGTTAGCCAAGCTAATATATATGATGTGCACAAGGCAATATACAATACCATTTTTTGACAATGCTTAATATACATAGATATGTTTTGGTCATAGTGTTGATCTCATCAGGTAGAATATTGCAGCCCATTTAGTGTGATACAGGGATATACGGAGGCAAAAAAAACTGTGCAAAGCTAAAAAAGACATATAAGTCATCAGAGGCATCTAAACAACAAAAGATCATACACCCTTAGATTTTATACATTGTCCTTCACTTCAAATTCCAAAGATCAGACAGTTAGCAGTGGAGAAAACCACATATATAAAAAAGCTTGCTGCAAAACAAAGAAAATAAACGGTATTGCAATGTCGAATAGAGTGGAAATAATTAAAACAGAAGCATTGTGTTAAGAATCACATAAACTCTGTTCTATGTTAACAAAATTACCATCCTTGTATCCATAAAAAGTGCCATATAAAATTACTATCCTACACATTCAAATGCTCCAAAGTGGCACTTGGTGACCTACATATAAGCAGGCCACTTGGTGACCTACATATAAGCATGCTAGTTATCTTAATGGCAAAGACTAATTTCAAAGAAAGTACAAACGAATGATCCTAGACTCAACTATGAAAAAAAATATTTTTTGTTTACTTGCGCAGCAGGAATAGGCTAACAGCAACACATCACTCAGCTGAGACCATTCGAAGCATCCACATTCAAAAGCAGAGAAGATATATATACAGCATCAATTGTCAAACCATCGAAAGTGCTAATGTCAATAAAAAACTTTGTACTTCTCTTCCAAGGCAGATGTTCTGCATCTGACCTAGAAGGGGAAAAAAGTAGGAATTTCAGGAGACCTGAATGTGTGCTGTATGGAGCAAAAGGCCAACAAGAAACTACACCAAGATTGCAATATGTGTAACAGGACCAACAAAGGCCAACCTAAAGAAATTACTTCACTTCTTTTTAGTGCATTAAAGAAAACAAATACAACAAAATATAGTAGAATATTATCACTGCAAACATGGACTAACTAATATCAAGTACGTATGTACATCTCCAAACAGATGAAAATAAAACCTAAATATTTTGAATCACAGAGATACATCAGCAGCACATTGGGAGGCTATTAAATTCAAATTGGGCTAACACAGGCGAATACCAACCTCGTGTAAAGTCGAATCTCAATGCTCCAGGTGATCTGTACAAAGTTTAGCAAGTGCAAAGGAGATAAATTCCGTAAAGATGAAGGGCAGACCATACATCATCGATGATTGTCAACCACAGCTCAGCGGGCACCAATCACAATATTTGCAACAATCTGAACTAAAAGCTCTACCTAAGAAAAATGCAATCATCTAAGAAGCAGAACTACTTAAGTACAGAAACGCACAATTTACACCTTGCAATGGCACTAATCACCACAGAGCGAACAACATTGGCAACATTGGCAATGCAGGAATGCCTAAAAAAATAGTGGATAACCTTGACATCATGCTAGCACAACAAATAAATAAGATAGACTACCTGCAAGAAAGCATTTTCTGCATAGAGGCTGTGGCTGGGACTTCTTCAGGCCACACTGCGAAATGCAGGTCATATGAACAGATCTAGCTCACTTGTAATCTTGGCGCCCCTACTAGAAGCTACATTTCCTCTAAATAAAGATATCGATCCACGTTTATCTAATATACAAAGATTTATGAGGCAATATACTGGGTGAAAGACATGACACAAGTACCTCATTATACTCCTGCACAAGACCTGTAATGTGCAAAACTAATTGGCAAAGGTGAACATAGACATGCTTCTATGTAAATAGTTTTTTAACAAAATATGTGTTAGTTATTATATCAACATCAGTTTTCTTGTATTTTCGTTGATAGAACATGGTTAGAAGACACATGTTCTTCTCGATAGAACATGGTTAAAAGATACAGGTTCTTCTCAACTATTTTGAAATAAATTGGCAGGATTGCAATTACAGCAACTTTGCATCTAAGCGATTGCAGCTATTGCATTCAACAACTAATGTGAACTCTTTTATGTAAAATTAAAGTATATATGGCATGGTTGCCAAGGACTCCATGCAACAGAAAATTAAAAGAATCTGATAAAGTAAGGACTTATGACATACAACCAATATGGCGGCAAAAACCAGTCACCTGAAAGGTACGTGGGTAGTTAGAAGCAACATATGTGAAGTATTTCGTGAAGGCTAAAAAAACAGTACAAAAATCATTTGATTTAGTCTTGCACCGGATCCATGATTTGTTAACAAATCATTGCAAGAAATTAGCCATAGCTTTAATTTTAATCTTCAATGCTAACATTTAGCCCACAAGCAAAAGAGTTTGCCATGTGGAAATAAAACCAGATCCAGTATAGATAATGCCAAACCTCGATCGTGGAGGAGGAGAGGTGGGTAGCCGCGGGGGAGCTCCTGCGGCGGTGCTCCGGAGGCAACGAGGGGAGGAGGAGAGGCGCGGCGGAGGTCCTGTGAGAAATGAGACGGCGGCGGAGGTGACGACGGCGAGGACCAAGGGGAGGGGAGGAGGCAGCGGCTTGTGTGGGTGGGGGGATCGCACAGGAACAAGATGGGGGAGGAGACAGGGCGAAAGGGTTAGGGTTCGGAGATGGCTACAGGAGCAGAAGGCAGGGTTAAAAGCGATTGCATTTGTGGGTAATTACCTGTGAACCACAAGTGCATTTATGAAGGCCAAAAAGGCAGCGCTGCAAAAGACGGAAAATATTAAGGGTGTGAACGAACTACTGCTGAGGCGCGAGAGCACTGGCGAGGGACCCGTACACGAATACACAGGGACGAAAACAGTATATCACAAAGTAGGGGGTTTTTTTGCAAACCCCTCCACCCAGGCAAGCCACCAAAACGGATAGTCGGATGGGTGGCCAACAAGGCAGGATCAGATGGCGCCGAATCTATGGGCAACGTGGCCTAACAAAAAAACGGGGAAGGAGATAGGGCGAGCTCTGGGCGACGGGAGCGCAACGCGCTATAAATAGGGAAGTTAATATTGTGTCGGTGTGCATCTATTTACTTGACATAATACTGCGTAGATTCTGTCGCTTATACGTGAACTGATCTCCACTTGAACCTTGGTAAATTGATTTATGAATATGAGTAATTACTTTTGGCAGAGTTCACTTTTTTTTTTAAAAAAAAAGAAATAGTTAGTTGCGGTACGTGTACGTACATACATGTATAGTGTATAGTGTACATGTACGTATACATATATAGCTAGCTAGCTTGCTGTGGCACCAACACAAGAAGTTGTGGACGCTGAACGGCAACGCTGGCGTAGTGGCCTACGTCAGCCTACTTCACGATGTATAAATTACAAGCCATGCATTAGTTTTGTAAGGCACAAGTATATTTTCTTAAAAAAAATCCTATTATTTCTTAGTTCATTTCATAGAAGTCAACATTTATAACGCTTAAATATATTTATGGATTGTCACCATATTTAATTTTTGAAAAATTGCAATTTTTATGAATTTTGTGAGACCTACCATAAATAAAATAGGAAAATGAAAAATCGATAAGAAATATGCCTTTGATAAAGAAGAGCAAACTATTTGTAAATTTGAACTTCAAAAAAGTTTGAACAACTTTAAACTTTTTTATGGACGTTCTTTGTGCAAGCATGGTTTTTAAATTTGGAATAATATTTTTAAAACTTTTGATGGATGTTCTTTGTGCAGGCATGGTTTTTTTAAAAAAATTCTATTTTTTATGATTTATTTTGGCCCGTCGAAAATAAAATTCGTAGTTCGAATATTGCACTATGAAAACTTTCAATTTTTGAAGAAAAATAATTTTGCATGTTCTTTTGAAGACATGGTTTTGAAACTTTTAAATTTATGATTTTTTGTGACCTATCATAAGTAAAATTAAGAAGTGGAAAATCGAAAATAAATATGCCCTTAATAAGAAAGGGTAAACTATTTGTAAATTTGGACTCCAAAAAATTTTGAACAATATCAAACTTTTTATGGATGTTCTTTGTTTCGGCATGGCTTAATTTTTGGAAACTTTTAATTTTCATGTTCTTTTTTGTGACCTGCAAGAAATAAAATCCTTATATCGAACGTTGCATTATAAAAACATTAAATTTTTTAAAAAAAATTAATTTTGGATGTTCCTTTGCAGACATGGTTATGAAACTTTTAAATCTATGTTTTTTGTGACCTACACTAAGTAAAACTGAAAAGTGGAAAATGAGAAAAAATATGCCCTTAATAACAATGAGCAAACTATTTGTAAATTTGGACTTTATAAACTTTGAATGACATGAAATTTTTTGTGTATATACTTTTTGTTGTCATGGTTTCATTTTTGCAAACTTTTAATTTTTTCGAATACGACAATAAAAAGAGGTAGGAAAAGAAAAAACACAGCACGAGAAGAAATATGCCCTTAATAAGAAAAAGCAAACTATTTGCAATTTTGGACTTTGTAAACTTTGAATAACATCAAATTTTTTTGTGTATATACTTTTTTGTCATCGTGGTTTAATTTTTGCCCTTAATAAGAAAGAGCAAACTATTTGTAAATTTAGACTTTATAAACTTTGAATAACATCAAATTTTTTGTGCATATACTTTTTTGCCGTCATGGTTTAATTTTTGGTAACTTTTAATTTTTTTTGAATCTTTTGTGACCTACAAAAAAAACACACACACACAGCCCGGATGGCGTGTGTGGTGGTTTGAACCTGGGACTCCAGGTCAGCAACTTTCTGAACTAACAACTGAGCAAGCGTGCATGGTGCAGCCTAACACAACTAACAAATATCGGGTACTTGATAAAGCGAGGTCGCTGGGAAAAACCAAAAAATATACAAGGCGGAGGCAAGATTCGAACCCGGCTACACGCTGAGACTTAGCTCAGCTAGCCAACTAGGCAAGGCACCCACTTTGTTTTGCAATGCACAGAACATTTTCTTTTCAATGTTATTTTAGTATGGACAGTCGGATTTTATTTCGTGAGAAGATCGGACGGCCGTTGTTTCTCAGGTGACGTGGCCCACGTAAATGACTGGTGACGTGGCGCGTTTTGGATGTGACGACGTGGCCTAACCAGCGGGCGGCTGGTTAGGGCCTTTGTAAGATAGAATTGATGGGAGCGTCTTGCGCACTAACGTCCATCTATAGAGTTTCTCAGACAATTTCTCAGTCGTTGGATTGAGATGCAACGGTCGAGATCTTCTCTCACCTCCCCTTTACCTCCTTCCCATTCTCTCCCCGTGAGCCGGCCAAACCTGAGCCCGATTGCGTCTCTTGTCGAGTGGCTCCGTACTCCTCATCCACCACCGCTGCCCACGGCTAGTGGTGCCCTTGCCGCCGCGCCGCTTTGCCCCTCTCCTCCAGCATCACGTCACCCTACCCACCCTAAAATTCATCGCCGGCGCCGATCCCCCCTCCGCCGCCCCTAGGCCCCCTTAGCCCATCCCGACGGCTCTGTCCCTACTACCAACCCATCCACATCGCCAGTACCTTGTCGTCCCCATTACCAACCCATCTCCACCGTCAGACCGCCTCCTCCTCGGCTTCCTTCTAAGCCCGGAGGACACAAGGGGATCCCAAATCCTAAACCTAACCCGGGCGGCGCCGACCGCCATCACCGGAAACAAAGACGATGATGACATAACGCCGACCCCATAGATACATGTGCTCTCACTCCTTCCCTCACCCCCTCCCACATCGTCTGCAATAAAGAACGATGGGACCAAACAGTCGCCTAGGCTACTACGATGGATCGAATCCAGTTCTGTGAGTTCTTTCTTCCGTGATGAATTGTCGGCACCAGTCCTACATTTTTTCTCTGTGGACCGAGGATCTTATTTATATGAATCCTATGATGAAGTACAACATGAGTGGATATATAGGAAATGAATCCAAATCTGCCGAATCGCTCATGTTATGATCTTCTACATCCTAGGTCTCCGCGTTCCGTCATCTAGCTTATGTTCTTCATGTAGCATTCAGATCGAATGACTCTATGAAATTACGTCGATACTTCCACATATTATGGGTAACGTAGTAGACATCTCTATTTTTCTCGGGGGTCTTAATTACCATTGCTTAGCTTTCAATTCGCCTCTGACCATCAAATTAAATGTGAATAACCCGCCCTCCTCTCTTTGAAACAAGGGGCGCTTCCGGTTCTGTGCGTGCTTCAAACAATTTTGTCTTCTCCATATTACCATATCTCTAGAGTCAATAATTTTCTATGAGGAACTACTGAACTCAATCACTTGCTGCCGTTACTCAACAGTTTTCTGTTGAGGTCTATCCCGTAGAGGTAGTCAAATTGGATCAGTGATCGATTTGATCGTACATGGACGATAGTTAGAGTCGGCGGCTCTCTTAGGCTTCCCTCATCCGGGATCCCTGGGGAAGAGGATCAAGTTGGCCCTTGATAGATGATTACTACCTCCGTTTCATAATGTTTGTTCGCTAATCATATGTAGGAGACATGAATTGCTAATCATTTTTTATACAAGTAATTCGTTTTTATTTTCATCAGATAGACGGTAGCAAGAACATGCAATTTCATTAAAGAATGTTCCGGGGTCCAGCCGCGAGCTGCCCCACTTTCACCCCCTGCTGCGGAGCAAAATTTCCCCTTCCATACCATACCATAGCATACCGTACGCTGGCTGGGGCTGCCTCCCCGTGGGCGTAGATCCGCAACCCTCGTCGTGAGTTCGCCGCACCCGCCGCTCCCATCGCGACCCGACGGGGCATAGAGCCGCCGCTCCTCCATGGTTCTCTCTCCTCCCCTCCCACTCCCCCTGCCCCAGCCTCATCTCCCTTCCTTCCTCTTTTTTTAGGTCTTCCTCAGTTCGGATTGGATCCACGGGGCCCTGGGCAGCTGCCCTCCCTGCCCGTGCGGTGGATCCGCCGCCCCTGCTTGTAGGGGAGGAGCAACAATCTTTTCCTAATTTTATGTTCGTTACCTGTCAGTTTAGGTTGGCGAATGTCTAGGTACTGGAGGCGTTCTCGCTGATTGATCGTGGAAACTGGGCCTGAATATTTCGAAACACGGTAGCTTATTGGACGAAAGCTGGACTAGTTTTTTTTTTTTTTGCTTCACCGCACTGGGGTGGTGTAATGATTGAAATTTCAGAATGGTCTTGTGGAATGCTGCTAATATCATTTCAAACAATTAGCTTGCAGCGTGAAACTATGGGCTGAATGGTGCAGTTACAGGTTTATCGTGGGACACTGTATTGTTGAATGAAACCAAAATTTGCACCCTTGATTTTCGTTTGTTTCTTCAACAACATTTTTTATTTTTGTAAGGTTTATTATATGCATCGGGGAATGTCAGAATGTGTATAAGAGCAGTGCTGACAGGCTGCTGTTTTCTTCTTGGAATGCCATTTGTAATGGGGCTGGGTTATCTCAGTACCTTTGTTCATACAAAAGTTTCTCCGATGAGAAAATAAGTGAAATACGTGAGTAACTTTCAACACAACAGTTCATACATGTCTGTTGAAATTAACTTGCAATATCCTACCCAATCAACCAACTATTATTTGTTACTAGCTTGGTGGCTGGTGCATTTATGCATCAGCCTTCAACAATATGATGGCAGTACACTAGTCCAGTACCTTTTTTTCTTGGGCTGTATTGAACATAAACCCATTCCAGGAAAACAAAAAAGTTGTGTTCATAACGTGCCCATATTTTGCATGCTAAATTCATGATTTGTCCATTCTTTTCTGAGTTTATGGATCATCAATTTATCATGCATCATGATTCATATGGACATCATGGTTACAAATGATACAAGCACACAGAGCAGTTTGTGTATTTTCTTGGTTTTCTTCTCAAGGCTGACTTAATTATTCAAAGTTACTGCATTCTCCCCGTGCTTCACAAAACCTTGATATTCATATAACATGGACATACTTGAAATTTCTATTGAGTGCTCAGTGTTTACTGTAGGACTTCATTTATGACACTTCTGTTGCTGTTAGTATCATTTTAAAAAAGTAGACTCATAGTTCAACATGAATAATGGTCTTTCCTAGGAGGAAGCTGGTCAACCTTTACCCAAGTTTGGGGAATGGGACGTCAATGATCCAGCTTCTGCTGATGGATTCACAGTTATATTCAACAAAGCCAGAGATGAGAAGAAGGGCGGGAATGGGCAAGACACTGAATCACCTTGCAAAGACACTAGAACTGAGAGGGTGGTATCTTATGCCTCCAAACCAAACTCGGTACATGACATGACCTGGGTCATTTCCACACTTTGAATTTCACCCGATGAAAATACGATTCAATCTCACACTCATTATTTTGCAACTTGCTGATAATTTTGATGTTCTCGTTTGCAGAAGAAATGGTTTTGCTGTGTGACATCAAGTCCTACACAAGCTTGAGGAAGACAACCGCCATGGGTTGCAACAGTACTGTCCTTTTAATTTTGCTATATACATACTATCCATAAGACCTTGTGGAGATATCCATACTTGCTGAGCTGGTAGGATGGGCATCTCTTGAAACTCTGAAGTGTATGTATGTATGTGTGAATGTTATCAGACATGCGTTTGGTTAAGTGACCTGATGTAATTTTAATCTTATCACTGCCTCTTTTCGTGCTGCAGTTGTAACATCCCATTTAGGGTTATTTTCATAATTTTTTTCCCTAATCATTGATTGTTTGTCAAGGTAATTGACATGAACGTAATTACTATTCATGTTCAAAGTAATATTTTTTTTACTATGTGTACATAAAATTCATCAGAAACAAACTTTGATTCTTGAATACTGGACTTGTGTAAAGTTCATATTTTATATTTCAAATCTGAAGCCTTTGAATTTACTACTTTGTCCCTGTCCTCTATTTCTCTTTTTTTCTCTTTTGTTATGCTCTCTTTTTGGGTAGAAAAGATAGGAGAACAGCACAAAGAAAAACCATATTAAAAGGGAAAAGAATTTTGTTAGAAATGGAAGAAGATTGTATGTTCTCAAATAATAATGTCATTCTAGTGCTATCATTCCCTCCCAATCAAAATGAGCTGGTCTGAAATTTTCATTGAATATTTTGATTTTGCTCTCTTATTGGTTGCAAGAGGCCAAGTTTGTTGGTCTCGCCTGATCCCTGTTCCCTTTTCACGCAAGAACCCTAATCCATGTAGACGGTGAAGGCTGCGGCGGCGCCACGCTCCAGGAGGAAGATTGCCGTCGCGGTGTGCTCGTGCGTGGCTGCTTGGACGCTAGGATTGGTGTGGCATCTCACCGAAGGCGGAGAGTGCATCGACAGGGACGGTGAGCTTCCACCTGCAACACGAGGATAAGCTGTGCTACCATGCCCCTCCTTGCCTCTTCCAGCCATCACACAACCATGGAAACTGCCTGGAAGCAATGCATGGAAGTAGCCACATGCCCACACCGTCCACCGCATGGATGCTGACCTTTCCTCCTAATGGTAGTGCAGTTACTGCTGTTTGCATCCAAAATCAGCAACACATTTTCTGAGATTGTGTATGATTTGTTCAATTTGCCTTTGTCCCAAATGCCTGGTATGTGCAGTGTGAGTATTATGCTGTAAAGACATATCATATAAATTTGTGACTGGGATTATAAACTCAGACTATTGCTCATTTATTTTAATGTTGTTCCGAATAATCATTGCTGCCATGTTAAAAGAATATGAAAGGATCCAATCAATTTGTCTTAACCGAAAATATTCAGTTGATGAATGCCATGGTATATAGAGTTCTCAGAACTTAAAAGTCAGTTAGTGGTGGAGTCCTGCATGTATTTGAAGACCATTTTACAAAAAATTTCAGAGCTATGGAGCAACAAATACATAACAGAGTATTTGTAGAACCATTTCAAAAAATTACAGTATTTTGGCAATCAGTTGACATATTATGATCTAATATATGATCAGCATGAAGTTTGACATGGATTTTTTATTGTTTCGTACAAAGGTCTTCATTTGTCCATATCTAAGTTTACAAAACCGCCGGTTAGCCCGGTTAACCGGCAATTTAAACTGAGCAAAATTCATCCGAATGAAATTTGAATAGAAAAATTGTGTAAAATTTCTAAAAGTACTATTAATTATTCTAAGCACTTTGGCTTTAACGGAACTTAAAAATTCAAAAATTTTATCATTATTTCATATGTTTTTATTAAAAATAAACAATATAGTAAACCACAGTTAACTACCTAAAATTGTGGTTAACCACCGGACACCGTGGCTAACCAGGAAAAATTTTGGCAAATTTGAAAAACCCTTTTGATGGCGAAACCGCAAGCCGCGGTTAACCGGTTTCGTGCCACACACTGCTCGGAGACCGCGGTATTGTAAACCCTGGTCCGTATACATTTGTCCATCCAAATCAATTCTCCAATATAATTTGCAAAGTTGCAAGCTTCCCGTTACGGTTGTCCTGTTGTCCATCCGTTCAAAATCTTGCAAAGTATTATTTGTACGATCGAGCTGCAAACTACAGGTTCATCCTGAGAAGCTTCGACGGGGCTAATTCACCAATTGACATATTAGCTCATGAGAAGGACAACAGCTGCTACTGCCGGACTGCATATTCGAGAGCAACTTGGGGAGGAGGCGATGCAACTGGAAGAGGCTTGCTTGGAAAAGGGAGAGGTTCTTGAACCGACGTCGATGTCCCCGTCGTCTCGGTGGCAGCGGCGGCCGGCTCTACGGCGGTGGCAACAGGAGCTTGCGCCAGCTCCACAGCGGGGCGGCGTCCGACTCGGCAGCGGCGAAGAGCTTGGATTAAGGTTGAGCCGGCGGGTGTCGTAAGTGTGTTTTTAGTAAGATGATAGCGCTTCTGAGCAATAACGTTATGTTTTTCTAAATATGAAGGATAGTCCGGTATTTATAAAGTTAGGATACACTATGAGATAAATTTACATGAGTGATTTTAAAGATATATTTACTTTTGCAGGAGATCAAGGTATTACGTCAAGAGAGTTTGGCCCCTCACTATCTCCACGGATCAGACGAAGCTTCCAACAAACCCATTTGATCCAGTTTGGTAGGCTTTGAGCGAGCAATTGGTCTCCATCCATCCGGAGCAGGGTTGCTACCTCTCCACGGACTCAACTTTCTTACCCCGCACAGCCTGCAACTTCTGACACTAGGCCAAAAGGAAAGGGTTAGTACAATGTCGCGGGTCAAGGGTCACATCATGACCCCTGAACTCTGCATTTAAACACCCCTTTCCCAGACAAGATTCTTCCCCCTTCCACTCTCAGGATGTCGAGTGCCCTAGCTCACTTGAGGGTAAACAATAACTCAACCGCGAGTGACGCAACAAAGGGTATGCCTATGTGTTGATACGACAGTGGGTGAAAAGAAGACTTGGCGAGTAGAGTGAGTTGGATGAGGAAGGAGGCATGCCCACCCGCTTGTGCTAAGATTGGTGGAGGGGCATGTGGTAGTCATCTACAAAAAGGCTCACGGATGAAGCGAATCAAATAGGATCGAAAACCGCTCATTGCAGTTGGTGCATATTTTTTATTAGATACTAATTCGGGCACCGATAGCGTCGAGTCACCTTTCTTTGAGGTGTCGATCTTATAAGATTTGTGCTAGGGTTTTGAAGTCTGTCGCGTAGGATAGTTCAGCTAAGCTGTAGGACCTATTGGCTCTACGACGGTGGCAACAGGAGCTTGCACTAGCTCCATAGCGGGGCGGCGCCCAACTTGGCAACGGCGAAGAATTTGGATTAAAATTGCGCCGGCAGGTGTCGTAAGTGTGTTTTTAGTAAGATGGTAGCGCTTCTGAGCAACAATGTCACATTTTCCTAAATATGGAGGATAGCCCTATATTTATAAAGTTAGACCACACTATGGGATAAATTTACATGAATTATTTCAAAGATATCTTTACTTTTGCATGGGACCAAGGTATTACATCAAGAGTGTGTGGCCCCTCTCTATCTCCACAGATCAGACGAAGCTTCCAGCAAGCCCATTTGATCCAATTTGGTAGGCTTTGAACAAGCATTTGGTTTCCATCCATCTGGAGCAGGGTTGCTACCTCTCCATGGACTCAACTTTCTTACCCTGCACAGCCTGCAACTTCCGACACTAGGCCAAAAGGAAAGGGTTAGTACAATGTCGCGGGTCAAGGGTCACATCATGACCCTGAACTCTGCAATTTAAAGACCCCTTTCCTAGGCAAGATTCTTCCACCTTCCACTCTCAAGGATGTCTAGTGCACTAGCTCATTTGAGGGTCTCATCAAACGCTGCTTATCAACCCTCAATTCATTGTTGTAGAGGTCAATAACTCAACCGCAAGTGACGCAACAAAGGGCATGCCTATGTACTACTACGACAGTGGGTGAAAAGAGGACTTGGCGAGTAGAGTGAGTTAGACGAGGAAGGAGGCATGCCCACCCGCTTGTGCTAAGATTGGTGGAGGGGCACATGGCAGTATATCTACAAAAAGACCTCACGGATGAAGCGAATCAGATACGGATCGAAAACCAATCATTACATTTGGTGCTTGTTCTTTTATCAGATACTAATTCGGACACGGATAGTATCGAGTCATCTTTTTTTGAGGTGACAATTTTTTAAGATTTGTGCTAGGGTTTTGAAGCCTGTCGCGTAGAATAGTTCGGCTAAGTTGTAGGACCTACGGATCGATGCATGTGACAAGGCAGTCAGTAGTTGATTCGCGATTCCTTCATTCTTGATCTACGTGCAGTTCATCTTCATGATTGTCTCCCATGTTCGTTGCATGCAAGGATATAATAGATTAATATATGATTAGTACCAAGAAGAACAGATGAAACATAGATGCAGGAGAATAAATTATTTATTGCTTTTCTCATATGTATGTCGTAAATAGATTCTTTTCTTAATTATTCGCAGCTATAAATAGATTCTTCTCCAGTTTATTCTCATTTATTTAGGGTTCGACTGACGACTGGTCTATTGAGTTAGCTCATCTCCAACCATTTTTTCTTTGTTCCATTCATTTCTCCCTTCCCTTCCCCACATTCTTTTCTTTCATTTCCTACCATTTTCAACAGCTTCCCTCCAGTGAAATTTGTGAAGAGATCGTTCCTACCATTTCCAATAGTTTCCCTTTAGAAAAATCTATGAAGAAAATCAGAGAAAAGTTCTTTCTAAAGAGAATGCACGAAGGAATTTTTTTTTGGGAAAGAGCATCTAAAAAAGCAAAATTTCTAGGTAAAAGAAAAATGATCTGGACAGACCATTGGAGATGGTGTTAGCCCTACTCAAGCGGTCGGGTTGGGGTTTCTCAACAGAATTTTCTTACACGGAAGTTATGTTTGGTGAGACTCCGAGATAGGGTTTGCTGTCACTATGGTGGCGGTGCCATGTGCTTAGGGAGATGAGGATTAGCCTTTAGCCTTTGTGATTTTGGGACCAAAATACACTTCTTATTTTGGATCTCTTCTCGTGTTTAGCCTTCGGTGTTTCTTTGTGCTGATTGCTGGAATTTCTCCACAATCTCTGGTAGTTAAAGGATTAGGGTTCGGGACGTGTGTTGTGCCGACTTTGATCGTGTGTTTCGTCCTTGATTCTAATCATTTTATCTACGTACAATTTCGCGGCTGTGTGTTAGTGATCTGTTTTTCATGGAGGATTCTGGGGATTCTATCCAAAAATCACAGGAGTCAAATTCTCATATCAAAGTTACAGTTGATAGTAAGCCTCTACAGGATTGATCTAGAGTGGATATTGCCGATCATCTTGATCTTCTCAATTTGACAGAGGAGGATGAGACCTGCTGGCTTTTGATGAAGATGATGAAGAAGATATCTTCAAGTGTCCTTGGACTCTCATCGGTAAAGTCCTGGCTCCAAAGGTTTTCTCCACTCGAATCATTATCAATGCCCTCAAGACATTATGGATGATTCCAAAGTGCCTGCAAGGGAAGACTTTGGGTGACAATATCTTTCTTGTTATTTTCCGTAGTAAGCAGGATATGAATAGAGTATTGGATGTTGGCCCATGGTCTGTCAATTTCAATGCAGTGGCGCTGTTGCGTTTTGATAAAGACAAAATTGCTGCTGAGATGTATTTTGATCAACTGCCTTTTTGGGTGAGATTTTATGACCTACCTTATAAATGGCCGACGAGGAAGTGTGAAAAGAGGTTAGGTGAGAAGATGGGTGATCTATTAGAATTAGATGTCGATGAAGATGGAGTCAGGTGGGCAGAGTTGATATTTTTAAACCTCTACGACGTGTGTTTCTGATTGATTGTGGGGTGAAGGGTGAGAAAAGGTGTAGAGTCAAATATGAATATCTTCCTTCGATTTGTTTTGCTTGTGGTATAGTTGGGCACGACTATAAACTATGTGATATGTATGATGGATTGAAGGACCAGCTCTCTTATGGCCCTTGGTTGAGAGCGCCTATGGATAGTAGGCAAAGAAGACAATGTCGGATGATTAGGGATGATCCAATGGATGAGGACAGAGTGGAGCATAAAACCAGGGAGGGAGAGGATGAGGTGACTTCACTGTTAAGGGTCAGGAGAGGAGGTATTGTTCTAACTGGTGCAAATCGTACAAAGTTAGGCGATAAAGTGTATCGTAAACTCACCCTTACAAATGATCAACTGGAAGAAAGCTCAGAAGGCAGCTCTTCAAGCAAGAAACAAAGAATGGAAGAGGAAACAAAAAACTTAAAGGCGGAGGCTGTGAACCGACCCCGCTGGGTCCAATGAATCTCCTAAGTTGGAAATGTCGCGGATCTGGGTCGGACGTGACAGTTGGCAAGCTAAGGGATTTTGTTAGGTCCCTTTGACCCCAGGTGGTTTTCTTGTATGAAACTTTAGCCTGTGAGAGTGTGATGAGGAGTAGAGCAAGAACTTGGGTTTTCAAAATTGCTTGGTTGTGGATCGCGTAGGTCGGATTGGGGGTATAGCACTATGGTGGACAAAGGATATTCAGTTCACCATGTGGTCAAGAGATTCCAACCACATTGATGGTGTGGTTCAATATGAGAATGAGGAAAGTCAATGGCGACCGACAGGTATTTATAGTGAGGCCCGAGCTGAATTGAGAGGGAGAACATGGTCAATGGTAGGTAATCTAGTAGCAATAAGTGATATACCTTGGTTAATCTGTGGGATTGGAATGAGTGTACTGACCAATCAGAACATATGAGTAGAGCGAGAAGATTAGAGGGTAATATGAGCATGATGAGAACTTATTTAGCCCAATGTGGGTTGTTTGATGCTAGTTACCAGGGTTATCCCTTTACATGGCACAATAAGCAAGCAAACCAACTTAATGTATAGACAAGACTGGATCGGGTCTGTGTGAATGCTGGTTTCACTTCCTTATTTCTTGTGACCAAAGTTGAGCATGTGCGGACATGTTCCTCTGATCACTACTTGTTGGCTATCCATTTTGCTCATGAATCAGTGTCAAATAATTACATAAGAGAGAAAATTTTTCATTTTGAGACAATGTGGTTGAAGGATTCCTCTTTTCAACATTTCCCCGACCAAGCATGGGAAGACTGTAGATCCCAAATGGGTGATGCTAGTTTTGGGAGTAAGCTCACGGCGTTGTCTAAGGAGATGATGCATTGGGGGGGGAGCGAGAGAGAGAGAGAGAGAGAGAGAGAGAGAGAGAGAGAGGTTTGGTTCTGTTAAAAGAAGAATAAAAAAGATTCGTGATTCAAAAGACCAACTGCTTCAATTGGGTAGCTCCGAAGAGAAATAAGAGGTGCAAAAGTTGCAAGAGGAACATTTTTGAGTGGTATACCCGTGAAGAGATAATGTGGAAGCAAAGGTCTCGACAATTGTGGTTGGAGGAGGGGGACCAAAACACCAGTTTCTTTCATAGAAGGGCATCAACGAGACAAAGTAAAAATAAAATAAAGAAACTTCTAAGAAAGGATGGCAGTTGGGCAGTTGACATGAAGGACCTGAAAATCACAGCTTCCACTTTCTATGAAAAATTATTCTAGTCAGAAGGAACACCTCGGCTAACCGAGTTGCAACAGTTCATTGAACCTAAGGTGGATAACTATATGAACGAGCTCCAGAAAGTTCTAGGTCCAGATGGGCTGCCTGCTCTTTTTTTCCCGAAAGCTCCAGGTCCAGATGGGCTGCCAGCTCTTTTTTCCAGAAGAATTGGCATCTCTTTCAGGAGGATATTCATGCAGCAGAAGTAAGCTTCCTTGCTAGTACTTTGGATATGTCTGCTTTAAACAACACTATTACAGCCAGTATAGACCAATTAGCCCGTGCAATGTCATTTATAAGATTGGTTCAAAGGTGCTTGCTAACAGTTTGGAAAGGATTCTTGGGGACATTGTTTCTGTTGAACAAAGTGCTTTTGTCCCAAGCCGCTTGATTACCGATATTGTGCTCAATGTTTTCAAGTGTTTGAACGCCATTGAGAGTCGAAAAAAATAGAAAGGCGCCTTTGTGCGCTATAAAATTGGATATGATGAAGGCTTATGATCGAGTGGAATGGTCATATCTAGAGGGACTTATGGCTAAGATGGGATTTACTTCAATATGGATTGATATGGTGATGAGGTGTATTCGATTGCTTTCAGAATTAAGATTAATGGGCAATATTAAGATAGTTTAACACCTCAACGGGGGATAAGACAAGGGGACCCAATTTCCCCTTATTTGTTTGTACTCTGTGCTGAAGGTTTCTCTTCTTTATTGAGGCATAAGGAGACTACAAAAGAATTGCAAGGAATCCGTTTTGGGAAGAAAAAGGTAGTGGTAAATCATCTTCTCTTTGCAGATGATTCTATTATCTTCATGGAGGCCAATCAAACGGGGCTGAATGCTCTAAATGAAAATTTGGAACTTTACGCTGATGGCTCACGGCAGAAGATAAATAGGTAGAAATCCAATTTTTTGTTGCCAGGAATTCATCGGAGTCTACTAGGGAGTTGCTATGGGATATTATCCTTGTGGATAAGGAAGCCGAAAACGAATCGTACTTGGGAATGCCGACGGTTATTGGTTTACGGAAAAATAGGGCCTTTAAACCTCTCTTTGAAAAAGTTATGAAGAGGATTCATGGGTGGGCAGAGAAAAGTTTATCTAGGGCGAGGAAAGAAGTGTTGTTGAAATATGTTATTCAGTCAATTCCCACTTATATTATGAGTTGTATGAGGTTGCCGATGAAATTATGTAATCAAATAGAGTGTATCAACCAAATTCTGGTGGGGTGATGGCACTAAGAAAACTATTCACTGGACTTCTTCAGAGAAACTAAAGATGCCGAAAAAAGGAAGGACTTGGTTTCAGAGATATAGCTTGTTTCAATCAAGCAATGTTGGCTAAACAGGGGTGGCGTTTGCTTATTTATCCATATTCTTTATGTGCACAAGTAATTAAAGCAAGATACTATCGTGATTCAGATTTTTTAGAGGCAAAGCTACCATCTCAGAGCTCTATAATTTGGAGGAATATCTGCCATGGCAGGGAACTGCTAATCCAAGGTTTAGTGTGGCATGTCGGTAATGGGAAGAGCATAAAAGCCTGGAACAGTAGATGGATTCCAAGGCATGAAATGTGTAAGCCAATAAGTGCAGCTTGCTCCAATATCCGAGTTAGTGAATTTATAGATGAGGCCACAAGAAGTTGGGATGTAGATAAGTTAGAAGCTGTTTTTTCACCTTGTGTTGAGACTCATGTGGAGGGTACCCCTGTTTGATGATGAATATATGTTACAAGATGAAATTTGAAGTGTTTTGAAGAATGTTAAATGTGTATGTGTAGAATTTGCCGTGGAATTGTACCGGCCCATTGTCCTGAGCTTGGGCTAGGTAATAGTTCTGATCGGACGTGATCCGGTGGATTTTAAACTGACACGTGGTGTGTTAGGGCTTCGTAATTGTGATGTCATGAAGGGATTATTGTGTTGTTAATTTTGTGATGGACTAACCTTGCAGGTAAGGTAAGGTGTGTTGGTTTCGTGTGTGTTCACCTTAGTGATGCAGGTATCGGTGGGTACATGGCTGACGCTTCGCGGGGACAGCTGAAGGCTGGTGCGTTCGGAGGCGTGCAGGCGACCGGGTTCGATGACCTGGCGGTCACATGAAGTGGTGACTCGAGAAGCTTAGCCATGGCAAGGAATCCGAGGTAGCTAGAGGCTGTGGCGTCGGTAACCTGGTGGCGAAGCTGGTTCTGACCAGTGGGCCCAGGCGTGGGCTGGCGACCGAAGATGCTGCGAAGATATTTTTCGGAGAAATATGTGGAGAATATTCTCTCTTGGAAAAGTGTCTTGTAGTGTGTGTGTGTGTTGTACACCACTCATCCTCAAATGAAGGGTGGAGATGGGCTCTAGGTGTTAGGGCATCTCATCCATGGGCTATAAATAGAGGTGGAGGGGAGCACCTCCTCCTCATCCCCTTAGAGCTGAAATTTTAGAAATAGAGAGGGTGAGTTGGGTGTGTAAGGGTGGCACTTAGAGTGCTTGTGACCACATGGAGTGTGGTTTGTAATCCCCCAACTCCTATGCAATGAAATCTCTCATCTTCATGATCATCTTGTGTTGATTTGCTCCAAGTTCTTCTTTCTTTTGTTTTCCCCTTTTTGGAGATCTTATTTGAAGATGAGTCTTGGTGATTTCTTGCTGGTTCTTGATGGTCTATGAAGCCTTGAGGTTGCTAATATGATTTACCACACTCTTTGCAACCATATGAGAGGCAAGAGATCAAGTTCTTGGCTTGTTGCAAATCTGTCCAGAAACTTTCATCCGCGCAACAGTCAGTAAAAGATTTTTAGAAAAATCTAAAAAAATCATTTTGGCATCATTCCAGATGGAAAAGATGCGTGACTCATATACCCATCTGTGGTAAACATTTGAAGTCCACTGGTTTCTCCATTTGGAAGCTATGAAGTGAAAACCGAGCCCAAACTTTCTGCTCGAAGTTCTTGACTGTTCTTGGTGTTTGATTTTTCATCTTTTCTATAGATGGATTCTTGAGATGATTTTTGGTGGAGTGCTTTACGACTCATGGTTCCATAGGGAGAAAAATTCTTACAATTTTTGGAGCAATAGAAAGCCATCATCGCTCTGCTTCAATTAGAAACAAACTCTGAAGAATCTGTTTTTGCTTTCCAGAAAGCACCTTATGTTGTTTGAATTTTCATAGTTTTTTTGTAAGGAGTTTTAAGGAGATTTTTGGTGGAGTGCTTCACGACGCATTGATATACAGGGAGAAAAATTCCCATGATTTTTAGAGCATATTAAATCCATGAACCTTCCGCTCCATGAGAGGACAAGTTCTGAAAGAATCTGTTTTTTGCTTTTTGAAAGTTGTTTTGAGGTTTTGTCATGATCTCTTTTCAAAAGCAAGATTTGAATTGATTCCTCTTGTTTGGACACTTGACAACCAGGATTGTGACTCTAAAATCCCCACATATTCATATGGATATCATCCATACAAGTCATGGGTACACATAGTTGTCATGATGTCCATCGCGGTTTGATCATCGACTTGAAGCAGTTTGTGCGGAATGCTTAAAGGGGCTACATGTGCGAAAAGAAAGCGTCAAAATTGATTGGCGTCTATTTACCCCCCTCTAGCCGCCTAGCTCGGGTCTTCACCTTGTGATGTCAGTGATATCTTAACAATTAAAATTCCTACTATCACAATGGAGGATATTCCAGCGTGGGACATGACCAAGCATGGTAAGTACACAGTTTGTTCTGGATATCAAAATAGTAAAATACTAAGAGATGCAGTTAGGGGTCTCAGTCATAACTTAAACCATCAATCAAGGGCGCCTACTGTCGACGGTTGGGATATCGGTCCCAAGTCAACTAAGGTTCTTGAGAGAGGGAGATAGAAGACTTGCCGAGCAAGGCGAACAGCAATCAACGAGCCATAGGGGGACACAGGGTTTTTATCCTGGTTCAGGCCTCTCAAAGAGATAATAGCCCTACGTCCAGCCTTTCTTTATATCAAAGAGGATTACAATGAGGATCTCGACGGGACGAACAAGTCTCGGCGAGGTTATGGGTGTACAGAAAGTAGTACGCAAGAACTTCGTGCCCTCTACACGCCGTAGGGGCTCGGTTTATATAGTGTTGAACAACCGACCTACCGAGAGATAATTCGGGCCGGGCTAACTACAAGATCGCAACGAACTCGTACCATGCTAAATACGTCCTACGGTAGATAAGGTAAACTCCAATTCTTGGGGATCACGGCGTCTGCTCCAATCCGGAAACCAACGTCCGGGTCTTCACGTAGCCGTGCAGAATTCTTGTTCGAGTAGGACTCAAACAGGAATCCTAGACCGTTACACACCGTGCCAACCAAGAAGCTGTTCGGCAGGATGTACATGGGCGTGATAGAACCTTCTAGGGAACTGGGCCCTAGAAAGCTGTTCGATTGGGCCGTCAGGGAGTGGGCCATGGCAATGGGCCGTAATTTTATCCCCGACACCTACCTATAATCCAGGGTGGAAGGAGATTTGGAAACTTACTTTGCCCGGTCGGTTCAAACATTTGTAAGCAGAACCTTCCTACTGGGTGGAATTTGGTGATTCGCAACATTGTTGCTAGGGCACAATGTCTTACATGCAATCTGGGAGAAGATATTGAACATATCAGCTTCTTATGCCCAATTGTTGTGTTGTTTTGGGAGCACTTGCATAAGCTACTACCCGATATACAAATACCTTTTTGGTCGGTTGATCTTGAGATCCCTATTGCGCAGTGGATGCTCAATATTATTCGAGTGGTTTATCCTGGGTGTTTGCTCATCCTTGTGATGGGGATGCTAGAGTTATAGCGGCGACGGAACACGCTCCTCTTCCAAGAAAGATCTGAAAGTATAGAGTGTTTGGCTCACAAAATTAAATATTATTATTTGGAAATCTTGAAATGGCAGGAAACAAGGGGAAAATTGGTTTTATGACACTCGGTTGATGTGCCTCGCAGAAACTAACATCCAATTGATGTGCCTTTTGATGAATAACACCGGGCACACCTATTTCTTTTACTTATAACATTTTGGACATTTTGCTACTTTTTTCCTTCTTTTTCTTTTATTTTTCACCCATTTGAGACATAAAGTGACCAAAATACCCCTGCATGAAGTGGCTTGACCGCATCAGGACCACGCCAGCTTCTTTGCGGTCCGACTGAACCGGTTCGCATACACATCAACCGAGTGTCATACAACCAATTTTCCCAGAAACAATGATGACTAAAGTAAACCACTGTCCGAAGCAACAAAATTATCCAAAGGAACCGATATGCCTTGTTGATGCTACCTTTGATGCACAAACGAAAGAAGCTTTTGGTACAGAGGTGATTTGATTACCAAGTCTTCAAATAACATCAATCCGAATAAAAAATCTGGGTAAGCTGATGGATGCTGAAGCAGCGGAAGCTATGGTGCTTGCAGAGGTTGTCAATCTTGCTATAAATTCCATGGGAATGGTGAGATCTCTCTACTCAGACTGTGCAAATCTTGTTCAGAAGATACCTCTCATGTGTAATTTTCACTATTACACCAATAGGCCTTATTATAATACTCATGTATTTTCCTCCTGTAATGCTGATCCAGTCACTTGTGATTAATAAAGGCCACGCCCACGCTTCACACTTAAAAAAAAAAACAGAATTTTCTTCCGATTTGGTGCCGCCTACTGAGCAAAATTTTCCCTTCCATCAGTTCCATACGCTCGCGGGCTGCCTCCCCGTGAACGTGGGTCCGGAATTCCGAACCCGTCGTCGTGAGCTCGCCGATCTGCACACGCCGCCGGCGCCCTACTCCGCTACCCTCGCGCTGCTCCTCCATGGTTCTCTCTCTCCTCCCCTTCCCCTGCCCCAGCCTCATCTCCCTTCCTCCCTCTCTTTTTAGGTCTTCCTCAGTTCGGATTGGATCCACGGGGCCACGGGCAGCTGCCCTCCCTGCCCGGGCGGTGGATCCGCCACTGGTTGTGGTTAGGTTTTTCCGAGCGGTGCTCATTCCATCCCTCCTTGTCAACCGCAGGCTGAACATGATTCTGATGGCTCGGTGCAAAGCACTGCTGATATGACCGCTTTTGTGAGCATTACATCTTGCTTTCATTTATTACATCATATATGCTGTGAATTTGAACTTTGTTTTTGGTTCTACTTATTGATGCGATTCTTGTTAATCTTGCCCGCTTCCTCAGGTGCAAAATCTTCTAATGCAGATGGTGAGTTTTTCTTAAGACTTTTGATTATGGCGCATTATATGTGTATATTGTCCACTTATTTTAAACTGGGTCTCAACGCCTTGCAGCAAACCAGGTTCCAAGCTATGTCGGAGAACATAATTTCAAAGAATATCCTTTCAAATCAGCTCCCTTTTGCACTTTGGCTGTTTAAAGGCATCCATTTTTTGTTTACAGGGAGAATATAAACACCATTACTAGTTAAGTTTTGAATATGTAAAGATACTAACAGTGATACTGATATATCACTGATATCACCAATGTGTTGATTATAGGAAAATTGATAGTTCAAGTTCCATATTTCAGCAGTAACCATAGTTCCTGAAAAGAGTGATTTAGTAACTTAATTTAGGAGCATAATCCATGTTTACATCTTCAAAACCCTGAAACATCCATTCTTGTTTTGGATTTTTTTAACTCCTTCAAAAACCCTGGATTAATTAGTCTTGATGTTTACTAACATCTTATAGCTGATGTCTTGGACAATATTCACTCCCTTAATAGATCAGCATGGTGGTGTTTGTGACTACACTATCTACCCATGAAGGATCTTAATCTTATGTGAATGGATTATGTGCCTATAGGCATTAGAAAATCTTCTTTAAAGGATGATATCATTTACGCATGTGTATGCACCACGCGTATGACCAATAGCACGATTTGGCTTGCTTATAGGACAGGTTTGTCAAATTGCAAAATTGCACGATGGGTTTCATATGTCATACGAGCAACCAACCTATGGATCTAGGGGAACTCATATTGTTTATTTTTTAAGAGTTTAGAATACTATGCCAATATTTTTAAGATGCGTTGCAACGCGTGGGCACTTGGCCTGTTTCAATAAACAAGTGGGACTAGGATCTGGTTGGACTAATTGTGAATAGAGGCATTGTTTTCATCATCATTCAGACAGTCGCACCATTTATCAATAATTTAAGTGTTCTTTCTACATCTACTGATTTTTTATACGAGCAAGAGGGTTTGTATATCTCCCTAGTTTTCTGTATAATTCTTGACTAGTGCTCACTAGATGAAATGGGTGCAAGGATTGATGAATTGGAGCAGAGCATCAATGACCTCAAAACTGAGATGGGCATTGAAGGTATGACCCCAACCAAAGTGACAGATGAAGAATCAAAACCTGCAGACAGCCTTGCATAAGTGAAACAGTGCCATCTAGTTTTAGAAGGCCATGAAAGTTGATTTTGTATCAACATCTTTGGTCATCGATCACTATCAAAATGCTTGTTATTGTAATTTCATCAGTGCACTTGTATTGATCTGGGAAGTACAATAGATGTGAGATTTCGTTCCATGATGTTTGCTGAGTGGTTTGCTATATTTGCGCAAGCATGATCATAATAGCGGCTACTGGATATTTGTCTCGATTCATCTGTGTTTGTTTTCTTTGTTGTCATGATGCTAGATGTGTCATCTTCTCTGGACTCAAAGTACGGTTTGTACAGAAAAAAAATGACTGAATTGCTGATTTAGTCATTAAACTTTTAAAACTGTTCGTTTTGGTCCTCACCTTTCAAATCGGCCAGATTCGTTTCTCTTTTTATATATATGTCAGCCAAGTGCTTCATTAGATGGCATGCCATGATATGTGCTATTTCATGTTTTAACATTTTTATTGTTCTTGCCTCTCATAAGAAAAAAAATTATTTTGCTCCTGAATTTAATGAAAAAGATGTGTGTAGTTCAACTCAACCGATAGCCTTAGATGATGGAATGTGCTCCGTCAGACAAAGCAAAACTTGGAGATGTAAGACAAAATTACTAATTTGACCCATAGCCCCATTGTTATATTTTGTTATTTACTAAAAACCCATTTTGGGGGGAGGGATGGATTGGTAGTGCAGATAATTTAGAAGATATAATTGGGGGCCATGCATGGTTGACTTTTATTTGTGTATTTCATGGAATTTGCATGTCTTAACCAAGACACCTTGAGACGATTTTGCAAGGTTGGAGAGCATATTTGCCCTTTTTTATCAAAATTTAAGAACTATTATGATGTTTACAAGCAAAAGGTGTTGTTCCATCAGGCCAGCCTCATGTTCTTCGGTTTACACTGTTCTTGCTACTATGGTATGTGCGCAGCTTCTTAGGGAGTACCGGTGATTAGGCTTGTGTAGCGGTGGCTTGAAACGACGGCGCGGCATGACAGGGAGGATATGCACAACAAAATGTTGTGCATGCTGCATGGTGGAGAAGAACAAGAGATCGAGACAAATGACCAGATGAGAGAACAGAAATATTCTGCTACTTGCTTCTTTTCTTCTCCTAACTTGGTTATTATAGCCCAAAGCTACAAGGTAACAACAATTAATTGGAAATAGTCCAATAGACTCGTAACAATACCATACATATCCTAATGACTCTTACTAGAAGATTAAGCAAACGATTAGATCTGGTCCTATAGACCGATCGACCTGGTCAGGTGCGGGTGTAATGTGCGCCAAACCTGACATCACTACTTCCTCCGAAAACAACTCGTCCTCGAACTGAAACTGTTGTAAAACAGTTGTCGCATACACACAAACACAATCACAATCACAATAACAGGAGATACAGATATAGAGAGAGAAAAGCCAGGCATAATAATCTTTTATTGATAGATCTCCCTTGTGTATAAGGGGTTTCATATATATAGCCTAACCTATATTTGGTTTTGTCCATAATACCCCTAGGGTTTGGGATGGGCTTCCGGCCCATAAACCACCTATGGTTATAACACTCCCCTCCCCTTATGCTAAACCGCGATATGCCAATGCCTCGTCAAAAATTCCATTCAAAAACCCAATGGAAAAAAAGGATTGGAGAAAAGAGTACATTGCACACGCATGCTGTATTGCAATATTGCCTCGTTAAAAACCTTGATATAAGAAAACTCATGAGAAAAACTCATACAAGGAAAAAAAGAGTACAACATATAATCTCCAGGGTTTGATCTTCAGGATCAATACGGTCTGCTGGACCTTCGTTGTCGGTGTCTGGGAAACGCGCCCCTGAACGGCAGCGGGTCCACGGACCGGCAAACGAATTTGTAGTTAGAGTGAAGCCCAACAACAACCCTTCTCAGCAGCCCGGGGCGGCGGCCGAACTAACGGGGGCTCAGGCCGCGCGGTCTTCCCGGACAGCGCCTGGTGCGACTTGGCGATCCGGGTACAGATCCGTCGTACAATGAGAAAGAGAGGGGAAGAGAGAAAGCAATACAACCCGTGAAGACACAAGCGATTTACCCTGGTTCGAGCCCCCACTGCCAGGTAATAGCTCTACTCCAGCCTTCGTTGATTATATGGTGGGAAACAGTACAAGAGGTGCCGAGACCGGGCTTAAAGGCACCGATCCCGAGCTTACAGGGGAGGTTTCGAACATTCAGGTGGTTAAGGACTACAACTAATGCTAAGGAAGCTTCGGATTCGGGGTGTGTTGGAGAGATCGAGAACCAGTCCCCTGCTACGTTGCGCAGGCATCTTCTTTTATAGGCGCGGTGGGCCGCCCGAAGCTGATATGGCGGGCCCCGCGCTCATCTTTGCTTTAGGGGCGGTGCCCTTGTCTCATTCCGGGGCTCCATCCTGTCTGTGGCCTGTAAAAAGAAGCTGGTCTGGTTAGTACTGGATACGTGTTCGTCTGGGAGTGCCTATACGGGGGAGAAGCCTGCTTCAGGGAGAAAGCACTTTCCCTTTATCCCCAATATGGCATTGACTGGACCGAGCCAACCTCGCGCCACCCGTTGGGGGCGTCGCGTAGCGTAACAACCGCTGCCGCCTGCCCAAGAGGGTGAACGACAAGGCAAGCTACCCGCGTGCTTCTCCCAGGCTGCGGATCCCCGGGGAGACACAGTTCTTCCCGGTCAAGGGCGAGGAAAGTGTGGTGGGACATGACGGTTGTCTCCACCTGCCCACAAGCAGGCGGACTACACGCGGGACCCTCTCTCGGGCTAAAAATACACCGAGAGGCGCGCTGCGCTCCTGGTTGGGACCCAGGGAGGCGCGGTTGACTTGGTCAAACCCGGGGATGACCCTGGCGGGTTAGACGTTTCCTTTGGTACGGCCAAGGGCGGCCTTTTGGGCCCTTTGTATGTGCGGTGGGCTGGTGAATCGGCCCAAGGCCCACCTCAGGATGGGCCGCTTACGGATCACCAACATTCGCGTTATAAATCTTCTGGATCTATGTCGTGATGTGGTAAAATACATTAATTGAACATCATGTCAACCTACTGGATTAGACAAAAATGAAATCTTCAGGATTCCATATGAACCGAATCAATATTTAGCTCATGCTCTCCATCGGGACAACATCCCAGATGCCTTTCGACGTTCGATGTCTTCTAAACATCCATCACACTATGCTTCTAAAAAGTGTGAACAAAATAATTTAGAAACAGTATAGCTTAACCTTTAAGTATTAATATACACTTTTTGCAATACAAGCAAAATTATCCTAATGGATAAACATGTAGTATGGATGTTACTCGTGTCACATAACTCCTGGATGTGATCACCATCCTTTTCAGACAAACACACAGGTGAGGCTTCATATAAAAGCATTAATCTCAAACACAATATTAGATTTAGCGATATGCAGATTACACATGAATCCCGCATCTATATAACCCATCATGATCCTCAGTTAACAAACAAACCGATGTCCTACATAATCAGCAGTTACCTAAAGACAGTTTTAGTGTCAGCCCAATGACTTCTAGATGGCACCGCACTATATCTGCCAATTAATTCACAACGAATGCAATGCTAGGCCTTTTATAATTGGCAAGGTACATATGTGCTTCTAATAGCACTTGGGGCAAGAAACTTCTAGTCCTAACGCCTCCTCACATTGTTTTAGGTCCAAACAAATATTTTCCACTTCAGTGGACTTTACTATCATGTGGGTAAAGTAAATTGCAACGACATAAACCTTCATGGTTCTTGGTATTTGCAATTATCTCTAAGTGGTTCAACTATAACCAAATGGCTTATTCAGCATGACTTATACAAATGGTTGTACCACTATAACCAGTTTTATCTTGACATTTAGGGATCAATCAATTTGCCATGATCACCAATTTACATCGTATCTTCATGGTACAAACTTATACCTTCAGGGCGATAAAGAACACCACCACTCTCCCAACCACTCGCAGAAAATGCACATCACTAGTTCTTATGTGGCGAACTTCCAGTATCGGGTATCAATGGGTCATCGTCCACTATAAGTTACCATTGGTGTATATTAAATATTGACTGGTGATTAATCTTCCTTCAGGTAAGTGCTTATGTTCCTACAGGGAACTCATTTTTCTTCAGAAAACAACTCTTACTTCCGAAATAGATTATCAGCTATGAGATTCATTAATGTATCGTAATTTTGTCATCTTCTATCACAAGGAATAATGAGTCCTACTGGAATCTCAACAAGGATTTTCATAATCTATAAATTGTATATTTGTTCATATCATCTGACAGAGTTACTATTTAGCGGAACACTTATTACACATGGAAGAGTATGGGTCACTTTAGGGACATTTGAATCAGGGCTTTCACCACCTCATTATTTATAATAACCCAGAGTTAGAGCTACTGGCTCTTAAATTTCGATTGAACTCATGGTTCATCCTCAGTTGCTTGACATATAACCCGATACAGGCGCTACAGGCGCCATGCCATGGACTTAGTTTAGGATCTTTATCATAGCAACTTAAGAGTAACAATATGTCTCGATAATTTTCTCTCCATGTCTCATGAATGAGCACTTTTCAATATTAACCAGAATTTCGCTATTTCCCAAAACGAAAAGTCTTGGTAGTCCCGCACTCCCAGCACTATAACATGCGCGCATTAACTTACGGAGTATTCATATTCAGGATGATCCTCTTCAAGAGGATTAATACCTTCATGGTAATTTCTCTTTAGGAGAATTTCAGTAGTGATGATGTTTGACAAGTGTCATTGAATCTAAGACCCGCAGGCTTTCGCGCGGACTTTAGACCATGATCCAACAAGTCAATTTCACAAAGATGGATATACTATTCAACCCGAGGTATTCCACTCTTAGCGACTCATTTACTACAGGTAAATGATTTTTCAACTCCTTTAAATATCTGGCAGTCTCCTCACTTCTAACGTACAGGAGCACTCCTTGTTACTGGCGTACATGAGTATTAACTATTACGTGAACTTTTACAATCAAAATCTCATAGGCATTTATATAAAACATAGGCAATTCTCTCCCCTAACACTGAGATCTGATTTTTACAAAGGTATGCTTATAAAATCCCCTTTCATGAGCGCAAGACAAATAGAACTACAGGTCCAAAGTCCCCAACTACAAGTGGGAGCTCAAAAGTGTATGCTCGGTGGTGATATTATTTGAAAAATATCTCGATTCCATGCATTACCATTGGGGATAATCATTTATATGCAGCGAGCTTAGACTTATATATTCTCTTTAACATGCGTTTGCTCTGAGCTATCTTATGCTCGCACTAGATGGCATGTCCGTGCTACGTTGCCGCACACTCTACTGGGCGGCGCACCCGTGTAGGGCCATTGATCATCCCAATAAATTATGGGTTGTAAAGTCTAGCTTCTTTACTGTTGCCCATTTACTCATACCATATATCTAATTAAACTTCAGGTTTTAATATAAACGCGACAATATGAATAATTTGCATAAAAACTTTACTATTCTGCAGGAACACAATAAATACTACATGTATGCCAAATAACAGTCAACTTCATATGACAATAACTTTACAGAGGTGTGATTATATTCCAATAACGCATCGCTTCAAGCATGTTGTAGTAGCTTCAAGCGCTAGTGACGACATAGGTGCGGTCTCACCACAATCCTTAAAAGTCACTTATTCAAATAGGCCATTATCTTATATTTGAGATTATTTTGCCTCAAACAAACCTATATGACTTCCGGTCATAATGCAATCACAAAACTAATATGACTACTGGTCATAATTTGCATATTTACTTTAGGTAATGCTTCTGGCCGCGCCTAGGCTACACATGCGTAGGGCGTCCGCATGCTCACGTCGGATCGCTCACGTCCGTCGGAGCCAAATATTTCCCAAATTAACCATATGGAAAGAATCACAATCTCTCCACTACTAGGACAAATTAATGTCTATTGGCCATACAATTTACAATCACCAACCTATCTGTTCGCACTTCTGGTGCATAATCTAATCTCACTTCTGTTGCATAATCTTGCCTTTACATACACAAACTCAATTCTCTCCCCCTTTTCACGTCAACTAAAAATTTACAAGTGATTGCATGTGCTACAGGCATGTGCTTAAATCACCTATAACTATACTGCTACAGGAGTATAATTTTTTTGTCGTGAAACCAATATATATTTTGTAACTTCAAGTTACACCTTAGACACCTTGAACAACCAATTGGTCACACCACACCAGAGGAGGACTGTAGACTACTGGTCTTGTCTAAGTTAATTCTTTGGGATGGACATATGGGCAGAAAATTTTCTCTAACGCAAACCAGGAAAAACATTTGTCTTCAGGACATATTCCCAATATTCATGTTTGCAGAACATATTTCTACAACATATCTTCAAGATATCTATGCACTTGAGACGGTGTTGAGTAGAAACACTCTTCACCAAGGCAAGTATAACTATATATATAGTTTTGGCATACATTAATCTGATTTTAATACATGCAAGGTTGCTTACGATAGGTAAGACATATGCTTCAGGCACCGTGTTCTATTTAGCATTTACTAAGATAATTAACTCTACTACAAGAGAGAAGTTAGAAATAGAACAACTCAGACCATTATTATAGCATAAAGGAAATAAACATCTAATGCGAAATAATCAAGCAAAAGATGTAAACTACTTTGCATGAGCAAACCCAAACTTTACAGGAGTCATTAAATTTTTCCAAGAATTTCCTAGCAATGTCAAGAGTTTCTAATAATTTAGGTACTGCAGGTTAATAAATTATACTCCAAACATACAGTGCCATAAAAAACAAGCCATAAAGAACATAATGGTGCCCACAAAGTTTCTAGCATTTTCATGAATTTCTGCTAATTATTTCTGGTCTACTGGCCATATTATATTTATAACAATGCAGAAAAATAATAACAACTCTTTGCTAGAAAATAAACCCATTAATATACAGCTTCCAAATGTGGGCTAGGTCTAAGATTTTGCATATTATGGAAGCACAAATACTAGAATCCAAATCTGAAGCAGAGAGGATTTTTGTGGTTACCTGAAATTGTAAGGATTATAAGGGGAAATATGCTACGAGAACCACTCGTGCAAATATTATGTCCTTGGGGGATTAAAACACTGTTTCTGTACTACCTGCTCTATGCCAAACTTCAGAGGCACAGTGCAGGGTTGCTATCAATCAACTTTTTCAGGCACCATCTCATGATGGATCACCAGGTCCATTCGAAGCATTAGTGTATCAGGCCTAGTTTTGTTGCCGTCTACAGGACATGCGCAAGGAAAACGCTAGGCTGTTTACAAGTTATGTGCCTAATATATTTACTTTAGAAAATATACTATACATAATTCACCAAATTACAGGACTACTAGTCGTAGTTTATGAAATATTTGCTTCGGATAAATTTTGGAGTCTACAGTATCTCTTCAAATCTCTATTCGGCCCAAAAGGGGCCCAGCCGACCCATCCTTTCCTAATCCGCCCTAGAGGGCCAGCTAGCCGGCTCAAAGTCCACTGCGCCCTCACATTCTGCGGAGGTTGGGAGATAACAGCGGCGACTCCTACGAGGCTGCAGAGCCGAATACGGCAGCGGCGTGACCGCGACCACGGGACGACGGCACAACAAGGCTGGCGTCGTGATGGCATGGTGACGCTTCCGGGGCAGCACTCTCGACGCAGGGTAACGTCGGAGCCGTACGGCACGGGACCGGCGACGACACATCCACGCTACGGCCGCGACTATCGTGGCGGCGCGGGGTGCTACAGGCGCAAGGGTGAGGAGCGACGTTGGTCGGAGACGACGGCGCCGCGCCTTCGGGGCGCGACAATGGTCCGGGCCACAACTACGGCGAGAGCGGCGCACTACAGGCGCAGTGGTGACTGCAGGCGCGGCAAGGCACCAGTGCGAGGCGGGACAACATCGCGCGGAGCGGCGTGGGGGGCACGGCCACCGACAGGGCGGTGGCGTGTGGTGCGGGCGTGGCCGCCTACGGGGCGACGGCGCCACAGGGCGACGGGCGGCCTTCGGGGCGGCAGCGCTCGGGGCCGGTGCGGCGTCGTGGCGTGGTGAGGCGGCGATCCACGCGGGCCGGCGTGGCCGCCTCCGGAGCGGCGGCGGGGCGGCCAAGGCAGGGCAGCATGGCCAGGCCGGAGGCGGCGCGGCACAGTCGAGCGCCTTCTGGGCACATGGACGCGGGGCGCGGGCCGGCGCGAGTGCAACACAGCTGCGCGGACGCGGCGCAGAGCCGTGGCCGGCGCGGCGAGGCAAGGGCCGGGACCGGAGTGGCTAAGCCAGCGCGGCTGTGCGAGCACGGCGGCGCGAGGGCCGAGGCCTGCATGGCCATCTACAGGATGGCGGTGATCGGCGGCGCCGATTTTGGTTTGGTTACAGGCCAAGAATCAATCTACTAGCAAATAAAAGAAAACTAATAGATTGAAGCCAAGAACAACGATCTACTAGATCTACAAAAACAAATCTGTTTGCGATAGCGACATACCGTTGGTCACAAATCTGAGAGCGATTCGTGTTGGTAACGTATTGTAAAGCAGTCGTCGCACACACACAAACACAATCACAATAACAGGAGACACAGATTTAGAGAGAATAAAGCCAGGCATAATAATCTTTTATTGATAGATCTCTCTTGTGTACAAGGGGTTTCGTATATAGCCTAACCTACATTTGGTTTTGCCTATAATACCCCTAGGGTTTGGAATGGGCTTCCGGCCCATAAACCACCTAGGGTTATGACAGAAACTCCAAATGTTGCTGCTGGGGGACGTCGACGTGCTCCCACGTGGCTTGCGAGTTACGAAGATCCTTCCATGCTGATCACCGACCATACACATCCAGAGAGCCTTGTCAGGAAATGGAATGGCGCGATGATAGACCATGAAACTTCTTTAGGAGACCCACATGGAAGACGTCATGGATGCAAGAACCTAGAGGAGGACGGAGATGATAGGCCACCGATCCAATATGTTTCGCCACCATACATGGTCCATAGAAACGGGTGTTGAGCTTGCCATGTGTCACTGTAGGAATGGAAAGGGGCAATCGTTGAGATATATATGAAGCTAGACCTAATCGTCCGCTTCAAAAGTGACCTCTCGATAAGAGCGACCGTAGTATGAAGCTAGCACGGCTTGAGCCTGTAGAAGATGATCCCGCACCTTGGCCAAAAAATCATCTCAACCAATCATTTGTGACTCCACAGCCGATGTATGGGCTTCTCCTTTAATGTAAAAAAATAGGCTTGGTGGGCTGCGACCATACACAACCCTAAATGGAGTGGTCTTCAAGAGAAGATTGGAATGAAGTATTGCAGCGATACTCTGCCTAGGGTAACCACCGAAGCTACTGTTTATGTCGATTACCTTGAAACAACACAAATACATCGCAATGATCTTGTTGGTGACTTCAGATTGTCCATCTGACTGAGGATGATATGTGTACTCATGTGAAGACGACTGCCATTAAACTGAAACAGCTCTTGCCAAATGTGCTAGTAAAAATGACGTCTCGATCAATGACGATGGACAAAGGAATTCCATGGAGTCACACCGCAGTGTCGAAGAAGACCCGAGACACCGAAACTACAGTATACACAACGAGGCAAATGAATAAAGTATGCGATCTTGGAGAAACGGTCCACCACCGTGAGAATCACTACCTTCCCTCCTGACTTGGGAAGTCCTAAAGTAAGATCCATAGCAACATCAAACCACACCACACGAGGGACGTCAACAGGTTGAGGAAGGCCCCCTAGATGAAGGTGTTCCGTCTTGTTGTGTTGACAAGTCGCTTAGTCGCAAATAAACTCTTGAATGAGCTGACGAGCCCATGGGATAATAAAATTCGCCCGAACTCGATGAAGTGTCTTCTACACTCCCTCATGTCCCGCCTCGCGGTGGTCGGCCACAATAGTAATCGCGAAGGGGGGGCGATGTCGGCACGAAGGTATGGTCCTTGTACAAAACAAAGCCATCACATATGGACCAAAGCGTCTTAAGGCGACCTTCCTGAATGCCAATCAAGGTGGAGGCCCACGTTGCCTCAGCTGGAAGGTCACACCAAAGATCGTCGATCAAGGTCAAAGACGGCCCACTGATGGCCAAGAAGGCCGCTGCTGGTGCCTCACCGTCATGCTGCGAGAGTACGTTGGCCATGGTGTTAAGCCGACAGGGTTAGTATTCGACAAAGAAATCAAACTCGACTAGCTTGCTAGCCCACTAATGTTGAGGAACAGTGGAAAAGCGTAGATCCAAGAGGAACTTCAAACTGTAGTGATCCGTGCAGACAACAAAAGCTCCCCCCCCCCACCCACACATATGGCCGCCAATGGCGGATGGCCTGGACCAACTCGATGAGCTCATGATTATAGGACGCCAACTTCGTGTGGCATGCAGCGATGGGTTAGTTGTAGAACGGCAAAGGTCCCGTACCTTGGTGCAGTAAGCCGGATCCTGAAGCATCACATTCAATGATGAACGGACACCCAACGTCTAGCAATCGTAGAACTGGAGCCTACTTGAGCACGGTGAAAGCGTGGTCGGCATCCCCCCACCAAACGCACACACACGCACGAAGGCTTCCTTTGCGTAGGAGCCGTGTTAGGGGAGTCGCGATTGCTCCATAGTGCTAGATAAAAGCGGCGATAGTAGCCAGCCAACCCTAGAAAGGCGCAAACCGTGATAGGTATGGGCCAATCCTCCACAACTGCCACCTTATAACACCTTATGACGATCCATGGACACCCTCTGCCGAAATGAAATGGCCGAGATAGGCCACTGAGGATGTGCCAAAGGAACATTTGGATCGCTTCAGGATCGATGAGGCCATGTTGAGAGAGTTCCTGCAAAACCAGGAGACGTTACAGAGGTTCTCCGCCCAAGATGGGTTGTAAATGAGTATATCATCATATAAAACAAGCACAAGTGACGACGGAATGGACCGAGAACGTCATTCATGAGGGCTTGAAATGTGCGAACATGTTGGAGAGCCCGAATGGCATTACCAGGAACTCAAAAATCCCATGATGGGTACCAAACGCCATCTTGTGCACATTGTCAAGGTGCATGTGCACCTGATGATAGCCTGAACAGAGGTCCAGCTTAGTGAAAAAAGTGTGCCCCCTTCAATTCATCCAATAACTCCTCAACCATCGGAATGGGAAATTTGTCTTTGATCATCTTATCATTGAGTGCACATTAGTCGACGCAAAAGCACCGTGAGTCATCTTTGTTGCGGACCAGCAATACCGGCGAGGAGAACAGCGACATGGTTAAATCCGTAGTTAAATGGGACTGCCTCTGCCGACCAAAGCGTCTGGGGCCTAGGGACTCTGGACCTGATCAAATTCGGCCAACGCTAAGGCTCTGTTGGCTATGGCTCGAATGGAAATCCCCAGATAAGTTGTGGATATCATAAGCTTGCTCCTGCATTGCAACGCCAAAGTTCAGGTCTTGTTTCGCGCGGCAACTACCGTTACCATTAGGAACAGTCAGAAGACAGAATTCTGGCACGACCGTTGGCTGCAAGGGTGCACCCCTTGCATTCTAGCCCAAATCTGTATGCCCTTGCCCACCACAAACACCACACCGAAGCTGAGCAAATCCAAGGTCACCGATGGATCCACATGGTCAGACATCTTCAAACCTACAATTGCTTCTATACGACAAGTTCTAGATCCTGCTCTTCAAAATCGGCCTATCTCCTTCAGTTTCAGAGCAACACTGTATTCAAGTTGGCACCAATGATATGGAAAGCCAACTCAGAAAACAAACGAAAGTTCTTCATCTGAACCATGAGTCTAAAGACTCAACTATGCATATGTTCTCACCCAAAAAAAGGTTGGCCTCACAACCCAGTAGATCGCCTTTATGGCATCGAAACAAAATCCACGGATCATCACTGTGCTCATTGCCCCTATTCATCCCCGGCAATTGGTTCTAACTTCCCCTTGGTAGTCATCAACCGATCTAGCAAACGCTTCAAAGATTAGGTGGAGGGACAGGGCGACTGCACAACCAGGCTCACACAGCATGACTTCTATGGTCTCCTCATGAATATTGCATGGAATATTTGGAGCAAGCACAATTGTCACGTTTTTTCAAAACCAGGTCCTTCACGACCAGCTTGTAAGTGTAACCCCTCTTCAAAAGATTATGGCCTACTAACTAACGCTCACCATCAACACCCCCACCCCCAAAACCCCCGCGCCCATGCACCATTGTTCTCTCTTCTTGAATGAAATGGCATTGTTTCTACCGGTTTGTTCCCAAAAAAAAAAAAAAACTACCAGTACTTCAACAGAACATGGATACAAACAGGAATCAAGCATTTCAGATGCACCACTTGTCATAACTTGCGCATTGTAAATACAATGACGAAAAAACCTACACTAACAAAACCTCACCGGCTCCAGGACTGGACCTACATTGCACCTACAAATTCGCACCAAGATCTCACCAATCTCAATTGTGAAAAAAAATATTGACCACACAAAGGGAGGTAGACGCATCTCAAATCTCAAGTTCAAATGGAAAAAAAGATATTACAAATCTCAGTCGTGTAAAATCTCTCACTTCCTCAAAACCCTCTCCACAGCGGACTTCTGTGAATCTGTTAGGCCCTGCAAATGATAATTTGGCACAACAATAATGCATATTCATGCAAGCTAATGTAGAAGGAAAGGATTCACGATGAGGCTTATTTCCATTCAGAATGGAAAGGTAATGCTCAAGGATATTGTACCTGGCAAAGGTACTCAAAAAGAGGCCGATCACTCTCCCACAGGCTGACGAAGATGTTTGTTAGAAACTCCGACAGCTTCACCTAAAAGATAAAAGGGGATTACTATACTTGATTGATTAAATATCATCTTTTAGCTTTATTTGGAAGAACTTCCCAGCTAAGGCAAACCTCGTTAAGAGAGTCGGATTTTGCCAGATCATCATCATAACTCTCATCATCACCCTATTTTACAATGAGCGTTAAATATATAAAACAAATATTGTAAAATTTGCATATTAACAAGACTACTTAAAACGTACCTCATCAAAAACTTTCGCCATTGCATTTAGATGCTCAACTGATGGATTAGCATTTGAAGGAACTGATGCTGAATAAATCATATCATGTGGAATAACATCACCATTCTGAACCTCTTCCCAGTCACTATCCTGGATTGACAATCATTGTAAAAGAACATTCCAGAAAAAAATATTGATGATGGTGATGAGAAATCGTGTAGGAACCTCTTCACAATCATCACCACTGACTTGTTCCTGGATTTCTGATAAAGCATCTGCTAACAGCGAGAAGATCTGCATAATCCATATTTTGGGATGCTCAAAGTATTAGATGTCTAACCTACCATTTAGCATTAGCTACAAAATATAGAGCACACCTACGGTGCACTAGGGGGTAAGAGATTATCGAGTCGTTAGATCAAACATGTACTGGTCTAGTAAGATGAAAGGCCCACAATAGTATTGGTGTCTTCAAAAAGTCCAAAAATATAGATTTATGTGGAATATTGTTTCATACCATTTGTTGGAAGAGAAGAACTTTCTTTGGTTAATCGTTACCTTAACTGGGAGTGAAACCTTTGTCCAGTGATCAGGAGCCACCCGAGATTTTGATCGTGTGGTTATACCTGTGTTAGTCTGAATTTATGTGTAAGACTCCAGCACAACTCTATTAAACAAAGTGGGAACTAACCAGAACCACATGATTTTAGAATGGCCATACCTTAACAAGATGCCCTTGAACTTCAATCCTAGATAGCTCAGGATGACGAGTAGATATAAGGAGAGCTAATGCAGTTGTTGTTACCTTTATCTGGTAGGATCCCTGAATTTCACCTATAAAAGATGTGCCATGAGACCTTTTATCAAGGGAAACAAAGCAAAATAAATTCAATTCACCCAATAACATTCTAGTACATGAACACTGAGCACTCACCTTGTAGCTGTGACCACTGAGACATAATATAAGCAAATGAGTTGTCATAACCTTGTGCAGGAATAGCAAGCAAAAGGTTGATAAATTGGTCAACATTTGGCGCACTCAGATGTACCTGCAGCGGGGGCGGTAATGTTAAAATAATTCAACCTACATCACCAATGCACATACAAAACAATAACAGTCATAACAATACAATATCAAAACTCAGAATGCTAATTGAAAGTAACAGTTATTTCAGAGCCAGATCCTTGATTTCTATGTTGGTGCATAAATGGCACGTTTCTCTCCTAAGCATGCAATAGTATATATAGAGCATGTGAAAACTACGTAGTGAATTAAAGGGGGGAGAGGGAGATAGCAAAGTGTTAAGTAGAACAGTCAAATATTCTAGGGTTTAAACAAATACCATTGATCTTTCTCCATGCATGTAAGATAGCAAAGGATATCATTACCTAAATGGGCTAAGCAACATAGAAAGGAATACCAACACTAAAACAAGGACTGTCAGACAGCCAACTGTATGCTTTAGCCTTAACTTCACCAAACAAATAGGCCCATCTTGGACAAGCACTCAGAGCTGTTTTCCACCAAGACTACGCAGAGATCCAAACAACTTGAGAGTCGTATAACTTCGTATAATGTATGCTATACGAAGTTATTACGGCACAATTGTTCTCTCTTCTTGAGAGCTCTTCAATCCTGCGATGCTACTCGATTGCATACGTCTCACGATAGCAGCAATGAGCTCGGGAACATGGGGAGATAGATGTGAAGGCAGATGTAAAATAAGTTGTAAAATATAACTCCCAACAAAGAGTGATACTGAACTTTCTAACCCTGGATCTAAAAGCCTGAAAAGACGTAGAAGAACCATGGTATCAGTGTAAAGCAAAAAAAAAAACAAATAATCACTGGAATATCAGAAGATGCAGGTTAGTTCATCAAAGATAAGCAAATGTATATGTATGTCAACAATGGACTGACATAGTGAATATGCAAGATGCTGGTTGGTGCCCCTTTTAGTGCATTTTTAAGACTCCACAAAGATGTTTGCATTTTACTATGAAGTTAAGTCATATCTTAAGCTAAGAACGTATGCTTGCTTGTCAACACAGTAACATTTCAGAGGGAAGCAACTGTGAGCTCCTAGCTGTGAAGATTGATGCTGTGTTGTTAAATTTCTACATATGTCCCTTTTGATTGCTGGAGAGGTTTGTCCAACAGAGGAGCAATTGAATAAAGATGCAGTTGATTCTTCTGTATTGTACAATGGTATATTTGTTACGGAACACTGAACAGCAGTGAATTCGCCATAATGTTCAAGTTACCTTGAAGCTGCATCAAGTAGCGTCTTCAGTGTATGTCCATGTTCACCACCCCAAACAAGCAAGTCCTGCCGGCCACCTGATATAAATGCTGCCAAACATTCTGTCGCATTCTAAATAGACGTTAACTTAGCATTAGCATGTTAGCCCCTTACAGTACATCTCTGAACATAGTAGGTGAAATACTAAGATGAAGAATAGTCCTGTTTCAGGATTTACCTGCATCTCTCCATGGTCATCACTTTCAAGAATAATTTGAGTAGTAGATGTGAAGCACGTGTCGAAGACCACCTTAACCACAACAGTTGGAGCATTCTGAAAGTTACACAGCCACATTAGGATTGGAATTGACAGTGATGAGAATACAAGGTGTAGGTAATTTTTAGAAGAAAATGGTATGCACTGAACTCCATAGAACTTGGGTGTGGAGACATACTTTGAGTATCATTGTCAAGAGGTCCAATGAACCTGCAACTAGTCCATCTGGCTGAGTCTTGGGCTAGCAAGTGAACCAGAAATTAGATTTGCATAGCACTGAGATGTAGAAAGAACTATCACAATTACGTGAAATTGGATTTAGCAACTTACTCTTCCTAAAATGGACCCAATCGTTGGCAGGATTCGAGACACAAGCGGTTGTAAGCACCCAGGAGCATTCTTGATGGCCTAAAAACTAAGGAATCCTATTAAATGGGCTGTAACTTAAAGGTGTGCGAAAACATTACAAAAAGATCATGCACAAATTTCCACTCCAAAATGATACAAGATGCACAGGTAAAGGTTTGTGGAATGACATAAATAGAAAAGGCATGCATTACAAAAAAAAAACACCACAATTGCATGCTCGCCAGTTCCCAACATTAATCAATATTTGAAAACATATTGCAACCAGATATATATATGCAGGAATTAATTCAACAAATTTTAATTTTGGTCAGCTCACTTTTGCAATCTTAAAAGATCTCTAGGCATGATGTTTAGATTGGCGTATTAGTTCAACATGAACTGTAATCATTTCGTCATGTGTACAAGAAATACCGAAATTAATTGATTAAAAATTGGATAAAGCTGCACTTTCTGATAAGAACTTACTTACCTCTAGCACTTCTACAGCATCGATACTGATGAATGGATCAGCAATGTGCTGAGCCCAAACTTCCAGTATGATAGGAGAGATGACTGGTTCAATAAGTACTGATTGTTTACCGCCTACATATCAAGTGGAAAACTATCAATTTCTTAAGGGTAAACAAAACCCAAAGCATCAATATGCTATACAGATATTTTTCCACAAGTTGCATTGACAAACATGTTAACAGACCAGATTTGATGGCAGATTGGAGGGTTTCTAAAACAAGATGCAGAGTTTCATCAGATGCCTGTCATAAAAAATTTATGTACTCATTCCCTTTAAAAAGTCAAGAGAAGTAATATTTACAATTTACATACAAAATCACCTGCCTCAGAAGATCAACAAGAGATGAGAGTACGCCCATAATGTTGGGCTGAACCAAACTCTCATTACATTCTGGTAAAAGATGGGCCAGTGCCCTACAGGCACCAACTTTTACTGGGGATGGCCTGCCAAGTAAATAGCACACAGATAAATATAACATTCTCCCTTGTGTCAGGAATTATAAGACAAACAAATTCATGGCCTTACACATCTGAGGCGATTGCACGAACAGCATTGCATAAATATTGTTCACAAATTCCCTTATTTATCTGCCATAATAACAAGCTTTCCCAATTCAGCTTGCTGAACATATATAAAATAAACAAAATAGATACATAAAAAAACTAATGAAGCTCACCACCAAAGAGAACTTAGCCACAATGGAGAATGCACGTGCATGAAGAAATGGATACTGGTGCATCCCTAAAACTCACAAAATCAGTAATAGCAGAGACAGAAAAACAATATCTGACAAAAATAAAGAAGGTACCTGTTCCCACAATGTCAATTACCATCTGCTCAAGTAAATCTCGCACATTGTAACCAGAATTCTAAACAATCAGAAAGCAAAGCAAATGACAAGTAAGAGACTCAAAAGGCAAAAGAGGATTGAATCATAGATGTTTTGCATATTGGAGAATAAGCCACTATTAAACAGGGTGTTATAAGGCTTTTTAACTAATCAAGGCTGTTGCAATCAGGTCTTTCCTTTAGCTTTACAATCAGAGAGATGATGCAGGTTGTTAAATACACCAACTAGGACTGCCATGCAAAGTAATAATACAGGCAAAAGTGGGGATCTAAGGTGTAAGTTTGCCAACAGAAATAGTTAGTTAATGAAACAACCAGATGCAACAAAAAAAGAAACCAACCTGTGCTTCACACAGCTGTTCTGAAAGTGAACCTAGGGCAAAAAGTGTTGCTTCATGTAGCTGGCACAAAAATAAATGCTACATTAGATTGGTCGACAGCAGAAAGAAACTATTGACATAACATCAGCATGGCCAGTATAACGATAGGGGTTAATTGTGGTTGTTAGAAAATACAAATAAAAATACAGACAACTAAACAAGACAGACATAAAACAACACTAAATTTGAACTTGTTACTTCACTTCAAATAAGATTTTCTTAAGTGACCTAGTCCACAATCATCGCACAACACCCAAAAGTATTGAAGCATGATAAGGTAGCGTCCTCTATAATTTTAAAGAACTCACTTTCCACCAATCAGCAGAACCTGTTTGTTTTAATTCACGTGATTCACGAAAACGCATTTGGGAAGCTTCGAGAATTGAGTCAATTCCATAGTCCTCAAAAGCATTGATTATCTCTTCTAGCAAAAGAGATCCTGAAAAAGAGATGTTAGAGAAAATATATTATGTTTGATAAATTTATATTAGGAGTGGATTGTAAAGATGGTTTGTATCTTGTAATATCAGGAAAAGATTTTTTTGAGTCCCCAATCCACTGTCACTTATTTAACATCTGCAAGAACACTGTAATAATATTTTAATATATAAAAGTTGCAGTTTATCCCATCCATTTTATAGTTGTTATTATTCTTTAAAAAAAAAAAACTGGTTCATGTCACTTAATTAGTAATATACATCTAATCAAGTAAACATAAGTAAAATGGTAGATTCTACCAGACACACGACAGCTGTAAGTTGCATCATCCTCATCAGCAACAAACTGGTTAGCATCGCGTGACCAGTTTTGCACCTAGAATAACAAAATGAACAGACCCATAACCATTTGCAAGCAGCAAAAAAAAAAAAACAAGACAAACTATATGACAAAAGATCACATATATATTAGCCATGTATAAACCACCAAACAATACCTGTTCTTCGGTCATCTGTTGAAAAGCTATAGTATAGTATGCTAGCTCCTTAAAGTTCCCTGCAATGACCTAGTAGAATACCATACAAATCATTAGAAATAAAATAACATAACAAGATGCGCAAGAATGCAAGATAGTAACTGAAAAGGCATACCTTTGCTAACCGAGAATTCCCAACAATAGTTGTCCATAGCTCAAATAACTACAAAAGATGGGAGCATGGTAAGGTATACAAGACACACAAGCAAAGTAACCAAATGGGGTAGGGTAAAAGAAAAGAGAACAACTAGAAAAGAAAAAAAAACAATTAGAAAAGAGAACACCAACGGACTGGAAATGCAAGAAATTACCTGAATCCCAAAGGACTCCATACTTCTTTCACTACCATCAGAATCATAGCCGACAGAATCCACATCCTCTGAAGCTTGAATTGTCGATAGGAGGTAGACATTGAAGGATGAAACAAAGGTCTGCCACAACGGTGCAAAAACAGCTGTACAGCCCGTTTGTCAGAAAAGCAAAAAACTAGATAAAGCTAATCTGCGCACCAGACTATTAAATCATAACAAGTTAAATAGACTTGCCAGAAAGCTTGGATTCAGGTAGTCCAGGAAAGTTCTGGGCAAGCTGGAGTAAACATTTCAGTACCTGAACACAAGATAAACATAAGATTCAACAACAACCAACACGATGCTTTCAATCTCAGAACACAGATTTTATGATGCATACCTCCATCTGCATGCTCCAGTCATCAGGATTTTGGGACTGCGATGGTGAATTTAAAATTACAGAAAATTGCTCTATAAGTGGATCAAGCATTGAAGTCATCAAACTGATAGTCTCTCTCTGCACCAGCAAATCACCTCAGTTGATTACCATAATGTGAGGAAATAATAGAAATAATAAAACAATTAACAGTAAAATGGCTACCTCGTAAACACCGCTCATTGATCCAAGCATCGAAATACATGAATGAACTATTCCAAGAGCCTTTGCACGAAGAGAATTTTCGTACAGCTGCTTTTCAAAATGGGTGAGATGAATAACACTGTCTCCACAACAATTTGGTAAAAGAAAACAACGTACAGTCAAGAGTAACAAAACCTTACATGAGGAGATGACATTATTCTGTACAGAGATGGGAATAGCTCTGGCACTAATTTTGGAATACATGTATCATCCAAATCATCTGATAGAAGGGCTAGGCATCTTAATGCTCCATGGACTGCCCAAAAAAAAAATTAAAGTTTCTAACAGTATATTACAGAATTGCGCCATTGCTTTTAGGAAAATAAAGACAAGAACCAAAAACTTTAAAATTAAAATGATGATTATTTCAATCATCTTTCTAATCATAATGTGTGGGTCATGTGAGCATCCTAAAAACAAAATTCTAGTTTAGGCTATGAATGTAGCACCGGCACGGCGACACTCAAAAACTACCGATGAAGATGTCATGGGCAGGCCCAATAGGGCCCAAATAGGCCATGAACAGTACCGAGATACTGTAGCATGCGTGAACAGTACCCACAGGTGCTATATCACGTGGCACCGGGCTATAGTTATTTTAGGATATGTTTCTATCTATTAGGGATTAGTTTCTTAGAGTTCAATTTATTCCTCTCTTAGAGTTCAAGTTGATCTTTTCTTACGGTCTAAGTCAACTCTCCCTATAAAAAAGAGTCATGTATCTTTTATTAGGACACAAGCAATGAATTGAGTTGAGATTAGATCTCATAGGCGGTGGCTCCGATAACATCGTAGGCGGTAGCTTCGACGACAGCTCGTCACGCCCGTGTCAAGGGACGTATCCCCACCTCGTTGTGTGGTTGCACGTAACAATTGGTATCAGAGCTGGACCATCGCTTGGGATGGCGTTCCGCTCCGGGTACAACGACCAGCGTTCCTTCGATCAACAGCGACCGTACAAAAGCTATCATTGACGCCAAGAAGAGAAGCCAATTGACCAATACCATCGACGGATCGACAAAGAGCGGCGTGCTTTTGATCCACCCCAATCATACCTCCACTACCAGTACCAGCGACTCCGCGACGAGGGCTTGTCGACAACTGTTGTCGGCCGTACGACAATCAGCGGTCATACGACCACCATAACATCTCCGACGACAGGCGGACACGCGAAGAGAACAGGCCAGACAAGGAAGGTCTCGTTCTTGACCTTTGCCAGTCCATCATCGATAGCTTATAAAGATAGGGAGCTGACAGCTCCAAGCTCAAGTTCAAGAACTTAAAATAGGCCTCTAGAATAGCTACATACCCCGGTTACCACATACAGGAAGCAAGAAAACTGTGTACCTCCATTCCCATTGCTTTGATCACCAATTAACTGCAAGAGAAAGGGAAGTAACTCAGGCCACTCTTCAGGCCAATCTTGCTGCCCAATAGCTGCTACAGCCATACTGATAGCAGTACGGATCTTCCCGTGAGAATCATCCAATGAAGTAAGAAGGAGCTGCCGTATAACAACCTGACAAGAAAACATGATCGAGAATTATGTAACAAGATATTATGAACACAACACCACCAAAAAAGAAATAACACAGTAAGGCAGTGATTCTTCTAATCTAGACAGTTTAACAGAAAATATGGTATTGATTGCAACAATAGTAAATAGACATGAAGTGTTGTCATGTATCATTGGATTACTGGAAAGATAATAGATAATTGATTCAGGGACTGCATGTTTTGAACATTTATGCTACTCGTTTGTGAGAAGAGAACATGAGTCCTAATTTGTGGCATTCAATGGATTAAAAGCATGTGATGATACCTTTTCTGAGGCTGAAACAACAGGAGGCACAAAATTCTCTTCGTCTTCCTGCCAATGCAGCCTAATGAACTGCTTTAGCAAGACAGCAGCAAGGTACTGGGAAGTGAAGGTTTAACAAATAACAAAAAGTAGCCCGACGTGTGAAAGAAATCTGACAAAAATACAATATGCTCGACAAAATTTTGATACAGTATAAATTCAAATAAATGAATTTGAGGATATCTGACGCAGCCCAAATGGGATCTCCTTGTTGATTGTGACCTTTGTGAGGGCAGCTCCATATCCTGAGTACATCAAAACCAGGCTCTTGTCAGTTGACAGGAGAACAGTAAGTGGGAAAAGGAACTTCATCTATCAAAGAAAATTGACCAATTCAAATCATTTAGGCCAGCAGGCAGGTGGTCAAAAGTTAGTTTTAAGCTGATATGCTAATTGCTATTGAAAGCAAAACCCATAATTCAAAATTAGTTTTAAGCTGATATGCTAATTGCTAATAAAAGCAGAACCCATAATTCAAAAACACACTGAAATTGAGCAGGTGGATCAGAACACAGGCTGATACAAAGACAAACTATGGTGTGATTTTTTTCGCCTTATCTTAACTTTACTTATCTTTCCGCATACAAAGTCAAAAAAATAAGATAAGTTAAGTTAAGATAAGGGGAAAAGAATTACACTTATATGCTTCAGTTTTTGCAATACATTATCCATATTCTAAAACATCTAAGGTAACCACAACACAACAGTGTGGCACAAACAATTGACAGATTAATTCCTTCTTACATGGTTGAAAAGCATCTTTCTTGTAAAAACCACCATAATTACATATGATTTGTGATTGAAATGCTGACAATCTGGTATAGTAAATTACCAAATAGTGCAATAAATGTTTAACAAATGCAGGGATTGTTTGCTGTCAACGATATAAAAAGATGTTTTCAAGTACTAGGAAATCCAAAGTAGAAAAATTAAGAAAGCTTTGAGAAGTCCACCACAGTAGAAACTTGTGATCAAATGAAAAATTATCAAATGATAAGCTACAGAAGTGTCCACAAAAAAAAACCAACCATGGTCAGCAAGCGACAAAAGAAGTAAAAAAACCAATCATTATTTCAAGAGAAAAATTGTTTCTCACAAATGACATCTCTGATCGTACGCACAAACAGTGGTATTCATTCACGCCAGAGCTAACGAAACAGCATTTTGATGAGAAATAAAATAGTCTACGCTCCACTCTTATCACAGTGCACACAACAAAAACAGTTGTTCCAGTAACATCAGGGTACTGAGCCGTAGCTCGGTTGGCAAGCTCTGCGGGTGTGCAGGCTGCCCGCCCGGGTTCGATCCTTGGGATCGGCAGGGTGCCTCGCTGAATAAAGTTTAGGGTACGCACACGCGTGTGCGTTAGGACTGAGCTAGTATCCTCCATTTCTTCTACTTGCGTGTGTTCAAACGCACACGCGGGTGCGTGCGTGTGGTGTGAGTGTGTTGTGGTGTGTGTTTGTGTGCGTCTGGTGTTGTACCCTCAAAAAAAAAAAGGGTTCCTTCGATAAATGCAGTTGTATGGTGTGTTTTGAGCATGGTCATATGCTCATATGCCAATCACCGTTGGAGCAATAGCAGCATAAAGCACGGCAACTCACTCCCAAAAGAAGCCTCAAGACACAGGGCAGCATCACAGTACCAGGAAGACTAAATTGACACAGCACAACAGCGCAGTACCAGGAGGACTAAATTGATCGTCCCCGAAGCAGTTTTTCACAAGCTAAGCATGGTGCTAACGAAATTCGATGCTACAGTGTGGCCAGTAACTCGGGCAGCGGCGGCGGCGGCGGCCTCGATCCAGTGTCGCGCGGGCGGGCACCCCAGCAAAGCGAGAGCGAGTGGGTAGCGAGGGGGGTGGCGAACCGGGGAGGAGGGAGGCCTGGCGGAGGGACTCCTCGGCGAAGGCGCGGACGTCACGGGCGGTGTCGAGGGTGGCCGTCAAGCACTCCACCAGCCACCGCTGGTCGCCGTCCGCCGCGCCCGTGCTCGCCCCCGCAGCCGCCGCCATGGGAATCGGCCGACCGCGACGTCCGCTTGGTTTGGCGGAATCGATTTGGTGTTTCGGTTTGAACGAGATCGCGCCGCGAGGTGCGCGTGGCGGTGGGATTCGAGAAGGGGGGTTAGACTAGGGTTTTTATAGAAGAGAGGCACTGAAGACGGAGGAGTGAGGAGGACACGAGGTGGTGGGTGGCGACCGGGAAGAGGAGGGGGGAGCGAGCGAAGAAGCCAGATGGGTTTGGGGTGGGCCCGATCACCGGTGGGCTGGGCCCCTTGTCCAGGCTGGTGTTCCGGCACGGGCTTCAACTTTGGAGCGGCGCTGCCTACGTCCAATTTTTTCAGGTAAAAAACAAAAAAGATAATGTTGCACTAAAAATAAAAGACATTGTTGTTTTGTAAAAATAAAATGCTGTAACGTTTCAAATAAAATATTATAGTATGTTAAACCTAATATGTTCAATGTTTTGAATCAATTGGTGCAAAAAAAATGTTACAGCATGTTAAACAAATGTTGTGATATAGAAGTATCAAACAAAGTGTTGCTGCATGTTAAATTAAATGTGACATTATTAAAACAAAAATGTTGCAACATGTTAAACCAAATGTTACGGTATTTTAAATAAAATGTTATACTAAATCAAAAGATGTTGCCGTATGTTAAACCAAATATTATAACATTGAAAAAGTAACTATTGCAACATTAGAAATTAAGCAGTCAAACATTGAAAAGTAGCTACTACAATATTTGAATTATAACACTAAAACATATGAGTGAAAGAATTGAATATTTGAATTAGAACATCGAAACATTGAAAAGCATCCGTTGAATTAGAGCATTGTAATATTCCAGGGAAAGCACTCCAAAATTTTGAATTAGTACACTGAAACTTTCAAGAACTAGAAGCATAGTGTTAGGTCACAAAAAGGTTTGAAAAAAGGTATAGGGTTAAAGATGCCCTAAGTGCCTCTAATTCAACACCATCATCAGAGCCTATCATTTGTGGCAAAACTATCAAATAAAATTCAAATAAAACATTCAACATCATCATCATCATCATACCCAATGTTTCTAAGGAAACTCCCGCAAAAGCAGGGTAAGGGGGTCGGTGTGCGCAGCCTTACCTCCTAAGATTAAGTCATAGAGATGGTGTTTCCATTTGACCCTTGGTGATACTGCAGAGCTCTATATAAACTTAAAGACAAAAATGTATGTGTGTGTGTATAGTATGATATGCCATTTTGCTTTAGCCTATAATAATCTAAAACTAAAGGACAAAAGATCATTTGGTTACATTTGATTAAAAATGGACAAATAAATATTCAACACATAAGAAAAATCAAATTTTTATAGATTCAGAAAGTTCATGAGCTAATGCAAATTTTGCCAAAAAAAATCACCCAAATCCGAGTTCGGATGAGGAAAGTATAACCATTTCGAGTGCATGTGTTGTTCTTACCCGATAATAGCTTTAGTCATTCAAGAATAGGTAAATCTTGCCTAGAAATACCTTATCTTCTATGGGAATAACATCCACTTGCTGATAGGGGATGGGTCCCAATCTTCCAACAGGTAGGATAAACTCGATTGGTGTAGAACTCGACGTTGACGGTCCGACCTTGAACAGCATCGATATAGACCTGCAATCGCTACACCACCGTCTTCGTTCATTATCAACCACGCAAGCGCACGGTCGACCTCACCATGAAGGGTAGTTCCTGCAAGCAAATCGAGAACACAGGCAAGAACGTAGAAGAAACAATCTCGAATTGCAAGTTGATATTAAGATCACAAAGTTGGGGTTCCACAGACCGAAGATCGGCGATACTGCGATGGCAGAAATTATCTAAGCAAAACCCAAGTCTAACAATGACGGCTACGAGGTTTTAATAGGCAGAAGGGCGGCGACTATGGTTTGGGGCGCCCCCCTTGTGCGGGATACACGGGCCGAATCCCAAAAGACAAGGTGACGCAGCACCTGGCAGCCCATCAGAATTTGGTCGCCTCTTTGTTTCGATGATTGTGATCAACTTAGAACAAATTTGGACTTGCGACTAGATCCGTTGGAAAGGTCTCGTCAAGGGCTTCTCCGTAATGTACTTGAACACCCCAAACGGAGTTGATATGTATCTTCTACGCCTGTTTGAAGACAGACTGCTCCGCCGTGGCCGATCCAGATTCCAACTCGTCCTATCTTGGTTCCCGTCCTATCTTGGCGCAGAGTATCATCCTCGCTGATCAACACTATGATTTCTAAGTACAACCATAATATTATTATGTAGTAACTCGCTCTTATCGATACTCTCTCGTGTATTAAGGAACGAGCCCACTTGGTAGTTTAGTTGTCGTGCACGTGCCCTTGTTATTGGTCCTTGCACAACAGGTGGTGGAAGAGTGGACGCATCGGTAGGGGTGATGTCCTCATTACTTGCCATAGGGTTTTAACATTTAAGGATGGCTTGTCTTACCCGGAAGATGGTTATCTTTGTCACAGCAGTACATTCCTTCGATGTAAAGGTCATGTCGAGGATAAAATTACGGCCCATTGCTATGGCCCACTCCCTGACGGCCCAATCGAACAGCCTACCAGGGCCCAGCTCCCTGGAAGGTTCTATCTGGCCCATATGCATCTTGCCGAACAGCTTCCTGGCTGGCATGGTGCGTAACGGCCAAGGATTCGTGTTTGAGTCCGACTCGAACAGGGTACTGCACGGCTACGTGAAGACCCGGACGTTGGTTTCCCGGATTGGACTAGGAGTCGTGATCCCCAAGATTAGGAGTATGCCTTATCTGTCGTGGGCGTATTTAGCATGATACGAGTTTGTTACAATCTTGTAGTTAGCCCGGCCCGATATTCCTTTGGTAGGTCGGTTTGCTCTGTACTATATAAGTAGGACCCCTACGACGTGTAAAGGGAACCGAAGACATCCGTAATCGCTTCATCGCATACTACTCGCCGAGACCTGATGATCTCGTCGAATGACAGGTTGACGCCTCCGGCCTCATAGTCCGGAGAGGAAGCCTGCTGTGGCTGAAAATGGAAGAGGAGCCGGTAAGAGGAAGGGGATGGGGGCAGATCTGGTGAGCGAACCAGTCGAAGCAAGCGGGCTGCTTGTCCGTCCTTTCGTCTCCAAGGGAGGGGTGTATGAGACCGAAGCACCGACGTGCCGGTATCGAAGCGGCGCCGACACCAAGAGGAAAAGGGAGGGCGAGGAGACAATACCAGTGCAACGCAAGGGGCGGCAACCTCACAAGTAGAGGACAGGGGGACGGCAGCGGAGTAGGCGGCACCGGGACGGATGGAGAAAGGGCGGCGTCGGCGACACCCAAGGCGTGGAAGGCGAGCGCCACCGCGGCTTCAATCGGTAGGGGCGCTGAAGCCAGTGCGGCGCGGCCCAACCGCGACGAAGAGGCGGTCGTCCGGCGGCGTAGGCGGGGGGACGGCGAGGCGGAGGCGGGACGATTGTGGGGGCGGAGGCGGGGGCGACGGCGAGGCGGAGGCGGGGCGACGGGCAGGCGCAGCGGCCGATGTGGAAAAATGGGGGAGGGCTCCGAATGGGAAAGTGAGTATATGCAGGACGAGAGAAGGGGAGCGACGTGGCAAAATGGTGTCCATGGAATACGACCGCTTGCTTTTATCTGTTAGATCTGCATCGGACGGGCGGGATTGATTTCGGCGACGTGGCCACGCGGGAGCAGGCTCGTGGGGAAGGCGTCGACGTGGCCTATCCTAGAGGCAGCGTGGTAGCGCCTTGTTATATAAAGTTGATAGGATAGATTTGAACCGTCAAGACAAGTTTAGTAGTATCCTGACTTAACATGGACTTATCATTATAGCAAATTAAATTGAAGAGAGCAAAAGCTGATAAATAATGCTAAATCCATCATAAGTTACGATATCATTGGATATGCTCATGGATCTCACAATATCTGACTTGTATTTCTAAAGTTATATAAGAACAGTAGATTGGGAACTCTCTCTCTCTCTCTCTCTCTCTCTCTCTCTCTCTCTGAAAATTTAGGCTCGCAGCTAAAAAATTCATCGAAAGGTAGGAGAAAAGGTTTTGGTACGAAAGAAGACTTGGAAAAAGAAAAAACAACTTGGTGCAGGGCACCAAGACTAGGGCTGGAAAATTAGCTCGAAGCTCGCAGCTCGGCTCGGGCTCAGTCGAGCTTGGCTCGGCTCGAGCTGGCTCGGAGGATGGGACGAGCCCGAGCCGAGCCTATTTTCATGGCTCGAGTAAAAGGCGAGCTGGCTCGGCTCGAACGGCGAGCGGCTCGGCGAGCCAATTTGGCTCGGCACTTCAGGAGCCCAGATGCATTAGCTGATGATCGGCCCACTTACCCCACTGGCCCACTCCCACTAAGACCCAGCTCGGGCTCGGCAAGACGGCAACTCCCAAGCCAAGGCACAAGTCACAACCCTAAATCCCTAATTCCTTCCTTCCTGGCGGGCGGCGGCGGCCGGCGGGTTGCAGGTGGCGCCGTGTCGGTCGGGACTCGGGTGGCGGCGCGTTGAGCCGAACAGCCGGTGGTGGTCGCTCGCCTGCTGCCCTGCTCGCCTGCGCCCTGCGGGTCGCCGCTGCGGCGCTGCAGCTTCGGGGAGCTCCTCAGCCTTCGTTCCCCTACTGCTGGTGTCTGTCATTTTCTATTTTCCTGTCATACCGTGTTGTTGTCTCATTAATCTTGTTTTTCTCCCTACTGCTGTCTTTAAGAATCTTTCGTGTGTATTCTATTCATGTATGTGGCATGTAATCATCTATTCATATATACTTCGTAAGCAAGCAATAATTGAATTTCTATCGCAATCAAATTTTTTTGCCACTTCTTGAGATGCAGTAGGTTTCAATTGTCAGGTGCTGTGCTATGTGATAGTGTAATGGACGGCACTGATGAGCGATGACTGATGAGCACTTGAGAGCAGAGTTAATATACTAGCTCCTCACACATGACACATGCATGTAATTGCAGCTGGATAGAGCTAGCTCCGATCTGCACAAGTGCACAGTGCACACCTGCGTCGATGCCCGGAGCTTCCGATGATCTCGATCCATAGCCTCTGTGCTCACTGCGACACTGCACTGCACTGCTGGGGCGCTGGGCTGGGCGCTGGCTGGCTGCTAGCAGGCAGGCTCGCCGAGCCAACCGAGCCGCTCGCGAGCCTGGTCCGAGCCGAGCCGAGCCTCATGTCTGGCTCGCCAGGAAGACCGAGCCGAGCCTGGCTCGGCTCGGGACCTGACCGAGCCATGCCGAGCCGAGCCTGGCTCGGCTCGGCTCGGCTCGTTTCCACCCCTAGGTGTCACTTAGCTAGCTGCTCAGTTAGTGGTTCGTTTGAAGTTTTATTTTCACAAATTATGTTTTCGCCATAGAGTACGATAGTCATATGCAACTTGATGAATAAACTTTTTAAAATCAACATGAAACCAGAAAAACATGATGATCACATGTATGACTAATTAATTAAACAACAGTGCAGCTATATCATGTGTCTATGACATATGGGTAAATTTATAATGGCACGAGCGCAATGCTGGATCCACATGTCATAAACACATTAGTGGTTTTTTGGTACAAAACGTTAACTTTTATAATGGCATGTGTGCAGCGTTGTATTTTTTAAATGGATATAAGATGAACAATCACATCTACATGTAGATAAAGGAAAGCTCAAGTAATCGGGTGACCCATATACAAATTATAGATCGGACTAGACTTAATAGGATGAATCGAGCCGATTCACATTGTTTTATCAATTGGGTTGGACTGATCGAACTTGGGCTAAGACCTCGTCCTACTAGGTCGACTCAGTTCAATTTGTATAATGATGGGCCAGCCTAGTTTGGTTTAGCCCGATTTGACCCGCTACCGTAGCCACATATTTCATTTAAAATGTATAATTGCATATCTATTTTTTAATATATAATTTATCCCTATGCATATTTATTCCATATAACCCTTTTTATTTTTTTGACTAAAAATGAACCGATCCACTTATAACCGAGCTGGCCCGGTTCCGCACTTCCGCGTAATGACCGTATAAACCATGTTTGAGATGGAACTGGCCTGTTAGGCCCGGTCGTATAGTAACCGGGCGGGCCCGGTTTGGCTCGTTGGGCATCTAGGGCCTGTTTGGTTTGCTGCCAAATCTGCCACAACTAAGTTTAGGCGCGCCACAATTTTTATGTCTGGTGTTTGGTTCGCGCCACAACTATGGCTTGCCACAGTTTCTTAGCCATTGGACCTACGCGTCATAGACTATTTTTTTTTGCCACACTTTGCCTAAGGTGTGGCGCTGATTTTTTGAGCCATAAAAATGTGGCTCGCCACACTTGCCTAAGGTTCGATTAGGTAAAGTATGGCACCAACCAAACAGGCCCTATAGTCTCTCGACCCTACAAACCACAGGGACGCAAGGTAGCGCATAAAGCCGGACTCAGAACCCTCGCGCCACTGGCCTAAAACCCTAGCCGCCGGTCCAAACAAAGGGCGCAGATACCCCCAGGCGGCGGCGGCGGCGGCGAGGAGGAGGAGGAGGAACAGGAGGAGGAGAGCTTGTGCCGGGCGATGGGGAGCGACACGGAGGCGGAGAAGAAGAAGACGCCGGTGGCGCTGGCGCCCATCGCGAAGCCGCTCGCCGGCAAGAAGCTCTGCAAGCGAACCCTCAAGCTCGTCCGCCGAGGTCTCAGCGGCTCTCCCCGATTTACTTCTTCTTTTGCTTCGAGCGCGAGGCTCATCATGATCCTGCCGTTTTGGCTTTTTCTTTGCAGCCTCCGAGGCGAAATGCTTGAAGCGAGGAGTCAAGGAGGTCGTCAAGAGCATCCGCCGCGGGAACAAAGGGTTCGTATTAATCCCTCTCGGTATTTTTGTTTATTCATTGTCTCGTAGCTTGATGTTTCATTACGTCTAGTACTTAGATTTGTGTAGCTGGGATTACGCTACAGCTTTGGATCTTGCTGATTTTGGGATCCATTCATATGTCAAAAGATAACTGTTAGGTGATAGCTGATCTCACACGTGTTTATTGACCGCCCTGCGAATGACTTTGGTCTCTGTAGATTGTGTGTGATTGCTGGCAACATTTCTCCGATCGATGTGATCACGCATGTTCCCATACTCTGCGAAGAAGCCAATATTCCTTACATATATGTTCCTTCAAAAGAGGTATTTATACGGTTTTGTACCATTATTTTTTCAGTTCCAATTCTTTAAGCTTTTTGGCAGGGAAAAAATCGCTGCTTCTCTTTTTGTCGATAATACTTGAATGAAATACAAAAGGTGGTTCTCAGTCGGGTTCTGTCATCTGTGAGCATGCAGGAATGACCGAATGAGAGAGCAGTAGAGCAGCCACCTACTTGTCTAGTCACACATCTTGATTGATTTGGTTGTGTTTGCGGGTGCAGCTAATTGAGGAAGGATATGCCCCATGTGGTCTTGTGCATCTTATTCCTATGTTATTTAATCATGCCATTGGTTTTCTGCCCCCCATTGGCCAGGACCGATCACATTTTCTACTATTGGTTTCATTCAACCCATCTTTAACATCATGTATTGAGTGTTTATGAGATTGAAAACTATAGTTGGTCTTAGTTTTAAAAAACTTCTACAAATCGTTTGGCATAATTACATGAGACTGGCTCCTGGCTGTTCCTTAATGGTGTTTTTTTCTTTTGTATTTTTGCCCGAAGCTCCGCACATACTGAGAATTTTCAATTTCAATTGAATACCCCTTGACAAGTTGGTGTCATATTAGATATTGTATTTTATACATATAAAAATATCATAGAATACACAATCATGGAAATGATTCTGGGAGATGGGGGCAACCATCTGTTTCCTACCTATTTCCTCACTTCTTGAAGATATATGTTGTGACCAGTTTGCAACACTGTTACATATGTTCATAACTGTGTCCTCTGTACTCCACTATTTAAGATTTGATCAATCGGAGTTGACAAGTGTTGGTATAATGGGTACTGGGTAGTTTAGAAAGATTTCCATGAGTTGTTTGATTGACCTTTTAAGGCCAGGGGCCTAGTCCGCCTAGGCACGCACTGAATATGAGCATTTTGAAGCAATCCGATATGATGTTGCCAATTTGACACGGTAGCCCAATTTAATATGATTCAATATGTATACTCCCTCTATATCTCAAAACTTGACATTTTGGACATCGACATGGTCTTCAAAATGCAACTTTGACCACTAATAACTATTGCAGTTTATTTATAATATCCACAAAAATATGATATTATGCAAGTGCTTTTCGATACGAATATATATGTATGATTTTCATGTATCCAATCCAAATATTTCAAAAGATTCGCATAGATAATTTTTTGAAACTTTGACTTAGGACATCTAAAACATCTACTTTTGTGATATGGAAGGAGTATAACACAACACAAGCCATCAACCACCATTATTAATTATTAATCAATATTTCAATACACAATAAGCTGTCAAAGCAGTAGTAGCACTCAAGCCACAACACACCTGCAAATCTGCACAAACGTAAGTAAGCTGCTTCACAAGCACAAGCAAAGGAGCCAAGTGATCACAATTAATAGCTCCTAGTAGTGGAGAGCAGAGCCTAGCACCAAGTGGCCATGGTGGTGCAGCAGTAGGCAGCAGTCACCGTAAAGCAGCAGGTGGCAGTCACCGTGCAGCATGGAGGGTTACCTGGGCAACAGGAAGGCAGCCATGACCGCGAGGTTGACGCCTCAATAGGAAAGGTGGAAAAGACGATGGTAATGGTGACTCTAGTTTCCCTGTGGCGGCAACGACAATTGTGATGGCAGACGATATTTGGCAGTGATAGTTGTGAAAATTGATGATTTGAGCTAAACGCTAGCTCCCAACTTTGTCTAACCCCTTCCCAATCTGAAGCCCAAGCGATGTATCCTTTCATCTTGACCTTCCCCTCAGTCCACCCAGACCCTTTCAACTTGCTCCACCTGGCTCACTAGGCTCTGCCTAGCGCTGAACACACCCTACCAAGCTTCCCGTAGTCAGCGAGGATTGCTTGTGTGTAGAACCAAGGTGGCCCCAGGTGGCGCCTAGGGGATCACTGAATGTTAAAGTACATTTTTCACTGGCTATAATTGGGATCAGCAATTAGGGGTGGTAAATACATTGCAAGGTATGAACGTATTTATTGATGCTTTTGTTTCTCTTTGTGGCAGGATCTTGCAACCGCTGGCACCACTAAGAGGCCTACTTGCTGTGTATTGGTTCTGACGAAGCCAGCAAAGGGAGAGCTTGAGGAAGAGGCTAAGGAGAAGTTGAAATCAGACTATGACCAAGTTCTGTCTGATGTTGCTGAGGTTACATCGTCAATGTTCTAAGTTCCCAGGGTTGGCATAACTAGCAAAGCATCATCCTCATCACACACTCGGTCCTGTTTGTACCATGCAATGTGGCATCATCCTGTGACCAAGATGTTTTTGGGGCCTTTTAAGAGAGAATAGGTGCTGTGCTAGATTATCCATTGTCTCGTCGGATGAACTGATTGTTTTACATGGTATGATGGCACTACAAAGTAATCACATCCCTCTAGGAACTTAATGAGAGAACCATTTTGTGTAAAACATCAGATTGTGGCATATGATGTATTTGTTTGGACCGGCCAACTTATGAAACAAAATGCGTTCTATACAAGGACGATACATGCACTGCATCTGAGCTTACGGGTCAGGGGTCAGGGTGTGGGGCCCCTTGTCAGCTGCGCAAATTGGCAGTGTGTATAATTGGACTGTCTTGTATGTCTGCCCAGTGGAGTTGTATCCTTTTGGAGTGAGGCAGCTGCAGGTTGATTTCTAGCTCTTGTTCTTGTTTAGAGCATCTTTAATGGTAGAGACAATGGTTGGCTATAAGAGCTATTCACATCAGCACTATAGCCAACAAACCCCACAGCTTGTCTTTTATCCTGTCTATAGCAGCAAAAGAGATGCAGCACGTGGCACTTGGTAATTAAAGATTGCTAGGATCAATATAACAGACATGATAGTAATAAAGAGGGCAAGGATCACGTCTCAGCATTCTGAATATCTCAAGGATCATTGATCCCTTGCACAAACTATATGTATATATCTGAAATATGCATATATCCGACAGCAACAACAAACTATATGTAAAAAAAATAAATCTGACAGCAGCAAACCAATAATCCAATAACAATTCTTAAACATACATCTCATAGCATCTCACAGGTCACAACATACATCTAGTAGCCAATAAAATATCCATGCATATCCTCAAATACACATTAGCATTCAAAAGGCAATAATAAAGTTTAGAAGCATACAAGCTTCTTTTCATTACATGAAATGGTAAAATATTAACGGTATTTCATTTTGCATATTGAGTCCAACACGCATGAGCAAAATTCCAACAACAATAGCCACCTATTGTAGTTGAAGATGCAACAACTACCTGCAGTACCTAGCAAAAAAAATGAAACCAAACCATCAGAACAAAATGGACAAGAATAATAGCCAGACATTTAACTATAAAATCACTTTATTGGAAAGTTAAGCTTACATGTTAAAGGTATTAAAACAGTAGCTAATTATTATGATTTGTATTGGCAAACCGTTGCCAAATATGGACGATTAAATCATTCTTGAGTCTTGTATGGATTGAACTATCACGGATTGCCGCATCGGCGACGGCTAGGAAGGAGGAGAGAAGCAGATCTGGGTGGAAACCGGCTCGATTTGGAGGGAAGAGGGCATGATTTAGGGTTTTTTCTGGAAGAGGTACGAGGCGGGTCAGGCGTGAAACTTTCCCCTTTGCGCGCGAGTCGAAACAAAAATCCCGCGCTGTAGACGGTGTGGTCGCTACATTGTCTCCAAGCAGGAGCTTCGCTCCTCGTTTTCTGAGCGAGACGGGCGCTACACCAAGCGCCTGCTACTCTCTTTTTTCTTCTCTCTCTCCTCCACATGGGACAAATGCTGATGTGGATTCTCTTATAGCCTGCTTACATGTCCCCATTGGAGATGCTCTTACGTCGCGTTCCTAATTGCCTCGTCTCAAGCAGGTGGCTGCCCAGAGCTGTTTGCGCAGGGAAGTAGGGAACACGAGCTCGCTTTGGATTCTGGCCATATCTTTAGACGGAGGCGTTGGCAGACCGCCTCGGTCCTGGGAACACACGTATGGTCCCCAGTTTGGAAGCGTGCGAGAGTACGGTCAGACGTTTCACCTTGCCTTTTTTTAAAGAAAAAAACTCAAGAGCTGTGGACAAACACACTTTTTTTTTTGAGAATGGAAACTTATCATTAAAATATAAGTGTCCCTCTTATGTAAAAGTCCTCAAAAAAATTACAATGTGACCAAGACAAGGATCTATTGCTAATAATCTATCATATCCGAATCTCACTTTAACTCCATCGACTTCGTGAACTCTAACAACCTCCATAGTCAACCGTAGCATCATATTCTTCATCCTCGTCCACCATGGAAGTAGGTTTGAAAGATCAATATTAAAAAATAATCGTGGCAGTTTGAACCTCTAACTCGAGGAACAATCTGAAAAAGGAATAACCATGGAAAAAACACACTCGGCTGGCTCGACTCCACCAAGATCTCCAGCGCAAAAAACAGATCAAAAATAACTAGGTCTAACAAATGAAGAAGGGCAAAACAATATTCTATTTTCCCCAATTGATAGCTTATTTTGGCTCCCACCAGAAACCCGAAAGAGAAACCTTGCTTTCAACCCAAATCACCAAGCCGGCCACGAAAAATCACACCTTATTGCTCCATCTGTCGACGTAGAAATCTCAGATCTCAAGTGTCCCGCGTAGAGACCCTCGGATCTGGACTGCGCAGAGCTCGCCCTTTTTTCTCCTAAGCCGCCGCCGGGATAACCGAAAGCTTCTATGGCGCTTGTTACTGGCTTGACAAACACGCTTATCCACCGAATTAAGTACCTGAATGGATAAGTTGTCTATTAAAGTAACTTCGGTTGAATGTTAAACTGCACTTCAAAATCTGTTTTTCTTAGTTGGTCTGCTGGTCTGTTTCATTTATATTTTCTTAAAGAAATTTCAAAAATGATAATAAAGAAACTGGACTAATGTTTTTCTTTTCCATTAAGCTTAAAGTCACTCTTGTTTTATATGCGAGTAAGACACTTAAAAGTCACTATTGTGTTATATGCGAGTAAGGCAGGTCGCTGAGCTTCTAGTAAAATCCTGGGAGGGTCAATAAATTGATGCGAAATCTTGGGAGGGAGGGACAACGGTGGCTGTCTCATGCTCATTCCGGTTTTTTTTGGACAACTTTTATTTTTAGACACGACTTTAACCATTTGTCTTATTCAAAAATTTAGTGTAAACATTTTAAAAAATAAGTCATGTTTAAAGTACCTTTGATGATAAAACAAATCAAAACAAAATAAATTATATTTACATAAATTTTTTGAACAAGACGAGTGGTTAAAGACGCGTCCAAAAGTCAAAGGCATCAAACAAAAAAGAACGAAAGTAGTATGTACGAGTCTATGAGCATTGCCAGCAGGATCTCTATATCCCATCTCTAAATCGCTATTCATTTTCTATATTTTCATCATCTCCAACAGAGTCGCTATCCCCGAAAAGATATAGAGATTCTCTAGAGAGTCTCTATATTTAGAGACTAAGATAGATAATATTTAGATACTAAGATAGAGACCCTGCTGGATGGATATAGATGTTAAGATTGTCCGCAATAGTGTTTTGGGGAACGGTTTAGGAAACCCGCTAAAAATGCTATAAGCAATGCATCTGCCTTGAGTCCTTGTGCTTTCTGTTTACTCTTGACCTCACATGCCTTCGCCTTCTTCCCACCTCCCATGGCCATGGTGATTTCGTGCTCTCCTTTCTTGTTCGATAGCTACGGCAGAGGGCAACAGCAAAGTGACGGAGGATTGATGGCAAAAATTCCAATTGGATGCCAACTAGTGTCAAAGTATCAGGAGATTGATTGTGTGCCACACCAAATAAAGTGGGCATTGCATTTTCATGTACTTCCTCTGATCACAAAAAGAAGTCGCGGTTGACTTTTGAACACGTCTTTGACCATTCGTCTTATTCAAAAATTTATATAAATATTTTTTATTTTGTTATGGTTTGGTTTATTATTAAATTTATTTTAAGTATGAGTTATATTTTTACACATTTGAACTAAAATTTTGAATAAGACGAACGGTCAATGGCGTGTGCAAAAATCAACGGCGACTCTTTTTTGTAACCAGAGGTAGTATATAGCTTCGGCCATAGCCTGACTATTTACAAAAATCTGATTACAACAAAAACGACGAATGACGCTTATCTACACACGCGGATACAAGGATAGCAACCACATAAATACATGGATAACAACAAGAAAACACACGCCTCAGTCACACTCCTGCAGAGATTGAGATCGTTCCAGAGCTTTATTTGCCACTCGTTCATGCACAAAATAAAAATCCACCTCCACATGCTTCGTTTTGACATGAAACACTAGATTAACCGAGAGATATGTCATACCTAGGTTGTCACACCATAAAACTTGTGCCCGTCCTTGATATTCACCAAGCTCATTTAGCAATGATCGTATCCATAAAAGTTCAGCTATCGCATTTGCTAATGACTTGTACTCGGCTTCCATACTCGACCTAGATATTGATGCTTGCTTCCTCAAACTCCAGGAAATCAGGTTTTGGCCATAGAATACCGCGAAACCTCACGTGAACCTCCAGCCTAATCAGCATCAGAAAATGCACTTATCAGAACTGAGTTAGACTTCCTAATATGTAAGCCTACTTGTTCTATAAAATTCAGATATCTGAATCACTGCCGACTAATGTATATTAGTCGGTAACGGCAAGAATTGACATACTTTATTGATCGCAACAATTATATCTGGTTAACATATTGCAAGCCCCCCACTGTACTTCTACAACTGGTAGCTTCATCTGATTGCAACAGTTTTCCTTCTACTCGTGAGAGGTTCTCAGATACCAAAGTGGCCTGCTGATTGGCTTACGCTGTTGCATACCGGAGAGAGCTAGGATGCCCGATACGTATCTAAACTGACATAATAGTATGCCATCTCGTTGCTTCTGCATTAGTATCCCTAGAAAATAATGGAGACCACCAAAATCTTTGACCGCAAATTCTTTCTTCACTCTTCTTACAAGCTGTTCAACTATATGAACGGAGGGGCCGGTAACAATTATATCATCAACATATATTAGCATATTGATTGTTATACCGCCCTTATGTAAACTACTCTATAATACGATGTTTGGGGATTGAGTCTGGTCTAGATCCAACTACATATCTTATTCGTCCATTCCCTTCATCCAACGGTCATAATTGCGAGTTCGATCAATTAAACTTCTCTTAAATTACCCACCTTTACCACTCCACCTAAACCCCAATCACCTGTGTAGGCTCAAATCGACACGCGCATCATTCGCCCTAAAAAAACACGCCTGCGACCTGCGTCTCACCCCGCCACTCCTCGCCCCCGCTGCGCATGACTCGTCGTCGCTCCTACATCTCGCCCCCATCGTCCGAGCTCCACTGCCGCACCTACTCTCTGCCTCGCCACGCGCCCCAAAGCCCGAGTGCCTCCGCCGTCGCCACACCTGCGCCTCACTTCGCGCCGCCGCGACACCTGTGCTCCACCTCACCACGCCCCCCAAAGCCCGAGTGACTCCGCCGCCGCCACCTGCGCCCGCCGCAGCACCTACGCCAACCATCGCCGCTTCTCATACCAATACGCCGTCTCCTTCCAGCCGATCCTTACGATGATGGCTATAATTTCTAGCCATTCGTCACGGTGGCTGTTCAAAAGGTGTTGGGTCCAGTGGGGAGAAGCTAATTTTTGTTAGATTTTTACCATGCAAATTAAATTGATGCTAGCAAACAAATATTTAGTGCAATCAAATTTGACGAATCTAGAAAGTGGCATCATCTATGCTATGCTAAGCTAAGGATTTTTATTTATTCTTAAGGACGACAAACTATTTAAGAACATAGAAATTTGAGTGCAAAGCATCAATACTCAACAAGTCCTTGTCAGATATATTACTCCAACATGCTTTGCATGTGTCCGCTTGCTAGTTGTATATAAACAACAAAGTATCTACTCAAGATGATACAAACCCAAACTCTTGAAGCATCAGACTCAGTTGACAATACCATGCCCTAGGTGATTGCTTCAATCTATGTAGAGACTTATCTAACTTGCAGACTGCTTGAGAATTTTTCTTATCTTCATAACCCTCTAGTTGCTTCATATTAAATTCATGTTCAAAAGTACAATGCAGAAATGCATTGTGGACATATAGTTGTTTTAGATTCCATCACTTGGATACATCCATAGTTAGGATCAGTCGTATGGTAACTGATTTTACCACTGGACTAAAAATATCTCTATAGTGTATGCCATACCTCTGCTTAAACCCTTTGTCTACGACATGGGTCTTGCAGCGATCAACTGTACCATCAGCTTCCCCCTTCAATTTGAACACGCACTTGAAATCAATCAAATTTATCCCGGGTCGTCTTGGCACCAAACGCCAGGTACGGTTTTGATTAGTGCATTGAACTCCTGACCCATTGCTCCTCCTGAGTCCTCTCCATTCCTTAAGAGCATCCCCAGCAGGGGAGCTATCAAGAGCCGGCATCAGTGCGGGAGGCAGGCGGGAAAAAAATTTGAACTGTGCAGCTGCGGCGGCGTGCATGAGTTCGGCGCGCACGATTGCCGGCACTGATGCAGGGCGGGATGGCTCCCCTGCTAGGTTGCTCTTATGCTAAACTGCGTCGGTATAGGTATTCGGCTTGCGAGTACCAAAATTCACCGACCGACTACCAGATGGTACAGTCCCATCCGTACGAATTTTCGGTTGTAGATGTTATGATGCAGCCGCGTCCTCATTCCATGCAAGCTCTCAGTATCAGTTTGCGTTACTTGGAACAACAACTGCGCCCGAAGGCCGAAGTAAACGAAGATGCATAACCACCAGCGCAAGCCGAACCAGACATTGTTGTCGACAACACCTGGATCTGCTACAGGATGGGCCGAAACAGATGCAGCTGGATGAGCCAGAACAGAAGTAAATGCAGGCGCGGACGCAGAAGCAGAAGAATTAGAGGTCGTCGTTGCTGCTGACCACCCACATTGCTGCAACGTCTCCACTGGACTCTTGATCAATATACTCCAAAGCGAAATTATCTGCAGACAAATTAGTATGCTCAGCATGCACATGATGTGGCAAAAGAATGGCTTTTTCGATAGGATAAGATGGAGAGGACCCATGAGAAAAATCAAGCACCGAGTATTGATACTCATAAAAAATTACATCACCTGAGATGTAGATGCGACCTGTTTGGCGATGGTAGCATTCGTAGCCTTTGTAGTTTATTCATGGTACTATATCCAAGGTAGATGTCATGAGATTTGTATAAGAGGGCGGCAATTAAGTCTGGGCAGCACATTCGTGTGACTGCTCACGATGCAAGGTGTCACGTGCATTTACACGGCTAGATTTATGCCAGGATACATAGTTTATCTCTAACTCATATTTTTTAGGGTAATATCTAACTAATAATCTATCTCTAATATATCATATCTGATTTAGGGTTTATTCCTAATATATTAGATCAACTTTAGTAGTTTGTTATGGAGATTATTTATTTATCTGAATTGGTGGACAACAATTGAACGGATATTTGATTTGGTGGATATTGATTGGATGGTGGAGGATTTTTAGATGATTTGGCACATTATGGTGGCTCCGTTTTCCTCTACTTTAATAATATAACGAGAAAGGTGGCCCACGCGTTTGTGCGGCTAAATTTGTGTTATTAAACTCTAACTCACAATCTATTTACGGTAATCTCCAACTCATAATCTATATGTAATATATCAAGGGTAATCTCCAACTCATAATCTATCTCTAATATATCAGACTAGCTTTAGAGTTTATCTCTAATATATTAGATCAGTTTTAATAGTTTGTTGTAAAGATTATTTATCTATCTTTTTTATTTGGTTTGGTGGACGACAATTGAATGGTTATCTGATTTGGTGGATATTGATCAGATGGTGGAGGATTTTCAGACGATATGGTGCATTGTGATGGCTTTGTTTTTCTTTACTTTAATAATATAAACCAGATATTCTACCCCGCAAAACCATTTAAAAGGTGCAAATAACCCCTCGACGGCGGTTTGAGGGTGGTTTCGCCCATGTGGCGGGTGAGGTGGAGGTCAACTAAATAAACATATAAAATAAATGGGAAAAAGGTAATACCAAGAGAGAGAGAGAAAGAAGAGGGAGACAGACAGGGGAAGGAGAGGGAGAGGTGGCGGCGCAAGGAGGAGAGGGTGAGGAGGGGCGGGGAAAAGGCGGCGCAGGGGAGGGCGTCGGCGCCGATGAAGCCGGCGCTCCACGCGGACGACATCGCGCCCGCGCCCGGCTGCTTGTGGTGCTGATCGGCGTGGTGGCTCGGCGGCGGCGGATGAGGCGCGCGGTGCATGATTCCACTGATAAAGTCACCACTTTGTTTTCTTTCAAATGCATGATTCCCACTGCTAGGGAATTGACTTTCCTAAGCGGTTGAAAAAAAAAAGGAGCGAACTTTTACAAGCGATTTAATAGCCTCAAACCAGCCCGAAGCTAGGAATGGACCTCTATAAGCGGTTGGGAGCACGAACCCCTTCTAAAGACCAAGAATCTTAAGCGGTTCATGTCCCCAACCGCTGCTAGAGCTCTAGAAGCGGTTGGGCACACAAACCGCTCAGGATGCTTGGCCTTTCTACCGCTTCTGGAGGGTCCTTTTTCGAATAGATAAAAGGAAAGCTCCCCCTATCTCATTGGATATCACGCATGGGTGGGTTGGCTAGCTGGGTGAGGTGTGAGTCATGAGGTCCTGGGTTCAAATCCCACCTCCCCCAATATTATTGTGATATGAGGTCCTGGGTTCAAATCCCACCTCCCTCAATATTATTGTGATGCTCCGCGCGGCTCTTCGCCATTTTATGGCCTTCTGTAATAAGTTTGTATGGGCCATACGTATGCATTCCTGGTTGGTGCAGAGGTTGAAAGTTTCTTCCATTATCTAAAAAACCACCTCCGACACCCGGCCATCTTCTTCCATCCCCGCGAAGGTGACTGCAACGAAAAAAGGTGGAAGCCCATGTAACCTACAAATTTGGATTTCCAATGTGAGCCAGCGCAAAATCATTTGTGATTTTTCTCAAATGCACACACCCGTATTTGAGCAAAATCGACATATTCCTTTCTAGGATAGCCATGATGTATATTGCGGATGGAAAGTAATAATTTTGTTTTCACTAAACGAGCTATCATCTTGTACATATTTGAATTTCGTATGTTGAAAAGGTATTCTTGTCGATGGCAATAAGAGATGAACACATGCAACAATATAATACATAGAAGGAGTACACATGAGATGTTCGCCGGATGCATTTGTAAGGTGATGTGGACATTAAACCCTTAGAGCTTTGTTTGAATCAAAAGAATTTATCGTAAAAAAAGTTGTGAATTTGCTTTGAAATGTACCATAAACATTGGTAGGTTGAGTATTGCTAAGCGTACATAACCAGACAAGGGTACATGAAGAGAATTATTTTCCGAGGTCTAAATACTTGCTGAAGCCAGGGTCGTTCCTGAGTTTTTCGGTGCCCCGAGTGAAATTATAAACAGAGGCCCCCTAACATAAGTATTAAAAAAATTTTATACTACTATATATCAATATCAACTAAAAAGACAATATTCAATATATTATAGAAATTATACCGATGAACAAAAGTGAAAGTACAAAAGTAAGATTATTACCTCAAACATTTTGTAGAGATCATCTTAGAAATTTATCCAAGGCTCCTTTATGTGATAGTATAAAATCATCCGTTTGTTTCCTTTTTTTTGCTACCGGATGCATATTTCCTGGTGGCATGACGTCGACAACGTTTTACAAGCAATGAATAGATTAATAAAATAATGATTGATTGGTGGGACAACTTGCAAGGAAACACATATGAGCGATGTAAGGAGTACAGGATCATAATCTCTACTTGCTGGAACCTATGGAAGGAAAGAAATGCTCGAGTTTTTAGACAAATAAGTAGTTGGCCGACAAATGTGGTTTCTCCAATCATGGCGGACATCTCCTTCTAATAGGGTGTTGTTTTCCTTTGTTGTTTTGTTGGCGCCCCTGCGCTTTTGTAAGGGCCGTGGTTGTGGTGTAGCTTGTATCTTCTTCTCCTTTTGAATAAATTTGGCTCCTCGCTAATTGTTCAATAAAATAAAATAAAATAATGATTTGATTTGAGTTTCTCCATAATCTGGTAATCAAAATTTGTTAATCACCTTGCGACTGGCTTTGTGGGTGTGGCGAATAATCCAAAGCAGAGTAGCAAACAGATGTGGGATCACGCCGCTGTCGGTGATTCATAATCAGCCCACCCCGGGTGGTCGGGCCTTGGGCCGGATCCGTACCGGCCTGCCGCACGTAGAAAGAACCCAAGAGGCCACACATGGCCATACCAGAGAAACGTCTAGCCCGCCTCCCCCGATCTTGACTAAAGCAACCACGCCTCCCCCCGATCTTGACGAAGGAGGACTGCGCCCCTCCCGGACTATCTTTAGCCTGGGAGAGAGAGCCCCGCGGACAGCTCACTGCGACACCTGTCTTCTATAAAGGTGGTGAAAACTGTCACGCCCCATCACGCTTTCCTTGGCCTTGACCTAGAGGATTGTACGTCCCCGGGCTATCTTTAGCCGGGAGAGGGCCGCGCGGGCAGCTCACCGCTCCATCTGTCCCTTGGACAGCTGGCGACGGCTACCGCGCTCCGCGACGCCCCCAACGGGTGGAGCGAAGCTGGCTCCGACCAGTCAATGCTATATTGAGGGTGAAGGGAAAGTGCTTTCTCCCTGTGCAGGCTGCTTCCCCTATCAGCACACCAAGACGAACACATGTCCAGTACTAACCAGACAAGCTTCTCTTTGCAGGCCACAGGCAGGACGGAGCCTGGGAACGAGATAAGGGCACCTCCACTAAAGATGGACAAAGCGTGGATAGGCGCGGGACCCGCAGGATCAACTTCGAGCAGCCCGCCGCACCTATGAAAGGAGAAGCCTGCCCAACATAACGACCACGCCCTACCAGAAATCCAAGTACACGAGAGAAGTGCAAACCAAGTCCTAGGAGAACATTCCTTAGCAGTGGTAGTAGCAGTAGCAATAGTAGAGTAGAGTAGGTTCTAGCCACCTCAGTGCCCGGAACACTCCTGTAAGCTCGGGGTCGGTGCCTCCAAGCCCGGCCTCGGCACCCCTGTACTGTTTTCCACTGGATCATCAACGAGAGCTAGAGTAGAGCTATTACCCGGCAGTGGGGCTCGAACCAGGGTAAAAAAACTCTTGTCTCGCCCGGTTTGTATTTCTTTCACCTCTCCCGCACGACAGATCTGTACCCGGATCCCCAGGTCGCACTAGGCACTGTCCGAGAAGACCGCGCTGCCAGAGCCCCCGTGAGCTCGGCCGCCACCTCGGGCTGCTGGGAAGGGTTGTCGTTGGGCCTCACTCCAACTAAAAATTCGTCTCCCGGTCCGTGGACTCTCTACCCGTAGTGGGCGTGTTTCCCAGACACCGACAGCTGACGCCCACCGTGGGGCCCATGAGTAGCCCTCAGCAGTCTGCTCCCTCGGACATGCTGAGGTTTCGAACGACGATGAGGTCCTGGACCTCGAGTTTGACGAGTGCGATGATCTAGAAGTCTTGGATCCGTCGTACGAAGAATGGCAGGAGAACTACCTTGCCGAGGCTGAAGTTGGAGCTAACGAGATGGAGGTCGATGCCTCTCTCGCCTCAGGGGCAGAGCTCCACCCCGAGGAGTCGCTCCCTGATCTGGATCCATCGCTGACCCATGTCAGCGAGACTCCCATGGAGTTCGAGCTGCTCCGCGATTCTACCTCTGCGGGTGACAACGGGACGTTTCCCCTGCCTTGCCCGCATCTCACTGCGTCTTCGTGGCCTCGGCCGACGTCGGGAACACGGAGGACCAAGAGCAGCAGCACCGCCACGCTGAAGCCCGGGACTTCTTCCGTGACTCCGTCCACCGTGCCATGGCTGAGGTCCGCCGCGAGGACGACCCGCGCACCCCCGCTCTTGCTCGGCCGGTCAACTCCCTCGTGGATACCGTGACCAAACCGATCCGGCGCAGCCACCAGAAGGCGCGTGCGATCGCCCAGGTCATCCGCGACCTGGAGAGGGATCCCCACGGTTTCTCCATGGCTAAGTTAGGTCCGGCCATCGCTAAGGGCCTTGGCGACGTCACCGCCGGCCTCTACCAGCATGCACCCCTGGGTGATGGGCGCACGGACAGCTCCGGCCACCGCTGCTCCAGCTGCAACTGTAGCCGATCGCTACGGGCGCGCACCATCTCCTCCACTAGCGGTTCGCAGCGCGCCCGAGGCAGAGTGTTCTCCCGCCTGGGCCCGCTTCAGGATGGCTCTCCCCCGAAGGCCGTGCCAGGGTGCCCCGCCTTCCCCCGTGCTCTCCGTGAAGCGCCTTGGTCGCCGAAGTTCAAGCCCTAGCCAATAGAGAAGTTTGACCGGAGAAAGAACCACGAGGAGTTCTTAACCATCTACACCACTGCCATCTGAGCCATGGGGGGAACGAGGCCGTCCTGATCAACCACTTCCCTATCGTGCTCGAGGGCATGGCCTGGACCTGGCTGTTCAATCAGGGCCCGGTTCTATCCGCAGCTGGGCTCAACTCCAGGACGCCCTCCGTACGAGCTTTCAAGGGTGCTACGCCCGCTCCGGACGTCCTTAGGATCTGAAGCTCGTGGTGCAGCGAGATGACGAAAGTCTCTAGGATTTCGTGTGCAGGTTCGTTAGAGTCCGCAACACTATCCCCAGCATCTCGGATGAGGCCATCATCGAAGCCTTCAAGGATGGTATGAGGGATCAACGCTACACCGAGGACCTCGAGCTCCACCTGGTATACACCGCAAGCGAGCTCTTCCGCACCGTGGCCCTCTACGTCAACGCCTCTAAGACGGTCGAGCGCAAGAGAGGCCGCGCCCACGCCAAGAAGAAGGCAAAGGCCGGTAACGGCCTAGGCAAGGCTGAGGTTGACAAGAAGAAGAAGAGGTCGGAACAGCCCGCCAAGTTTTTCACTGCTGTCGAGACCGTCCAGCCCGAGCGCCTCCGCAGCAGCACCCGCCGCCGCAGCGTCAGCCACGACCTCCCCCAGCCGGAGGCAGGCCGCACGGCGACCAGGGAGCGCCTCAGGGCCGGCCTCCGCGTCCACCGCAGCAGAGCAGAGGTGAGGACCCGTTCCACAACCCGAATCTCTTCTGTCGATTTCAGCAGTGCCACGGCCACAACCTGCGTAATTGCCGCACGTGGGCCCGCCATCTGGAGGACTTCTATGCTAGCCATGGCCCCATGCCCGAGCTACCCGAGGGCGTAGCCATGATGCCCCTTTCGGAGGGCGCCCAAGGCGAAGGCTTCCCTGAAGCCCGCGACCACGTCGCCGTCATCTTTGGCGGTACCTCGGCCTACCGGTCTCGCCGTGAGCTCAAGGCCGCGTCTCGCGAGGTTCTCCACATCTCCTGCGGCAAGCCCACGTCGGAATCTATGCCTTGGTCCAGCCAAGCGATCACCTTCTCGGTGACAGACTGCCCGGCGGAGCTCTTCAAGCCGCAACGCCTCCCGCTGGTGCTATGCCCCGCCATCGGCAACACCCGCGTTGACTGCCTCCTCGTGGACAGCAGGAGCTCGCTGGATATCATCACCTCGCGCGTTCTCAAACTTATGCAGGTCCCGCGCAGCAAAATCAAAGATATCACTGTCCCATTTCACGGGATCGTCCCAGGTTTATCCCTCCGCCTTGTCGGACAGGTTGCACTGCCTGTGACGTTCGGCTCTTCCACCAACTTCAGGACTGAGTACATCACCTTCGAGGTTGTGGAGACCGAGCTTCCCTACAACGCCATCTTAGGCCGCCCCGCGCTCTCCATGTTCATGGCGGTCTCCCACCACGCCTATCACTGCTTGAAGATTCCGGCGCCGAGGGGAGTCATCACCGTCAAAGGGAACCACAAGACGGCCCTGGATTACGACGAGACCGCGCTGGCCATGGTAGGCCAGCTCCCTACCATGGTCCCAGCAAGAAGGAGCGCTCCACAGCGTGTCCAAAGGTGGCACTGCAGCCGCAGGAGCCCACCAAAGCCATTGGCCTCACGGTGACAGACCCCTCCAAGGTGGTCCAAGTGGGGACAAACCTCGAGGCCCAATAGGAACTCATGCTCGCTACCTTCCTCCGGGCCAACGTGGACGTGTTTGCATGGGAACCGTCCGATATGCCCGGTGTCCCAAGGAAGGTGATTGAGCACAGGCTAGCTATCCGGTCTGACAAAAAACAAGTAAGACAGTGCCAGAGGCGTATTCCCGACTGGAAGGCCAAGACCATCCAAGACCAGGTCGGTAAGCTGCTCCGAGCGGGTTTCGTTCGTGAAGTACAGCACTCCGATTGGCTTGCGAACCTAGTTGTGGTCTAGAAGAAGGGCAGCAAATGGCGTATGTGTGTTGACCATCGTGACCTGAACTCCGCCTGCCCCAAGGATAACTTCCCCTTCTGTGCATAGATCAGCTAGTCGACGCCACAACAGACTCAGTCTTGATGAGTTTCCTGGATGCTTACTCCGGTTACCACCAGATTGCGCTGCCAAAGGAGGACGAAGAAAAAACCGCCTTTGTAACACCTTTCGGCAAGTTTTTCTATACAACCATGTCTTTCGATCTCAAAAACGCTGGCGCCACGTTCCAGCGAGACATGCAAAAAACTCTCCCTGATCAAATAGGGCGCAACATCAAAGTTTACGTAGACAATATCGTAGTCAAGAGCCAAGAAGCCCGGGACCGTGTGTCCAACCTACGGGAAACCTTTGACAACCTAAGACAACACCGGGTCAAGTTAAACCCCGAGAAATGCGTCTTCGGTGTCAAGTCCAGCATGCTCCTTGGCTACGTGATCGGTGGGGCGAGCAAAGGTGCGAACCCCAAAAAGATTGAGGCCATTGAAAGGATGAGGTCACCAACCTGCATGAAGGACATCCAATCCCTCACGGGCAGGATGGCGGTCTTGAGCCGTTTCATCTCCGGCCTTGGAGAGCGAAGCACGCCTTTCTGCAAGCTTCTCCGCAAGCACGATAGTTTCGAGTGGACAGAGGAAACTGAGGCCGCGTTTCTACAGCTAAAACAGTACCTCGCCTCGCCGTCCGTCCTCACCACTCCAAAGCTCGGGGAAGTCCTCCTACTGTACCTCTCAGTAACACCGAATGCCGCAAGCACGGTGCTGGCAGTGGAACGAAACGGGAAGCAATAGCCTATCTACTACGTGAGCGAGGTACTCACCGTGCCTAAGGAGCGCTACCCCGACCTTTAGAAACTATGCTACACCCTACTGATGGCCTCACGCAAGTTGCGTCACTATTTTCATGCCCACCAGGTCATGGTCCCGACCACCTACCCGATCAAGAACATTCTCCGAAACCCAGAGGCCACAGGCCGGGTCGCGAAGTGGGGAGTCGAGCTTGGCGAGTTCGATATCCAGTTCATATCCCGTACCGCGATCAAGGCCCAGGCCCTGGAAGATTTCGTGGCAGATTTGACCAGGCCGGATGAGGTAGAGATAAGCTCTACAGAGCCTGACAGGGAAGTAGGTCGGTGGACTTTGTTCTTCGACGGATCACACCAGTCTGGGCGATCAGGATGCGGTCTAGTTCTCGTCTCCCCCAACGGAGAACAACTCCAACATGTCGTACAGATACACTTCGCGGCGACAAACAACGCTGCGGAGTGTGAAGCCCTACTAGCGGGTCTAAGAGCAAGCGCTGCGCTCGACATCAAATGGCTTGTTGCGAATGGGGATTCGCAACTCGTCGTCTGCCAGGTCAGGGAGGAGTTTCAGACAGCTGACGACTCGATGGCGCGGTACCTGGCGGAAGTGAGGAAACTGGAGAAGCGTTTCACGAGTTTCGAAATTAACTACATTCACAGGGAAGAGAATGGAGAAGCTGACAAGCTCGCCAAGCTCGGATCCTCGCAAGAACCGACCCCGCCGAGGGTGCTAGTGCAACACCTTTTAAAGCCCTCCATTCCCTCCGGAGAGGAGGCCACGGGGACTCTACTACCCCCACACTGAGACATCCGGTACTGTCTCATACCTCGAGCAAAGCACCACCTGGATGACGCCATTCATTCAGTTCTTGGAGCACGGGACATTGCCCGAGAACGCAGCTGATCGTTCCCAGCTAAAAAGGCGAAACCGAGCTTATCATCTGCATGGGGACTCGCTGTACCGAAGGGGTGCTAATGGCGTACTTTGTAAGTGCGTTACCCAAGAAGAAGGTAAGTACCTTCTGTCCGACATACACAAGGGCATCTATGGCGCCCACGCCTCACACAGAACCCATGTCGGCAAAACATTCCGCATAGGTTACGACTGGCCTACTGCGATGAGCGATGTAGAAGCCTTAGTCAAGTGCTGCGAAGCTTGCCAATACCATGCGGGGATGACACACAAGTCCGCGTATGAGCTGCAAACAATTCCACTAGCGTGGCCATTTGCGGTCTGGGGAATGGACCTCTTGGGACCGTTCCCCAAAGGGCTTGATGGCAAAACGTACCTGTTAGTAGCCATCGACACCTTTACCAAGTGGATCGAGGCCGAGCCGGTCTCCAACATCACTGCAACCGCCGCAGTACGTTTGTTCCGAGACATCGTCGTAAGATTTGGCGTGCCCAGCAGGATCATCGCTGATAATGGCACCCAATGCACGAGCTGGGAGTTCAGCGCCTACTGCGAAGAGCTCGGCATGAAGCTCGTTCTAGCATCTATGGCCCTATCCACAAAGCAACGGAGAGGCAGAGCGGGCTAACGGACAGATAATGCAAGGCATTAAGAAGCGGGTCTACGATGCCCTCATAGCAAAACAACAAGGTTGGTTCTACGAGCTGCCGTCAATCCTCTGGGCGGTCCGGACAACGTCCAACCGGGCTACGAGAGAAACTCCCTTCCGGCTCGTCTATGGCTCGGAAGCCGTCCTACCAATCGAAATGAGACTAGGGTCCGATCGCGTTGACTTCGCCAGCTACGTGGCCAACGACGAGGAGCAGCAACTCGACCTCGACCTACTAGAGGCACGCCGCGAGCACTCCCTACTCCGGGCTACGGCCTACTAGCAGACCCTGCGTCGCTACGCGGCATGAAACGTACAAACAAGGACCCTGCAAGTAGGAGACCTGATTCTATGTCGCATACAAAACCTCGTGGGCTCCAACAAGCTCAGTCCCAAGTGGGAGGGACCGCACAAAGTAGTGTTCACAGCCCGCACAGGCTCGGTACGCCTAATCGATAAGGACGGGAACGAGCTCCATAGCTCATGGAATATCTCCCTTCTACGGCACTTCTACGCTTAATCAGGTTGTAACTTTCCCTTAATTCCATTCCAAAAAACAAAAAACCAAAAACCCTTATAAAAAAGTGCATCTTTTCCCCCACACAATCGTGAGCTACGCCGGGCTCGAGCCTGGCCGCCTTAGGCAAGCCCGTGGCCAAAATCCGACGGCTAAGGATAAAGCACTCTGGAGCACTCCTACGACGGGATAAGCTGACACTCCCTCGCACCCTAGTAAGGCCCCGCGCGGTGTGGAATTCCCGCGGCCCAAGATACAATAAGCCCACGTCAGGTTTGTTGGGGAAGCCGGACTCGGGCTCCAGCCCAAAAGCTCCTAAGATGACAACCCAAGCAGTTCAAAACTCACACTGAGTAAGGGCCGAACGCGCTGGCGCGCGAACTTGTTGAAGCCTGGGAATTGGAAACTTACCTGCCAAACTCTCCTAGACCCTCACTTCTACCTAGCCTGCATCGCCGCACGGCCTGGCTGAAGCTCGGGGCTGGGGTTTTTTACGTTTTTTTCTAAATACCCGAGCCTTTGACTAGCCCGCGCGGTGACGCGGCCTACCAACGCTCGGGGGCTGGGGATTTTTCGCGTGTTTTTCCTAATTCCTTAACTTTGCCAAGCCCGCACCGCTCACGCGGCCTCGCTAAAGCCCTCACAAAGCTTCACTTAGTCCGCCCTGCTCGCACAACCTAACTAAAGTTCGGGGGCTAGGAATTTTGCATGAAATTTTTTCAAGTCACTCTAGTCTTTAGACCGCACTCAACTCTAAGATCGCACTTGGACTTGGCCGCGGCCCGGGGGTGGGATGACTGTGCGCACAAAAACAAAAATTTCATTTAAGTTCATTCTTTCTAAATCCCTAAATTCGCCTAAGAGATTTTGTTACTCTTCATTTAATTCTCCTACTTTTGCATGATATATCTATGAAAGAAAGGAAGCAAGCAAGTTCAGCAAAGAGAATTTGAAATTCAACCAAAGGAGAAATTGCATTTCACAAAGGAAACTTTCACAAGAGCAAGGAATTTTACAAGCAAAGGCAGCCCGGAAGCCCGGCATCCCGGGCTACCGAACAAGGGGTGCCGCGCTACTTCGGCTTCGGCGGTGCCCAAGGCCTACCCATACGCTACCCCGTCGTGCCTAAGCGCGGCGCTGGCGACGTGCCGGCGGCACGACGGACTCCGCTGATGGCGCCGATGACGATGAAAACGACGAGACGAGCACCGACACTGATGACCCGGCATGCGCGCATATCGCGCCCGCCGCCTATGGACTCTCGCGCCCAGGAGCGGCGACGGGGCCACCATGACCACTTCCGCCACCGCCTCCGCGGCCTCCCCCGCAGCGGCGTCCCCGACCGTGGCCTCTGCCAAGGCCGCCTCCTCCTCCGCCGCTAGCGCGGCAACGTACTCTGCGTCGGCGGCAATCTGCGCCGCCTCCGCGTTCTCCTCCTCCTCCTCGGCCACGAGCGCAACGGCCAGTGCTGCGGCCGCCACCCTGTCGGCACGGATTTAGGCGTGCTCCGCCAACGCAGCCTCCTGGTCCGTGATGGCGAAGCCCGCCGCTTGCCCGTAGGCCTCCGCCTCTTCCTCCATCCCCGCTAGCGCGGGCTGGATCGGAAGCGGCGAGGGAGGCGACGGCAGCAGCGAGGGAGGAGCCGCCTCCAGCCATTCGGCCCAGTCCACCGGCGAGGCCAGTGGCAACGCCATTCCCGCTACAGAGCCTAAGGAAGAAGAAGAGGACATGACTCCGGTCTCTCTCTCTCTCTCTAACTTCTCTTTCTTTCGCGCTCCCCCTCTCTGCGTTCTAGTCTAAGGAACGGTAGAGATAAGTGTGGGCACAAGGAACCAGAGTGAGGGCTGCGCAGCGCATTGCCCCTCACTTTATAGGCCCGTGGCAGCACATTTGAAAGGATCCGAGGCCAAGAGGGGGGGTGAATTGGTGGCTTTTGCAAATTTTAACACCTTTTCTAATTCTAACTCACGCCAATTGACACCTTGTGTTAGCAGGATTACGAGTCAAGCGCAACGGAAGCACTATCACTTCACTAGAGGAGAACAAGCGGAAGCACTACACAATTCTAGTCACATGGACGTATTAGCACAAGATCACAACCCAACTCCTCTTCTCAACTCCTCGTGGCTCGATGGCTCATGGCACTTGCAATCTCCAATAGTGTGTAAGGTAAAGAGTTGACACGGTGATTTGTTTGACCGATGTTCGGTGCACAACACATGCGCACCTACTCACCGTTGAGCAAGGTCAGATCGGAGCACAACACATGCGCTCGACATCACTCCGCGCACAACACATGCGCTAACGGTGACCCGGGACCCTCTCGTCCCTAATGCTCGAGTACTAGAAAGCCCGCACCTACACATGGAGAGGAAGCAGTCTTGTACAAAGGCGACGGCAATCCTCCACACACGGAAGACCCCGTCACACCAACTCCACACGCGGAGCCGGCCCCCGTGCACGTTGGAGGACTTGAGCACACCAAGGACACGTCCAAGGAGAGCACCCGAAATGATGGCCTAGACGCTTCTAGGGCTTGCTTGCGGTACGGTCATCGCGGTTCGGTCTTGGCGATGAGGTACTCGGGTACGGCTTGAAGTAGACGTACAAGTCGGTGAAGCCTCGGGCTCGCGGAGTCGTCGGAGAGCACACAAGCACAAGCCGGAGCACGGGCTCACCTTTCTCGACCTTGGGCTAGGTGGGAGCACCAAGGGAGTGAAGGGAGCACAAGGGGCAATCTTGGAGAGGCTCTAGGATGGACTCTAGACACACACCTCCTCTTCCCTTCTTCACCCTCTCAATCTCTCAAAATCCCGAGCTCATGTGGAGTTGGCCATGGAAACTAGGGTTTGCTCAAGGGGAAACACCATGGACATGGGAAAAACCACGGGAAACCAAAGGGAACACACAAGAACGGGCTTACCTTCTTCCTTCTCCCTTCTCCCCCTCAAATCCGAGCTCTAGGCATGGGTGGACATGGTGGCTAGGGTTTGGCTCACCATGGGAGGCTCCTCTCTCTTCTCCTCTCTCTAATCTTGGGCTAATGTGGATGCAAATGAGAGCCTCAAGTTGGAAATGACAGAATCCCTTCTATTTATACACCCCAAACCGACCTGGGCACTAGACGGTCGAGATTAGATCTGAGCGAGATCGTATGGCTGAGATGGAGTCGACCTGGGCTCGTAGACCTTCATCGGACGCGTCTGATGAGTTGTGGGCGCGCGGGCTGATGCGCAGGAGGTGTTTGCACGCGGGCCAGAACGGTCGGACGCGTCCGATGAGCCTGTCGGATGCGTCCGACAGTGAGGTTGCAGACGCGGCCGGCTGGGACTTAGTCACTGAGGTGTTTGGGATGCTCAGCCTGGGTGCATCGGACGCGTCCGATGAGGACATTTTAGCACCGGAACATGGCTACGACTTGAGGTGCCCTGATGAATCCAGACAGTGGTCAGTTTTTCTCTCCCTGCTCTCCTTTGATTCTAAGACCGTGGCTTGGGTTCTAATGCAGCTTGGGTTCTAATGCAACTTGGGCATGACCCAGGCACTGAAATGAAGCTCTTTGGCCACTAAGCAAGTCTAGACTCAATAGGAAGGCTCTTGGTGACTTGAGCTAGTTTTGGCTTGAGCTTAGGACAATATGGCATAGGCAAGACTTGGCTAGTATTTGACTTGGCTTAGCAATGGACTTGGCTAGGTTAACATGGCTTAGAGCTTGGTTTGGACTTGGATAGCTTAGGCTTGGCTTAGGCTAATGTGCTCCGGCACATGTGCTCATCTTAACTTGATGCTTGAGGTAGATGTTGCCGACGAGGTTGAGGCAGGACCGGACGACTCACACAAAGAATCAAAAGAAACTAGGAAAAATCACAAAGTCCTTATCCATGGAGTCTTGTCATCAATACCAAAACTAAACGTATTGGGGCTTGAGCTTACAATCTTCCCCTTTTTGGTAATTGATGACAACCTGCAACCTGCAACATCTATCTCCAAACATTGCACAAGTATATATCTCAAGCATGGGTTAGTGAAAGCTCAAGAGCACATGATAGATACCACTTGATAAACATCCAAAGCACAACCTAAGCCAAGGCACACAATATCACTTTGAAATTAAGCACTATCTAAGCCAAGGCACAATTAAGCACATGCACAAGCCAATCACAAGCTAAGCAAGCAGTAGTTCGCTCATCTCACCCTATGGTTCAAGCATGTCTAGCTCTCATATTTTCATCGCATTGAAACCAATTGGTTGCGCAACAAATGATCCTAGCCCACAGCAATCTCCCCCTTTCACTATCTCTTCCTATCACTATATCTTCCCTTTTGACTTAAACACATGAGCAAGGTAGATGACAATCTCTCCCCCTTTTTGCTCACTTTCCCTAGAGATAGATGATGACAAAACTCTCTCCCCCTTTGTCATCAATAACCAATAAAGGGTAGCCTAAGCAAGCACATTCTCCCAAAATTTCTCCTTAAGCACATGCATAGCAAATAGATCTCCCCCTAAGTCTAGCAAGCAACCACATGAGCAACATACCCACAAATGATAGCAACCTCCCATGATCTTCCCCTATGCCTATGCAAGTTATGATCTCCCCCTTGATCAAACAATCATTTTCAAAGGTACAATGAGAGAAATCAAATGAAAAACATTAGTGTGGAGCTTATCATGGGGCTTTGGGGATTATACGGTGCAAGACCACTGACATTGATCACCATAGTTCACAATAATGTACATGACTAGGTCTAAATGTCACAAGTTCAAGAAGAACACTTTAGTGCACATTTTAAGTAATTAAGACCCCGAACAAGAGATAAATGAACTATGGCAAAGTGATACACAAGTGGCTCACATTCTAGAGTTGAAGCAAGCACAAATAGCACTAGCTAGAATATACTAGGTCACATTTCAACGTGCTAGGCTAAAGCAAGACTTATAAAACATTTTGAGTTGAGCACTTATTCATTTTTAAATTTCATTTTCATATCAAATGCATTGACATGATTGAATTACCACAAAATACTATGTGATATGATTACAAATGCTTGAAATGAATTCACATGACACTGTTGATCACTTCAGTGCAACACCTGAAGAACTAGTCATATGCTAATGGCTCAACTTTCACTTTCTCGCTTTGCAAGTATAGCTTGCTTATTCATTATTCATTTTATTTGGCTCTAATGAGCTTTGTCTACTTGGGCTCTTTTATTGGCACATTGGCTCTTTTGAGCGAGGCTAGAGCAAAGCACATTGCTATACATAAAAGTTCTAAAGTGTTACAAGGGTGCTCCAAAACAATGGCGCATGATATCAAATCTAGCTAAAAGCACTCATATCTCATATTATCAAGTAACAAGACATGACAAGTCAACGTTTTCCATTGGGCTCAACTCTTGGAAAGGGTTGCTCATATTTTTAGCAAAGCATTTGAACAAGTGAACTAGACATATACTAGATAACCATTAGCACAACTTCAACCTAGAATTAGATCAACTAGTGAGCCACAAAGCCATTGGTCATCTATCACAAGTTCAAGGTCACATTTTAGAGTTCGATTTGAATTAAGTTCTAATTGAACAGGTGACAAATGAGCTCTATCCAAAAACACCAGATTCGTACAGTGAGCATCTAAGCAAGTTCTTAGCACAAGTATAATAACCGAAGCCTAGATTACTCACACTAATGGATTCATAAGAGTTCTCTACCACCTAAAGCACATCACAAGGCATGTCTTGGTAGAGATACCACATGAAACTATTCAACAATCCACTTTGAAATACCATCCTAGGTCACTAAGTAATATACCACATGAATGAACACATCTAGATGGCAACAAGTGCTAGACTCCCAAAGCAATGAACAGGCTCAAGAATGATACAGCAATGCAAGTCTGGACTAACATATAATGGAAGCAAGCAATGCACCACCTAGTGATCTAGTAAACCAATCATGTGAACCTAGGCATTGCTGAAGCTAAGCTCACAAATAGAATTCAAGCACAAGCAAATGTAGAGCACAGAACTAGATACCACGTGAAAAACACTTGAGAGGCATAGCACGATACCAATAAATAATCTAAAGCATAGGACCGCAGGATCAACATATGATAGGCACAAATCATGATATCGCTTGACATAGCCGGGTCTTGGGCAAGCTTTGTCACGGTCTCTTTCTCCCTCTCCTGCATTGCTTGCAGCCCAACTTCCAGCTCAGCAACGCGAGCGGTCCAGTGGACCTCGCTCTCAGCAGCAAGCTCGCTCGCGCGCTCTATTTGGGCCCGGGCGTCTGTGAGTTCCGTTGAAAGCCGGCTAACCTCTGCCGCATCATTACCAGCCTGCCCGCGTGCCGCCTTGTTCAGCGAGGCCGCGCCGGCAAAGAAGCTGTAGGACTGGGACAGGAGCAGTGAGTCAAGTCACAAAAAAACCAATGTCAAAACACAACACACGGCCGCACGTGCTTACCTGCTTGTACAGAGAGAGCCCGCTCTTCATCATCTCCTCGACGGCGTCGTGCGTGACCTGGCTAAGCCCGGGAAGGTGTGTCTCGCGAAGCACCAAGGGCAGGAAACCCGAGGACTCTGAGTTGCTCTCTTCCGGCCACGTCGTGATCACCGCCACCGCCGCAAACTGCCTGGGTAAAACCCCGGAGAACGGACGATCGCTCCGACCCCGGCTGCTCGTTTCTCCGCCTCCTCCAACCTGGTCGCGAGCTCGGCCTTCGCCGCCGTCACCTGCTCCTCGGCCACCTTGGCCTCCCGGAGCTCGGCGTCCGTGAGGGCTAAAGCCTCTCGGGCCTTGTCCCGTTCTTCGGCCACAGAAGTGGAGGCAGCTCGAGCTTCTGCGAGCCCGGTCTCTGCTCAGTTGGCCAAAGACCGGGCCTCCACCAGCGTGGCCTTCATCTCGTCCACCTCCTGTTTGGTGGCTGCGAGCTCGGCCCTGTTTTGTCTGCCTCCTCCTGGAGAGCCCGGACTTCATCTGCCCTTGCCCGAGCCTTAAGCGTCGCCTCCACGGCGGCCAAGGACTTCTCGAGTCCGGTCTTGGCCATGGAAGCCTGTTCTGCAGCGGCCCGGGATCATTGAAGCTCGCCACGAAGCCTGACGACTTCCTGTGCGAGCTCTTGCTTCTCCACCGAGGATTCAGCCCGCTACGCAGCCTTCCGAACGGCGGCCTGCACCTCCTCGAGCCCAGCCTTAAGCTTGACTAGCGTGTCCTCCGCCAAGGCTTGGCCGGCCTTCGCCGATTCGAGCTCCGCCTCTGCCGCGCTTTTGCCCTCCGCGGGCGCAAAAAACGTGGGGGCTACGCCCACCACCATGAGCGGACTTGGACGAGGACGTGTCGCCTTGCTTTCCGCCGCCGCCTGCCCAGCCTTTGCCGGAGACGGCAGCAGCCGTGCCGCCTTGGCCTCCGCTGCCTCGGCGCGCTGGAGCGCAATGTTCAGCTCGCCCACGGAGACGGCGCCCAAGTGCGCCAGCAGATCTCCCATCGTTAGGCCGGGGACTAGACGGATCTGCACGTCTGGCACGCCTCCACCAACGGAGCGCTGCGCTCGGTCATTTACTTGCTGCTCCACCCACTCTGGGGTGGCAGAAATCCAGCCCGTGGATGCCAACGGGCCCACGCTGGGCACAGAGACGTGCAGCCCGCACGCGGTGTGAGCACGCACACCGGCCAATCCCAACCAGCCAGCAGCATACGCAGGTCGAGCGCCGGTGGAGTGTCCCTAATCGAAGTCTTGAAAAGGTCGGCGATCGACCGGCCTCCATCGTGTGCCGTGCGCCCTTCGACGCGTAGGGGCATGACCAACAGCGAATCACCGGCGGCGGCGTCCACCCTCACGGTCTCCGCGACCTCAGCGGTTGCGTCCAATACTATCATCGGCAGGCAAGCCGATGACATCCCGTGGATCAACCGCACCTCCTTGTCCCGCGCCTTGGGCTGCGTCGACGACCTCTCGCGGGCCTCCAGTAGCCGCGCCAGGAGCGTTTCTCCCTCTTCCTCCGGTGGCAGCACTTCTCCCCCTCTCGCGCCGCCAATAGCAGCGGCACGTTTGCTCGACCAACTCGCCCTCGGTCGCCCGAGTTTCGGCGGAGGGAGGCCGCACGTCGATCGCCACTTCGGCGCAATGCACTGCAATAAAAAACGACTGGAACGGTTAAGCACAAAGGCGAGACAATGTTAGGTAGCGCAAGGAACTTACGCGCTGGTTCGAGTTCTATGCCCGCGTACACCCCCAGGGTAGGGCGCAGGAAGAGCCCCGACTTCAGCCCGCCGACACGCCTCGTAGTCGGTGTGGTAGCCTTCTTCCCGATTCCTAGCCGCAACGCCGTCGCCGGCATCGAGCCCGCCGCGGCCGTGACGTCCTCGTCGTCGCCGTCCTGGTCGGGCCGATACCTCCTCCTTTTCACAAGCGCCACGACATTAAGCCTGCGCCGTGCAGAGTGTCATTACCTGCACCGGCGACGTACGTTTCCTGGCCTGCGTCACCGCGCTCCCGCGCGGGGAGCGCCGTGGCACCACAGGCGCAACGGGCGGCGGGACAACTGCCGCGCTGCTTTCCACGCCTTCCTGCGTCGGGTCCTTCGCGCTTCCCGGCACCGGGCTCCCTTCGCCCGATGCCGCCGTCAGAGCCCGTTCATTGACGGGAACAACCAGTGGCCCTCCTGACTGCAAACGCGCCGCTAGCGGCCGCGCGTCTAAGGGCTCCCCTGACGAGCTTGCAGCCTTCTTGGCCTCCTTGGCCGCGCTCCACATTTTCTGCACAAAAAATCGGCAAAACCAGGCTGTCAAAACCCTGCGGGCACCTACCGCGGACAGCTTGTCCGGTACGTTCCCCCTGGGGTGTGGATTCTTCTCCATGGACAGCAGCATCCTCGCGATCCTCACGGCACCGCGGGCCAGCAGCTCTGTGAAGCACCACAAATGATCACCGCGCGCGCCAAGCCAAATTCAAACAAAGCATCGTGGCAGGCACTCACCCTGGTGGGAGTCCCGGTCCGGATCCTCCCAGCAGTCCATCTCACTGACGCATCGCTCGCGGCGACATAGCGGGATAATCTGGTGCCGAACGAAGATATTGACAATCTCGTAGCCCATTAAGCTCCTCTTGGCAAGCTCCGCGATCTCGTACGCTACCGCCCGCTCCTCTGGCAGGTGCTCGCCGCGCACAAAGATCGGTGCCTCTAGTGCGGCCGCAGAATACTCCAAGTTTGAACCTCTGCGGTTCAGATGGAACCACCGTCGGGCACAACCATCGACTTTCATATCGACTTCATAGTCTGGGTACGCTCTGTCACCCCGGACCCAGCGCGTGGTAATATAGAAGACCCCGCCGTTTCCCACGCGATGGCCGACGGGCTTCAGCTCGAAGTACTGCGTGAAGAGATTCACCGAGGGCCGCGCCCCACAGTACGCCTCGCACAGGTGTGTGAAGATCGACAAATGAATATAGGACTGCGGGGACAAATTCTCAGGTCGCAGCTTCGTAAGGGCGAAGAAATCGGCCATGAACCGCGACTTCGGTGCGCGGAACCCGCATATGGGCTTCGAAACAAACCAGCTCAGTAGGCTCGGGCTCAGACCCCCAGGCTGCGTCGGGAAGCCCCAAGACCTCGGCCTCACGAAACCATCCCTCCCTAGCTCCGCCATCCTCTCCCTCGTGAGCATGCTATCTCCGATGAACACCATGGTGACTGAGAGCAGACGGTGCAAAAACTGAAAGCAAGGAGCAGGAAGGCGAAGAGCGAGCTGGAGAGATGAAGACGAAGACAAAGGGGACGTTCTGCAGTGGAAATTCCCCTAAACAAAGCCTTATCAAGGAAGGCAACGATTGGAGTGGAGATCGTGGGAGTCGTGCCCGAGAAGACGTAACTTCCCCCACTCCGCCGTCAAATCAAATTCAACGCTCGGTCTCTCGCCCCGGCGGCTTCGAGAGAACCCTAGTCAGATCTCCCACACGGCGCATAAGGGTTGGACTTCTTTAAACCTCAGACAGGCTTGCTATGCGACCCCCTCGAGGCTCGGGGGCAGGCTGTCGGTGATTCATAATCGGCCCACCCTGGGATGGGCCTTGGGCCGGATCCGTATCGGCCTGCTGTGCGTATAAATAACCCAAAAGGCCACACCTGGCCGTACCAGAGAAACATCTGGCCCGCTGGGGCCACCTCGGGCTTGACTAAAGCAACCACGCCTCCCCTGATCTTGACCAAGAGGATTGCGCCCCTCCCGTGCTGAAAGCCCTGCGAACAGCTCACTGCGACACCTGTCCCCTGGACAGGTGGCGACAACTGTCACGCCCCATCACACTTTCCTTGGCCTTGACCGAGAGGATTGTACCTCCCCAGGCTATCTTTAGCCCGGGAGAGGGCCGCGGACAGCTCACCACGCCATCCGTCCCTTGGACAGCTGGCGAAGGCTGTCGCGCTCCGCGACGCCCCCAACGGGTGGCGCAAAGCTGGCTCCGACCAGTCAATGCTATATTGTGGTAAAAGGAAAGTGCTTTCTCCCTGTGCAGGCTTCTCCCCCGTATCAGCACAACAAGACGAACACGTGTCTAGTACTAACCAAACAAGCTTCTCTTTGCAGGCCACAGGCAGGACGGAGCCCGAGAACGAGACAAGGGCGCCGTCACTAAAGATAGACAAAGCGTGGATAGGCGCAGGACCCACATGATCAACTCCGAGCAGCCCGTCGAGCCTATAAAAGGAGAAGCCTGCCCAACATAACGACCAAGCCCCACCAGAAATCCATGTACATGAGAGAAGTGCAAGCCAAGTCCTATGAGAAGATTCCTTAGCAGTAGTAGTAGCAGTAGTAGAGTAAAGTAGGTTCTAGGAGAACTCCTGTAAGCTAGGGGTCGGTGCCTCCTATCCCAGTCTCGGCACCCCTGTACTGTTTTCCACTGGATCATCAACGAGAGCTGGAGTAGAGCTATTACCTGGCGTGGGGGCTCGGACTAGGGTAAAAAACGCTTGTCTCACCCGGTTTGTATTTCTTTCACCTCTCCTTTCCCCCTCCTCTTTATCTCACCCGCACGACGGAACTGTACCCGGATCCCCAGGTCGCACCAGGCACTGTCCGGGAAGACCACGCAGCCAGAGCCCCCGGGAGCTCGGCTGCCACCCCGGGCTGCTGGGAAGGGTTGTTGTTGGGCCTCACTCCACTACAAATTTATCTGCCGGTCCGTGGACTCGCTACCCGCGGTGGGCGCGTTTCCTAGACACTGACAGCCGCCGACGATCTTTTCTTCAGCCGATCAAGAGGCGTAGACGCCACTAGGGTTTATGAGATCATGAGAGATCAATAGGATGAATCAATTTGGATCTATTTTTTTTGTTTAAAGAGACGAGACCATATCATCATATCAAGTTATCAACTACCATGGTATGCTCTGTCGTGCTGCGATGGCGATTTGCATTGGTGTTGCGTCGATGCCGTCAAGAGCGAGCACGCGAATTGGGATTGCCCAATTGGGATTGACCGATTCCCGATTGGAAGAGGAAAGACGTGCCGGCACGACGCTTGGGTTTTGGGCGTTTGGCACTCTGATACACGAGTATATAAAAACACAAGGATTGCATTACCATAACGGAGAGCCGACTAAACAGTCAAGCACCCTTAAGAGTACAAGCATTGTGATCAGAGCATACAACAAACACCGCACGAACAAAGCACCAACACACAAATAACAGATCGGGTTGCCAAGGCACCCGTACAACGGTATCATAGCAACAAATCTAACAAGGCTAGCCAAGATAGTCGTCCGAAGAACCCCTCCTGCCTTGACCTGACAGGTATAGAGATAGTGAGCCGATCATCACACCCTGCAGCACGATCGAAAACCCGAGCACCCTGTCACGATCGGACTGGTTGAAAACTCTGTGGCACAGGACCGGTCACCATGGCAGAGAATGGGCGGACGCAGCACACCAACCCAGAGAGAGAGCAGAGCAACCACACCGGACATAGCCTTGTCACATTCGCCGCTGGATCCGGCAGCGAAGACCGTGACATGGCAAGGGAAAGGCTTCCCCACCCCCCACACCAGCAGCATCCACCACCATCAACCTCCACCGGAGCCGACGGCAAGGATGACACTTCTCCGACGGCTTCCTCCGACATCGACATCACTGCCGACCGAGGAGCACGTCGAGCGCAAAAGAGACCATCGGACCAAGCCTTGAAACGACGAGATCTGAAAGAAAAACAACTAACACAACCCTAGATCTAAAACTTCACCCTTACTTCTCCCCAGATTTGAACCCACCAACCAACCACTGCCCACACTAGGATCCAACGCAGAGCTCCCCCACACGTCGACGACGGGCAACAGTGAGGGAGGGAGAGCAGAGAGGAGAGGAAGCTTTCCTCTCGGCCAGCGCTCTCATGACGCGCGAGGCGACTGCGCCTAGAGCTCCCGCTGCCGCCGCCGGCCCCCTCCCTCCCTCCTCGGCGTCCTCGCCGGAGGTGAGAGGGAGGGGGGCCACCTTGGTCTGCTCCCCATTTCCCCTCCTCCCCCCTTCTTCCCCAAAGGAGATCCTCTGCAGTACCGCATCTCTGCAGTTCTCTCACTGCATGTGGGCCCAAAGGGTGGTGGGCCCCACGTGGGACCCACATGCAGTGATAGAACTGCTCTCTGTAGTACTGCAAAGGATGTGCGTCCTTCCCTTCTTCCCTGCCTTCGAATAATGGAGTCAACAGTTGCTGATAGTAGCTTTATTTGTGCTTCATGCCATTTTGGGACGGGCCGGCCCAAACACGGCCCAACCTTTCGTGCTTTGCCGTGCCGCCCATCGTGCCTGATTTTTAGGCCCGGCCCGGCCCGGCCATTCGTGTCATGCCAATCTAGCCCATTCAATTTCGTGTCGTGCCGTGCTTTGGGCTGTCTTTTTCGTGACGTGCTCGTGCTGGCCAAGATGGTCCGGCCCAAACTCCCAGCACTAGGCACCGGCATCAACGGGACCTTTTCGGCGTGGCGTTTAAGTGTTAACGACTTATTAACTGGGCCCAATTAAACATCCTTCCTTCCGACGTCTAGCCAGCAGCTTAATTAGGGCAAATCACTATTTTTCTTTATTTTTTTGGCTCCACTGGTTTTTCGTTGAGATTAAAAAATGTTACAAAAATTGTTAGGATTCCTTATTTTGTAAAAAAAAAAAAGGCTGTCAGGGAAAAACATGTTCATGTTATCCCCCCTCTCTCTCTACACACACATACATACACATACACACATACATGCATGCATGCATGCATGCATACATACATACATACATACATACATATACACACACACACACACACATACATATATATATAGTAAAAACACTTGGGACTCCATGAAGTCCGTGCTCCGTGCTTGGTTTGGAAACAATTATTTGCGCATTTATTGCATTAACATATTTGAATGGTAAATGACAATGTTGTTTTGCATGTATTTACTCTCTGTGCACGAATCTTGATGAAATCCAACGGCAATATATATACGTACGTACGTATACGTACGTACACGCACGCACGCACGCACACATACATACGGAGCCCCTAATATACCCCTGGGTGTAGATTAGGTTTATTCTACCCGCAGCCGAACTGTCCAGCGAGCGAACCAACCAACAACCAAGCGATTACGTCCTGCCAATTCGTTTTACCCTCATTTGGAGAGCTAATTGTGATTTTGCCCTCATTTTTCCAGATTGTGAATTTGCCCTTGCTTTTATTAATTGAAGTGACTGTTTACCCCTATTCCGTTAAGTGTACTTAACGACGTTAATGGCACATTCCTTTTCATATTTGCCCTCATTTTTATTAGTACGTTATGATTTTAGCCTTATTTTGAGGATATATTATTCAGTATTGATGCTGGTTTTGGTTCCGTATTTATGATTTCGAGAATATATTATTTAGTTTTGAGGATATTTGCCTTCTATACATGTAAAAACTAGCTATGTTCTACATTGGTATTGGTTCGGCGTTGATCCTTTTGACATATAGAAAATATACTACATGCCATTGCATTTTGACCCACGATCGTATATGCCATCGTATGTGTCTATGACAGGTGGGTCCTGGTCCCACATGTCATTGACACGATGATGACATATAGGATCATTTGAAACTTCTGCAATGGCATAAAATAATTATGCCCTTTGACATAATGCTTGGACCCCTTATGTAATGGTTGTTAAGTATGATTTCAACCCAAATGGTTGTCAAAATTTTTCTATGTTGATCTATAATGTAACTGTGAAATACTAGTCCACGTAAGTTACCATGTCACTGTTCAAATATTTTGAATAATATGTCCTCAAAACAATGCTAAAATCATAATGTACTAATAAAAATAAGGGCAAATATAAAAACATATGTGTCATTGACGTTGTTAAGTACACTAAACGGAATAGGGGTAAAGGTGGTCTTCAATTTAAAAAATTAAGGGCAAATTCACAATCTGAAAAAAAACGAGGGCAAAATCACAATTAGCTCTCCAAAAATGAGGGTAAAAACACAATTGCCCCTAAAAACAAATCGCTGTTGACTTTTGAACATGCCTTTGACCATTCGTCTTATTTAAAAAATTATGTAAGTTGTCACTTATTTTATTGTGATTTGTTTTATCATTAAAGTTACTTGAAGTGTGGTTTATATTTATGCATGTTTACACTAAATTTTTGAATAAGACGAATGGTCAAAGTCAACGACGACTTGTTTTTATAACCGGAGATAATAGTACTCCCTCCGTTCTCAAAAAGAAGTCGCTGTTGACTTTTAGACTTATCTTTGACCATTTGTCTTATTCAAAAATTCATTATAGATATGTAAAAATAAAAGTCATACTTACAGTATATTTAATAATAAAGCAAATCACAACAAAATAAATGGTATTTTTGGAATTTTTTAAAATAAGACGAATGATCAAAGGTGTGTTCAAAAGTCAACAGCGACTTCTTTTCGAGAACAGAGGTAGTAGTATATCTCCAGTGGTACTCCGATGAAAGTGTCGGTGCTGATTTGATCTCTCAGATGAGCCAGATACTATACGGGCCAGGGAACTTGATGACTACGTGACGCCCTACCCATCGGTAAGTGGCGGAGGGCCCGTTATGGCGAGGTATGGCCCGCGCCATACCTTGGCCCAGCTAGCCAGGCCGCCAGGCGCCCAGCACGTACAGAACCATGCGTCCGTGCCCAACCCAGCCGAGAGCGAGCGCGAGCGCCCGAGCCCGAGCCCAAGCCCCCTCAGCGTCTCAAGCTCTCAGCGAGGCAGAGGCGGCGCTAGGGTTCCGTCGCCGGCCTCGCCCGTCGCCGCTCCCCTTACCTCGCCGGCCTCGCCCGTCGCCGCTCCCCTTACCTCGCCGGCCTCACCGCTCCCCTCGCCCGGCTCGCCGTCGCCTCGCGCCATTGCCGTCGCCTCGGCCAGTCCGCCAGCCCTCGCGCCCTCGCCGTCTCCTCGCACCCTCGCCGCCACTCCGCCAGTCCGCCGGCCGCCGCCTCGACCTCGCAGCCTCGCCGTCGCCCGGCCAGCCGCCGCCTCCCCGCTCCCCTCCCCGCCTCGGCTTTCTTTTGTTTGTCGGTTCTAGACTCTAGAGATATCTTGATGCGTGTTATTGCCCATAATCTTCCTCCAGAGTCTACTACGGTTGAGAAGGTAAATAAGTTGCAATGGGGATGTTTTCACGTTCATCAATCTACTTGTCTTCTTTACTATTTTTTTCATCTATATGTGATCATAACTAAGACTCTTTTTTCAGGTCATGAGTCATGACCCAGAGCCCTGAATGCGCCACAGTTCACACTCCAAGTCTCCAATACTTGATGCCGTTCATATAATGCATGACGGAAAATTTTTATATTTGCCTGTTTTAGACAGGGGTATGTCTGTGAATTGCAATCAAATTAGATCTAATTGAGTTCTTTTCGAATGCTATTAAATGATAAAGATATTTTGTCTCTACCCAGATGGAAATTTTGACTATATGGTTGTCCCCACATTTCTTGGTTATGCAGTATGCATCTTAAACTGTTGATTGAATGCATTGCCGCTTGTTGCAAACTGCAAACTATAAAAGTCACACGGACCATTCGGTGGTGTAGCTTGTGTGCTGAAATTGCTACAACTGGGCCTCACATTTGTAATTATTTCATTATCTAAAGGTTGGAAATAGTGGAGCAGCCGGATCTGAGCCAACATCTGCTATGATGCAGAGGTTCTGGTATTTAGCGATGTCCGTTGGACCCCCTTGATGATGATGATGACTCTAGAAGGTTTGCATCTCTTTTGCATCATATCATTCTGATGGCATGATTTTTGTGACTAATTCAATTGGTGTTTTTTCAGTGAAGGTTCAATAAAAGTTGTGTCTGAGACAACAGATATAGGAAGATCAGCCTTTTATCCGGCTTCTGGTTTATCAAATACTTTCGGATGTATCCTCTGCATTTTGTAAACTTCGTTCGAGGTACTTTTCGATAATCTTCTTATCTTAAAATTTTTTTTATGTGTGATTATTGTCGGTGTAATAAATACCGGGGTACAAAGAGTCCTGAGAAGATCAAGCGGGCCCCACGCGTCAGGCGGACGAGCAAGGCCCCAGCGCGTGGGCGAGCCCCTCAGGGCCCCGGGCGAGGGCCCCACACGTCAGGCGGGCGTTCAGACCCCAGCGTGTGGGCGAGCCCCACGGCGTATCAAGCGGGTCCCACGTGTCAGGCGGGCGAGCAAGGCCCTAGCGCGTGAGCGAGCCCCTCAGGGCGCCGGGCGAGGGCCCCACACGTCAGGCGGGCGTTCAGGCCCCAGCGTGTGGGCGAGCCCCACGGCATATCGAGCGGGCCCCACGCGCCAGGCGGATGCGTGGGCGAGCCCCCTCTGAAGGCGAGACGAGGGCCCCACGCGCCAGGCGGGTGCGTGGGCGAGCCCCCTCTGAAGGCGAGGCGAGGGCCCCACGCGCCAGGCGGGTGCGTGGGCGAGCCCCCTCTGAAGGCGAGGCGAGGGCCCCACGCGCCAGGCGGGTGCGTGGGCGAGCCCCCTCTGAAGGCGAGACGAGGGCCCCACGCGCCAGGCGGGTGCGTGGGCGAGCCCCCTCTGAAGACCAGGCGAGGGTCCCACGCGTCAGGTGGGGCCCGCGTGGCAGGGAACATCCCGAAAGGAGTCTTCTGGTCGAAGGCTCTCCCTGCTGCGAAGGACGAGCGCATTTAATGCGACATCACGCGCGGACAGACAGCCGAAGACATGATTACCGCTACAGTGACCCCTGCCAGTCTGAGCGGCTGTCACTGTGGCGCAGAAGAATCGACCAGCAGAGAGAAGGTTTTGCTTGAGATGGCCGCCCGCGTCAGGAGGAGCAGACCGGGCCCCACCCGCAGCCTCACTGGTGTGACTGTGCGGGTCAGGGGCCACTTGCGAAGCACGCGAGGGCGGCGCCGCGCGATGCGGTGGCAGCACGTTTTCGTCTCTCCTGTCGTGTCTTGTTATTGTACCAAGGGTACTGTACTGCCTACCCCCTCGGCTCTCTCCGCCGGTTCAAAGTTTGTATAAAAAGGGTGAAGAGAGAGAAGGGGGAGGGGGTGAGGACGCACTAGCATTCGTGCATTCGAAACGCTCTGTAAGCACATTCCATTCAACCACAACCAAAGAGCTAAGGCTCAGCAGGAGTAGGACTATTACCCGCGAGGGGGTCCGAACCTGGGTAATCCCCGCGTGTTGCTCCTTGCTGCGTTCAGCGCTCAATCAATCGAGCTCGGCCGATAGGCTAGCAAGACAAGAAATCTGACCAGAGGTGTGATCCGCAGTGGTTGAGCGGTGAGCACGCCATCAATTGTGTTGAATGCGTTCCCCAAGCCCGCCATACCTTATTTTTCATCCATCCCCCGCCACTTGGTAACAGCACGATAGCTAGCCTGTATTTTCGCCGTCTAATGCATGCATCGAGCTTAAGGTGTGATTTGACACGTAGGCGACCGTGGTGCAGTGGTGTTGTGCTATCGTTACACTAGCCTTTTGACGAACGGGGTTTGGGTTCGATGCAAATGCAACACAAAACAGTAGCGAGAAATAGAGAGCGAGTACGCTCTCGCACGCTTCTGCAATCTGTTGGGCTTTTGCCCCATTTCAATTGCGGCCCACGTGAGAATAAAGAGAGAGATGAGAGAGAAACTGACGGGAGAGAGGAGGAGCGAGCGCCCAGCTCGGCCCCCAACCCTGGCGCGACCCGCGGCGACGCCGCCTTCCTCGGCAGGCGGGCTTCGTGGGGATCGTGGCCGTTGAGGTCGTGTTTCTCGCAGGTCTGGTGCGCTGCTAATTCCCCCCTATTTGAGACCTCTATCTCTCATGCGACCTACTGGCTGCTCACTCGTTTTCCCCATTTTTCATTTCTCTCCTCTCGCGACTGTGTGCTTCGGTTCTCACCGGAGCTCCGGTCGGCTCACTGGTCGGCGTCAGTTGCTGGAGGAGCTGGTGGTGCTCTCCGTCGATCTGGTGCTCGGTGGCCACGAGGTGGACGCCATCCTCCTGCTGCTACTCCCTTCTGCCCCTCGGGTTTCTCCTGTGGCCTTGGCTGCGGTGAGGGCCTTGGCTGCGGTGAGGAACAACGGCCTTCGCTTGTGGTGCTTAGCACGGGCAATCTGATTTCTGGGACAGTGCCTAGCACGCTTTGCCTCTTCACATCGGCTCGGTTCCGGTGCACTGTAAGAACTTCGAATCCCTTGCTTATCTGCTTGTGCAGTGGACCGATTTGGTCGTTTCTGGGGGACTAGCCTTCGAGCTAGAGGTCATGTGACCAAATCTAGAAGCAATGAATCACTTTGAGAAGATCATGTATTTATATGTTCTTTTGATCATAGTTGTGGAATACATGTTATATGATTCTATTAGCTTGTATTTAATTATATCTATGCTTACCATGGAATACTGTTTTATCTTGCTCACTATGCTTAATTTGCAACACACTCTAGAGTGTGTTTGGAAGCATCGATCAGGACGGTCCCGTCGAGCATCATCCGGTTTTCTGTTTTTTAGGAGAAATCAGAGATCTTTCATTAACTTAACGAAGTGAGATCATTACAAAGATTTGAATCCAATCCAACCCACACCTCTTATATTAACATCATTTCTCAACCCATTTGAATCCATTTCCCAACCAAATTCTACATAAAGGTCAAACTTCATGAAGATTTGCTCCCAACCCATTTCCCAAGTGTGGACATGAAGGAACATGGCAATTTGTTCCTCGACAGTGACGTGCTAAGTATCCCTAAGCAATCCCCTTACGCACAAAGTATCACACAAATGGAAAAAAAGGAGCTCCCCTCAGCCTACACATCCTTGCACAATCAACATCACTTCTATGGTAAATACAATTTAAGTAGTGTTTCCTTACGATATTTCTAGATATAAGTGGACCATACTCCACCCTTTTTCTTTTGTTGGTGTATTTTTTACAAATATACACCCCTAATAATAACCCTGCAAGGTAAGAGGCTGTCCTAATAAGGACCATTCTCCTCTTCTTCCTTGCGGAATCATCCATCTATATTACAAAAGGATACATAAAAAAATCATGCACACATACAAAATATAATCGGTAGATTTACAAAAGCAGATTTGATTTAAATATATTTACAAAAGGATGACTAGAGTTTTTGACCTTCTCTGGATATCTTCTTGCAAACAAACCAAATCAATCTACCAGATTTTGAGAACAAAGATCAAGAACAATAGCAAATCAAGAAATTGCTCACTATGGTAGTGAACCATGCCACTCAAGGAAACTCAATAATATACTCAATAATACAGTCAAGGAAACTCAATAACCATGTGTGCATGCAAAGGAATGCTTTCAGTAAATTCAAGTTACAACCATGGGCAAACAAAAAGTTCACTGAACCACAGAACCATACATACAAACAAACTAAAACTGCGTGATAATATTTTTCTTTTAAAGGACCATCCATGACACTGAACAACAGATACAAACAACTAGCACAAACAAAGACATACAAGCATATAGGCTGCAGCAGCGTCTATAAAACACACTTGAATCACATTAGGACAAATAAAACACACCAGCCAGTGCTTGAACATACTTGTATAAATTAGATAACAGTTTACCTTCCCGCAAATCTACGGCCAGTGATCCCAAGAAGAGAAAACCCGAATTAGCTCTGTGAACAAATGAGAAACAACTATTAGCCACCAATATACCACGGAATGATTGCTATAGATATCAAAGTACTTTAAACTTTTGCCCTAACAAAAACTAATCCAAGCTACCAGGCTAGAACTACTACATTTGGAAGCAAGATAACAGATATGATCTTACATTATTTGAGATTGCAAAGGTGTTGGTTTCCTAAAACCTCGTTGCTCGTGTCCGCATTTAGCTCTTTATGAACCCAGGGTTGTTTCTGTACCCCTGCCTGGTTAATAAAGGGACAAATCAGCCCGGTCTTTCGCTCCCGTAGCTCTCCCGCGTGCGAGCATGACTTTTTATCTGGCGACGACCTGTAAGCTCCGGTTAACCGAAGCGGTGCACTACCGAGGGAGTTCTGTCCACCGTAAGCCGATTCTTATCGCAACGGGCATGCCCACCGTAAGCCGATTCTCATCGCAACAGGCACTCCTGGCGTTGGTTCCGCACCCGCCAAGGTGACACCAGCGCTACACGGGTCCGTGCCCGGATAAGATTTCGCCTCGCACGTCTTGCCTGCGGCTAAGGTCCCAATTGCCTTCCCTGGTTAGTTGTCTTGGCCACAGATGGGCTACACTTGCACGCACACGTCTTTTTTTATCCATGCTACGTCCTTCCTGGCATGGTAATCCAGAGCAATGCACCAGCGATGGAGTCCTGCCTACCGTAAGCCGATTCTCATCGCAACGGGCATGCCCACCGTAAGCCGATTCTCATCGCAACAGGCACTCCTGGCGTCGGTTCCGCATTCGCCGAGGTGATACTAACGCTATCAGGGGACGTACCAGGGAAAAATTATGTCTTAGGTCGTCTTTAGCGTGTTTTTCAAACTCGCTTTGCTCTTCTTAAAGCCTGTCCTTACTCTTTTTTTCTCCTTGCTAGCTCGCTTCTTGTTTGTCTTCTGCAGGAAATACAGAAGCGGGGAACGTTAGACGCCGGTGATGGTCGCGGCGAGGTTCCAAGCTTCCCTACCAAAACCAATGTCTGCATCCCTTTCTTCCCGGGCACGCTCCGCGCATGTCCGGGGACTGATTCATTTCACCCACGTATGATTTCTTTCCTTTGCCCGACACTGACCTTCACAGTTCGGCTAAGTCAAGGTAGTGCGCCATCAACGGAGTCCTGCCCATCGTAAGCCGATTCTCATCGCAACGGGTACTCCAAACGTCGGTTCTGCACTTGCCAAGACAACGCTTACACTGTCGAAAGGAATACGTCATGGGTAAAGCGTTGATTTCACACGTTCTGTTACGACTCTGACTACATTGGGTTGTGATTCACCTCGCACCGGACAGCTCTTCGCCCGGAGCGCACGTCCGGTCCCCGCGAGCTCCGTGCTCGGGGACTGGATCAACTCGTACCGGGCAGCTCTTCGCCCAGAGCGCGCGTCTGGTCCCCGCAATGAGCTCCGTGCTCGGGGGCTGGATGGCCTTTCTACCAGGTACGTCTTCACCTGATCGCACTTTCTGGTCCTTTTAACGAACTCCGTGCTCGGGGACTGGATATCTTTACCTGGTTCCTTTGACGAGCTCCGCGCTCGGGGACTGGATCACCTTCCCCCTCGTATGCATTGTCTGCTCCTAACACATGATTTACGTCTGGGGCCCATCACCTTCACTTTTGAGCACGACATTCGCTCGAGAGCGCAATCTCTATTTCCTCGAGCAAGCTCTAGCCCGAGAGATGTTGTTCCCTGTTCGACGCAACAGAGTTGCTTGGCACTGAGCAGGTTTGTTCGGTCCTGAACAAGTCGTGTTCGGTTGAACCATAACCTGTTCGGTCATCTGCTGCACATCTTTGTAGCAGAATAATTACCCTCTTCGTGACTTGGAGTCTCAAGAGGAAGACCCCACTCTAATGAGTTATTCCACTTGAGTCTCGGGGCTAGCTGTCTGGGATAAAATCACGGTCTATTGCCATGGCCCACTCCCTGACGTCCCAACCGAACAGCCTCCTAAGGCCTGGCTCCCTAGAAGGTTCTATCAGGCCCATGTGCGTCCTGCCGAACAGCTTCCTGGCTGGCACAGTGCGTGATGGCCTAGGCTTCGTGTTTGAGTCCGACTCGAACAAGAGTTCTGCACGGCTACGTGAAGACCCGGACGTGGTTTCCTGGATTGGAGCAGACGTCGTGATCCCCAAGTATTGGAGTATAGCTTATCTACCGCGGGATATATTTGGCATGTATATGAATTCGTTACGATCTCGTAGTTAGCCTGACCCGATTGTCCCTCGGTAGGTCAGTTGTTCAACACTATATAAACCGAGCCCCTACGGCGTGTAGAGGGCACGTCCAAGACGTCCACGAGATCATCACATACTACTTGCTGTACACCCATAATCTTGTCGAGACCTGCTCGTCTCGTCGAGTTTCTCCTTGTAATCCTTTCTCATATAAAGAAGCGTTGGACGTAGGGTTGTTATCTCCCCGGAGAGGCCCGAACCAGGATAAAAACTCATTGTCTCCTTGTTACTAGTTGATTGTTGTTTGCCTTGCTCGGCAGGTCTTCTATCTCCCTTTCTTAAAAACCTTAGTTGACTTGGGACTGATATCCCAACTGTCGACAGTATTAGCCACCAATATACCACGGAATGATTGCTATAGATATCAAAGTACTTTAAACTTTTGCCCTAACAAAAACTAATCCAAGCTACCAGGCTAGAACTACTACATTTGGAAGCAAGATAACAGATATGATCTTACATTATTTGAGATTGCAAAGGTAGGCCATGGTATTCTTCTGGACGTATGGCTACCTCCAGCAGGCCAAATAATGTTTGGAAGCAGTGTCAGCATGGAGCTACATTGGAAGATTCCATCAAGGATTTAACTCAAAAGTCAAGTCAAGTCCAGCAAAGGTCTTCCCATGAAGTTACATTGCTAGATTACATAACAGCAATAAACATTGCTTGTTTCTCAGATCCTAGAGAAAGCTGCACGGAAAAATCCAAGAAGATCCCCGTTTTGACTGAACTGACAACAGAGAACAGTTTTACTGAAGATAATAGTATTTGTAGAGCATGGATACTTCAATCGACTGTGCATCTAAGGCCATCCGAATAAAACAGAGACAGTGATGACACTTACACAGGCTGAAGAACACCATCTCTAGGATACGAAGACAATTCTCCATGTGCTGAGCAGAAAGAAGAGAAGAAGCTCGAAGAGGCTGCTGCACACGCCGCAGATGAGTGTCCTGTTGGAGCTGACCTGAATGGCTCATATCTTGCTTTTCCTACTGTTGAAGGTAACAACAGCATGAGGGTTATGACTCATGAGCAAGCAGATAATTGGTTGCCCTATGTTTGAACTAACCGCAAATTCGCGACGGACCCAGGAAATTTTGAACAAAGATCAAGAACAAAACGAAATCAACAACCCACGGTTCACTTACCACCACAGACTTCCAACTCTTCTTGAACAGATCTGGATCTAGACTTCTTTACGTGAAGTAGAAGAGGGCAGAGCCGGCTACAGGGGAAGGGTGCCTCAGGGGTGACGCGTTTGCACGAGGAAGGTGGAGATGGCGCCTGCAAGGGAAGAATGTGGTCATGGTGGGCGGCAGCATAACCGGCGATGGGGAGGAGGCAGCGCTAGCGTATGAGTAGAGGAGGAAGGGGAAGAGTTTACCTGCGATGGGAGGAGGCGGCGACGCCTAGGAAATAGTACGTTTTAAGCACATATCGGAGATGGATTTGTGACATATCCAACACAAAATAAGCACATATTACTATTACTCAAGGACAGTTTTCTTCAGAGGCGGAGCCACGTTCAGTTACCCTGTGTCACATGACACCGGGTGATTTGGGTTTTTAGCTTGTACTAGTATCTCTAGCCCATGTGTGCACCGCTTAGCTCGAAATTGGTGAGCTCTGATCAGCAAGCATGTAGTCAACGAAGTGCAACAAAATAGCCTGAAAAGCAACAGAACACTTGATCTGTGTATTAAGCATTTAATGAAATTATTTGACATTGTTACATATAATCTTGATATTTACTAGAAGATTGTAAAAGGAGTAGCTAATTGATATCTATATGAAGATGCTAGAAGCATCTAGAACATTTAGTTTTATACTACTAGTTCATAGATGAACTAGATACTAGATACTAGAAACATCTAACTATTACTAGGTCTAAAATATTAATAGCTAGATGTAGAATGTTTTAGATATATAGGTTGAGCTAAGGTTAGTTTAACTTAGCCTATAAATAGGACATGTAGGAGCACTTCTAAGCCAAGCTTTAGGACTAGTTAAATGTATACTAGAGCTGCAATATAGTGAGCCTCAATTGCTTCCTTAGTGAATATTCTTGTGAGATCTTGTAAGAGCTTTGCTTGCTGTTCGTGTGAGCTCCTGTGCCAACAGACACTTCTTTTTCCTTGACGTGTAGCACTGTCAGTGGATCATAAATAATAGGAGATCACATATCATCTCGTTAATTTCATCTCTCTCCACGTCTTACAACGCTGTCGGTTAATGTTCAACCAACAAGAATAAATGCACGTGCAATTAGTAACTTAATTGAATACACACAAGTGTTTAGCATCTGTTAATCAAGTAAACAACTATGAACCATTGTCATTCAATAGTAAATGGCTTTATATTTGTCATTCAATAGTTAATGGCTTCATATGATCATACATGAATATATAATAATGCGTGGGGTGGAAGAGGACAGAAAAAGTACCTATTCATATTTTAATTTTAGGATCAATTGTTGACAGATGATCTCTTATAGTGGTTATATTCATCATACATGTGAGATCTAGATTCTGAGAGGAGATCCCAATAAGCTCCTGCTTCTCTTTCAAGAGCCGTGTTAAAAAATGAAGGAAAATCGTGAACGAACTCTTTGACATTTGCAATATTTCTTAGTGAATATTCTAATGAGATCTTGTGAGAACTTTCCTTACTGTTCGTGTGAACCCCTGGGCCAACAGACACTTCTTTTCCCCTGACGTGTAGCACTGTCAGTGGATCACAAATAATAGGAGATCACATGTCATCTTGTAAATTTCATCTCTCTATGTCTTACAACGCTGTAGACTAATTTCCAATCAACATGAATAAATGCACGTAAAATTAGTAATTTAATTGAATACACACAAGTGTTTAGCATTTGTTGATTAAGTAGACAATTATGAACCATTGTCATTCAACGGTCAATTGTTTCAAATTTATCATTCAATAGTCAATGTCTTTATATGGTCATACATGAAGCCATAATAATGCGTGGGGTGGAAGGGGGCAGAAAAAGTATCTATTCATATTATAATTGTAGGATCAATTGTTGACAGATGATCTCTTATATTGGTTATATTCATCGCACATGTGAGACCTAAATTCCGAGAGGAGATCCCAATAAGTTTCAGCTTCTCGTTAAAAAACAGACTCTCCAACAGCCGTGTTAAAGAATGGAGGAAAATCGTGAACGAACTTTTTAACATTTTTATATCTGTTTTGAAAAAGTTTTATTAATTCGTTTAGTAGTAAGAAAACAAATAAATAAAACGCTGAAAGACGTTTGATAAACTTACATCACACCCACACGTCCAGAAGATATGTGACCTATTGGTAATTCCGATGCTTTTTCTTTTTTAAAACCAACCACGTAACATGGATCAAACTTTTTAATATCTTCTGAATTAAACTTAACTGCCGTTAAGTATCTCTCAGGTGTCTTGAAGGAAAAAACTAACAAATTTGACTCTTCGTTGGTCTTTATATCTTTTACCGGAAGATCCAATTATTTATCATTGGAAAAAACAACCTTAGCTTGGCTTACAAGTGCTTCTACATGTCATATTTATAGGCTAAGTTAAGCTAACCTTAGCTCAACCCATATATCTAGAACATTCTACATGTTGCTATTAATATTTTATTTCTAGTAATAGCTAGATGTTTCTAGTATCTAGTTCATTTATGAACTAGTATAGAACTTTTAAACTAAATGTTCTAGATGCTTCTAGCATCTCTATATAGCTATCAACTAGCTACTCTTTCTACAATCTTCTAGTAAATATTAAGATTATATCTAACAATGTTAAGTAATTTCATTAAATGCTTCATACACAGATCAAGTGTTCTGTTACTTTTCAGGCTATTTTGTTGCACTTCGTTGGCTGCATGTTTGCTGATCAGAGCTCACCAATTTTGAGCTTGGCGGTGCACACATGGGCTAGAGATACTGGTACAAGCTAAAAATCCCAAATCACCCGGTGTCCTGTGACACAGGGTAGCTGAATATGACTACGCCTCTGAAGAAAACTGTCCTTCAGGAACAGTAATATATGCTTATTTTGTTGGGAAATGCGCAGGCTACGCTAGCCGAAAATCGAAATTTTCACGCACACCCAGGATCAACATGTAAGTAGGGGACCATGGATCGTTACCCTCGACGCGCGGATGCAGCGGAAGAAGACTCGCGCACGTAGAGGAAGTAGTCGTACACACCCCGATCAGCACGCCGACTGCTCGCCGAGGGGTCGCCGGTGACGGGGAGAGGTCGCCCGTGCTCGGGGAGAGGTCGCCAGGTGAGTCGTCTGTTTATTTGTTTTTTTATTTTACTTTGAAAACTTCTTTTCAGTTCTTCTGAAAGTTTCTTTTTCAGTTATTTTGAAGTTATCTATTTTAGTCAGTATTTTTTTCGTTTCTTATAGCTAGTAACTTTTTCATACAGTAAAAAACTTTTAATAATAATCATATTTTTGACCTTGTTCAGATTTATAAAAATGTCATCAGCCATTATATTGTTCATCTGATCTACATTAGTGAGGGAACTGGAACTGGCACTGGTATTGAAGAAACTGGAACTTGTATTTGAAGGAACTGACGCTACAACGAAACTATATCTCACTGGTACAGCCAAGGTTCAAGAACTCGCTACTCGGTACTGACTCGGTGAGGTACCGAGTAGCGAGTATTTGGATTACTCGGGAGTACTCGGAAATTACTCGGTACCAATTACTTGGAAAATTAATATAGCATTAGTAGACATATATTGACGTAATGATGACATATCTTCTTTCATATGACTTAATGATACTTGTAGATATATATGTATGAACTATTAACACAAAGTAGAGTGCACGTTACGACTTACGACATATCGCAACTCGCAAGTTCGCAACATATGATATGATCACATGAATACATGATAGGTAATACACTAAAACAATATAAAATGTCCGCAAATCACAACCAATAAACACTTAAAGTTTTTACTAGGTTGTTACTCGGCCGTTACTCGGTTTTTACTCGGTTTTTGACCGATTACTCGGTCTGACCGAGTAATAAACTGAGTTGGCCCTTCTCGACTCGGTGGGGCGGCGAGTAGCGATTACTCAGCGAGTACTCGCTGAGTAATACCGATTTTTAGAACCATCAGTACAGCTTTCAAAGCAGAAGATAATTTTTATTCTATAATTGCATTGAAGAAAGGGATATTTTCTAAATGTATATCCATCAGTTTTAAGATTGTTTTTCCTAATAATAAATCATTGAATCTTCCTGTAAAAGATATAAAGACCAACGAAGAGTCAGATTTGGTAATTTTTTTCCTTCAACACACCAGAGAGATACTTAACGGCAGTTAAATTTAGCTCAGAAGATATTAAGAAGTTTGATTCATGTTACGTGGTTAGTTTTGAAGAAGGGAAAGCACCGGAATCACTAATAGGTCACATACCTTCTGGACGTGTGGGTGTGATAAGTTTGTCAAACGTCTTTCAGCGTTTCATTCATTTGTTTTCTTACAACTAAACGAATTAATAAAAATGTTCAAAGCAGATATAAAAATATCAAAGAGTTCGTTCACAATTGCCCTCCATTTTTAACACGGCACTTGGAGAGCCTGTCTTTAACGAGAAGTAGGAGCTTATTGGTATCTCTTCTCAGAATGTAGGTCTCACATGTGCGATGAATATAACCACTATAAAAGATCATCTGTCAACAATTGATCCTACAATTGCAATATGAATATGTACTTTTTCTGCCCCCTTCTACCTCATGCATTATTATGGCTTCATGTTGAAGGGTAACGCGCAGGCTACGCTAGCCGAAAATCAAAATTTTCGCGCACACCCAGGATCAACATGTAAGTAGGGGACCATGGATCGTTACCCTCGACGCGCGGATGCAGCGGAAGAAGACTCGCGCACGTAGAGGAAGTAGTCGAACACGCCCCGATCAGTACGCCGACTGCTCGCCGAGGGGTCGCCGGTGCTTTGGGTGAGGTCGCCCGGCTCGCCGAGGGGTCGCCCGTGGTCGCGGTGAGGTCGCCCGGCTTGCCGAGAGGTCGCCCGTGCTCGCCGAGGGGTCGCCCGTGCTCGCGGAGAGGTCGCCCGTGTTCCAGGAGAGGTCGCCCGTGTTCCAGGAGAGGTCGCCTGTCTCGGGGAGAGGTCGCCGATCAGCAAGCACGTCCGCGAAAGCGGCAGTGCCTCTAAGGTATCCACACGTCCAGGGGTGGAACGTCGCGCGCCGGTGTGCTAGCACCACGTCGCGCGGCTAGGGTTTCCTCAGGAGCGGGAGGGGCGCGGCGGCTAGGGTTTTGGTGGAGTGCATCTAACTCATGTATACCGCGCCGCCCCTGGCCTCCAACTTATATAGACGTGCTAACGGGCTTCTACACTAGAAGACCCGTTAGGACTCTATCTCCTACGTGGATCCATATCCACGCGCCGAAACCCATTAACAGAAGTGAATCCGTTAAGCATGTTCCAACCCGTTAAGTGTGTGACCCGTTAGGTTCATGTGCAAGTCGGCCGCGGACCCGGAAACCCGTTTCCAGTCCACAGATCAATAGCGGTATCTAGCAACACATATTGACCCCCGAATGCACAGAATGATCTCATCGGCTAAACCTTGATACACACGTACATACCGATCCCTTTGCCACACGACACCAGTCAAGCTCAAGGCAAGATGCGTGCCACCCTTGTGATAGCTCGACCCATTCACTCGTTCCGTGTAATGGATATAAGATGTGACTAACAATTAGTCACCTTGGCACGGCCGCGCACTTTCCTTATCCATCCACACCGAGGGGCCCAGAGGTATCTCTCCCGTTATCGAGGAGGGGCAAATTCCATCTTGATCTATCACACCCCTACGCCATGTTTCGCGGCATACCCGTAAGTTACCTTTATAACTACCCAGTTACGGAGTAGCGTTTGATAACCCCAAAGTATACAACTACGCATGCTGGGACTCTATGATGATCTCAGGTCTAAGGACCATATAGGTGTACCACTCGAGACAACAATCTGATGGCACTATTAAGATAACAATCTCAGCAGTGTCTCGGAGTAGGTCAATCCAACCATCCGTGTTCTCTAACACGTGTCCACATTATTGATTCGATATCCACAATATCTATGGTATGTGAAACAGTACCATCAATCAATACATGTGCCGATCAATCATTACTGCTCCTCATAATGATTCTGGATCAGGGATCAGTTTAGAATAATGTCATACAAACAATGTGTCTCACAACCAAGTCATACTTGATGAACAAAGTTATGACCATTATTCATGGAACCTGATAAGCTAGTTATCGAAAAGTACATGAACAAAGACGTATTACACAATCATCTCATGATTGATCTAGGGCATATTCCCTTCACATGTATGGTCATATAAAAGCAATTGACTATTAAATGACAAATATGAAGCCATTAACTATTGAATGATAATGGTTCATAATTGTGTATTTGATCAACATATGCTAAACACTTATGTATTTAATTAAGTTACTAATTGCACGTGTATTTATTCATGTTGGTTGGACATTAACCTATAGCGTTGTGAGACGTGGAGAGAGATGAAATTGACAAGATGACATGTGATCTCCTATTATTTATGATCTACTGACAGTGCTACACGTCAGTGGAAAAGAAGTGTCTGTTGGACCAGGAGCTCACACGAATAGCAAGCAAAGCTCTTACAAGATCTCACAAGAATATTCACTAAGGAAGCTGTTGGTAATTGACAAGCGGCCTATCCTGAAACGGGCCTCGGGCTGATTCCGTACCGGCCCACCGCGTGTGCAGAAGGTCCAAAAGACCGCCTCTGGCCGTACTGAAGGAAGCACCTAGCCCGCCAGGGTCTCCCTGGGCTTGACCAGGCCAAACCACGCCCTCGGCAGCGCCACGTGTCTCCTGGGCTATCCTTAGCCCGGGAGAAGGTCCCTCGGGTAGTCCACCTACCCGTACGCAGGTGGCGACAACTGTTGTGTACCCCTACACATTCCCCGGCCTTGACCGGGAAGAACCATATCTCCCCGGGAACCCGCAGCTCGGGGTGAGACGCTCGGGCAGCCTGGCTTGTCGTTTGCCCCCTTTGGTAGGCGGCGACAGTTGTTACGCTACACGACGCCCCCAACGGGCAGCGCGGGGCTGGCCTGGTCCAGTCAAATGCTATTTTGGGGATAAAGGGAAAGTGTTTTCTCCCTAAAGCATGATTCTTCCCTGTATCAGCATGTCAAGACGAATACGTGTCCAGTACTAACCTGACCAGCTTCTCCCTGCAGGCTCCGAACCAGACAAAGCCCTGGAATAAGACAAAGGCACCACCGCTAAAGCAGAGACAGGCGCGGGGCCCACCGGATCAGCTCTGAGCAACCCGCCGCGCCTATAAAAGGAAAGGCCCCGGACCAGTCGAGGCCAGGCGATTTCAAGTGATTCAAGCCACCCAAGCGACACACGCATCCGAAGCTTCCTTAGCTGTAGCCTTAGTCCTTAGTCGCCCCGATTGTAAGCTCGGGATCGGTGCCTCCCAGCCCGGTCTTGGCACCTCTGTACTGTTTCCCACCATATAAGCAACAAGACTGGAGTAGAGCTATTACCCGGCAGTAGGGGCTCAAACCAGTGTAAATCACTTGTGTCTTCACGGTTTGTATTGTTTCTTCCTCTTCTTCTCGTTGTACGAAGGATCTGTACCCGGATCGCCAAATCACACCAGGCCCTTGTCCGGGAAGACCGCGCGGCCTGAGCCCCCCATAGGCTCGGCCGCTGCCCCGGGCTGCTGAGAAGGGTGGTCTTTGGGCCTCACACCAACTACAAATTCGTCTACCGGTCCGCGGTCTCACTGCTCTTCAGGAGCGCGATCCCCAGACACCGTTAGCTGGCGCCCACCGTGGGGCGACAGCTCCCTACCCGTGGTCCCAGCGGCAAGGAGTGCTCCACAGCGCGCCCAAACGTGGCACTGCAGCCGTAGGAGCCCACCAAAACCATCGTCCTTACAGAGTCAGACCCCTCCAAGGTGGTCCACGTGGGGACAACCCTCGAGCCTCAATAGGAACTCGACTCATTACCTTTCTCTGTGCTAACAAGGACGCGTTCGCATGGGAGCCGTCCGATATGCCCGTTGTCCCAATGGAGGTGATTGAGCACAGGCTAGCTGTCCGGCTTGACAAGAAACCGGTAAGGCAATGTCAGTGGCGTGTTCCCGATTGGAAGGCCAAGATCATCCAAGACCAGCTCGGCAAGCTGCTTCGAGCGGCCTTCATCCGCGAAGTTCAGCACTCCGATTGGCTTGCGAACCCAGTCGTCGTCCAGAAGAAAGGAGGCAAGTGGCGCATGTATGTTGACCATCGCGACCTTAATTCCGCCTGCCCCAAGGATAACTTTTCCTTTCCACGCATAGATCAGCTAGTTGACGTTACGGCAGATTCAGCTTTGATGAGTTTCCTGGATGCTTATTTTGGTTACCATCAGATCACATTGTGTAAAGAGGACGAAGAGAAAACCGCCTTTGTAACGCATTTCGGCACCTTTTGCTACACGACCATGTCTTTCGGTCTCAGAAATGCTGGCGTCACGTTCCAGCGTCTCATGCAAAAAAACTCTCCCTGATCAAATAGGGCGCAACGTAGAAGTCTACGTAGACGATATCATAGTCAAGAGCAAGGACGCCCAAGACCACGTGTCCGACCTACGGGAAACCTTTGATAGCTTGAGACAGCACCGGGTCAAGTTAAACCCTGAGAAGTGCGTCTTTGGCGTCAAGTTCGGCATGCTCCTAGGCTATGTAATCGACAAGGCGAGCATTGGTGCGAACCCCGAAAAGATCGAGGCCGTCGAAAAGATGTGGTCGCCGACCTGCGTAAAGGACATCCAGTCCCTCACAGGCAAAATGGCGGCCTTAAGCCGTTTCATCTCTCGTCTTGGAGATCGAAGCGCGCCCTTCTGCAATCTGCTACGCAAACATGACAGTTTCGAGTGGACTGAGGAGGCTGAGGCCGTGTTTCTGCAGCTCAAGCAGTATCTCGCCTCGCCACCTGTCCTCACCACTCCCAAGCTCGGGGAAGCCCTCCTGCTATACCTCTCAGTGACACTGAACGCCGCAAGCGCAGTGCTGGCAGTGGAACGAGAAGGGAAGCAACAGCCCGTCTACTACGTAAGCGAAGTTCTCACCGGGCCGAAGGAGCGTTATCCCGACCTTCAGAAACTGTGATATGTCTTGCTGATGGCCTCGTGCAAGTTGCGTCACTATTTCCAAGCCTACCAAGTCATTGTCCCGACTACTTACCCGATCAAGGACATTCTCTGAAACTCGGAGGCCACTGGTCGGGTCGCAAAGTGGGGAGCTGAGCTGGGTGAGTTCGACATCCAGTTTGTATCCCGAACTGCGATCAAGGCCCAGCCCCTGGCTGATTTCGTCACAGAGTTGACATAGAATTAATAGTCTTGATGGCATGTATGGCATGTATGGCGAGGGAGTGGGAGCGTCGCGTAGATAGAATCGCTGGGAGGTGGAGCACTATCCCGTTAGATAGTCTCGCGACAGGATACTGTCGTATACAGTTTCTCTATGTGATAATGAAAGTGTTGTGAAGATATCATGCAATCCGGTCCAGCACTCGCATACTAAGCACATTGACATCCGTCGCCACTTCCTCAGAGATCACGTAGCAAAGGGTGACATTGTGCTTGAGCACGTGCGTACTGACGACCAGCTTGCAGATATATTCACAAAACCATTAGACGAGGCTAGGTTTTGCAAATTAAGAAATAAATTGAATGTGCTTGATAAATCAAATGCAGTTTGACACCTAGACTGGACTACGGGAGAGGTCCCATGAGAATACCTATGTACATATTAGCTTGCTATCAGGGAGTGCTTTTCTGAACGGGTACAATTGGGAGTTGGTGTATGTAGAGCAGCCTCCAGGCTTCGAGGATCCACAACACCCTAATCACGTGGACAAGTTGTCAAAGGCACTCTATGGGTTGAAACAGGCTCCACGGGCGTGGTACGAGAGGTTGAGAGAGTTCCTCACACAGCAAGGCTTCAAGATTGGACGGGTCGACTTGACCTTGTTCACAAGGTAACAGATGCGGATCTCTTCCTCTACCAGGTCTACGTGGACGACATTATCTTTGGCAGCCCCAACGAAGCACTATGCGCAGAGTTCAGTCAGCTGATGGCCCGGGAGTTTGAGATGTCGATGATGGGGAGCTCAGTTTCTTTCTAGGGTTTCAGATCAGGCAGTTGCGCACGGGTACCTTTATCTCTCAGGAGAAGTACATGAACGACCTGCTCAAGCGTTTCAAACTGCAAGATTGTAAGCCCATCAGGACTCCTGTGGCAACTAATGGGCATCTCGATCTCGACACTCAAGGTACTCCTGTTGATCTCAAACTTTATCGCTCAATGATTGGTGCCTTGTTGTATTGACTGCTTCTAGGCCTGATATAATGTTTAGCATATGCATATGTGCTAGATTTCAAGCTGCTTCTAGAGAAATGCATCTAAAAGCTGTTAAACGCATATTTATATACTTGAAGCATACACCTAGCATAGGAATATGGTTCCCGAAGAGTGCACGGTTTGAGCTCCTCGGTTACTCCGATTCAGACTACGCGGGATGCAAAATTGACCGTAAAAGCACTTTGGGGGCATGTCACTTCCTAGGTAGATTCTTAGTATCTTGGGCTTTAAAGAAACAGAACTCCATGGCACTATCAACGGCCGAGGTCGAATACATAGCGGCAGGGAGTACCTCTGCACAATTCCTCTTTCTTACATAGTCTATCTACGACTATGGTATAAAACTTGGCCACTTTACCTTGCTATGTGATAGGGACCCGATAACCATCGGGATCCCGTTGGTTAAGGGCGCGAACGGGATAGTCCCGATAGCAGATGCTTCCTCGCGTGGCGGCTCTTTTCTCGCGCGGAGCGCTGCGTCTCCGTCGCAAAATCGTCGTTGTGTGGCTCCTTCCTTGCGCCTTCGGCATGCGGCGCGGAGCGCTGCACCTCCGGTGCGCCGCCGTCCTCCGAAAAACAAAAGAGGGAAACTCGCAAAACTAAAAAAACACACACACACAACACAGGCCAAACTGACAAAACAAAGAGGAAAACTCACAAAACACATGGATCACAAAACTCACAAAACACAGAGAGAAACTCCCCAAAACACAGAGCAAAACTCACAAAACAAAAGAGAAAAACTCACAAAACACAGAGGGGAGCTCCAAAAAAGAGAGCAAAACTAACAAAACAAGGAGCAAAACTCAGAAAACACAGGCAAAACACACAGAACACAGAGCAAAACTCACAAAACAGCAGGGAAACTCGCAAAACAAGAAGCAAAACTCACAAAACAAAGAGCAAAACTCACAAAACACTGAAAACACAAAAAAAACACAGGCAAAACTCAAAAAACACAGGCAAAACACACAGGGGAACTCCCAAAACAAAGAGCAAAACTCACAAAACACTGAAAACACAGGCAAAACTCACAAAACGCACACAAAACACACGAAACACAATCGAAACACACGGCTCACACACAAAACACACGGGAACACAACCGAAACACACGAAAAACACACACAAAACACACGAAACACAACCGAAACACACGGCTAACACACAAAACACACGGGAACACAACCGAAACACACGAAACACATCCGAAACACACAGCTCACACACAAAACACAGGGGAACACAACCGAAACACACGAAAAACACACACAAAACACACGAAACACAACCGAAACACACGGCTCACACACAAAACACACGGAAACACAACCGAAACACACGAAACACAACCAAAACACATGAAAACACACGCAAAAACCCAGACGAAACACAAGCAAACACGCAATAACACAGACGAAACTCAGATTTGGCTCCCCACGAACACAGATCTGATCTCCTCAAAGTGAGAATAGGAAGAAGAAGAAGAAGAAGAAGAAGAAGAAGAAGAAGAAGAAGAAGAAGAAGAAGAAGAAGAAGAAGAAGAAGAAGAAGAAGAAGAAGAAGAAGAAGAAGAAGAAGAAGAAGAAGAAGAAGAAGAAGAAGAAGAATGCAGCTCAAGCAGTATCTCGCCTCGCCACCTGTCCTCACCACTCCCAAGCTCGGGGAAGCCCTCCTGCTATACCTCTCAGTGACACTGAACGCCGCAAGCGCAGTGCTGGCAGTGGAACGAGAAGGGAAGCAACAGCCCGTCTACTACGTAAGCGAAGTTCTCACCGGGCCGAAGGAGCGTTATCCCGACCTTCAGAAACTGTGATATGTCTTGCTGATGGCCTCGTGCAAGTTGCGTCACTATTTCCAAGCCTACCAAGTCATTGTCCCGACTACTTACCCGATCAAGGACATTCTCTGAAACTCGGAGGCCACTGGTCGGGTCGCAAAGTGGGGAGCTGAGCTGGGTGAGTTCGACATCCAGTTTGTATCCCGAACTGCGATCAAGGCCCAGCCCCTGGCTGATTTCGTCACAGAGTTGACATAGAATTAATAGTCTTGATGGCATGTATGGCATGTATGGCGAGGGAGTGGGAGCGTCGCGTAGATAGAATCGCTGGGAGGTGGAGCACTATCCCGTTAGATAGTCTCGCGACAGGATACTGTCGTATACAGTTTCTCTATGTGATAATGAAAGTGTTGTGAAGATATCATGCAATCCGGTCCAGCACTCGCATACTAAGCACATTGACATCTGTCGCCACTTCCTTAGAGATCACGTAGCAAAGGGTGACATTGTGCTTGGACACGTGCGTACTGACGACCAGCTTGCAGATATATTCACAAAACCATTAGACGAGGCTAGGTTTTGCAAATTAAGAAATAAATTGAATGTGCTTGATAAATCAAATGCAGTTTGACACCTAGACTGGTCTACGGGAGAGGTCCCATGAGAATACCTATGTACATATTAGCTTGCTATCAGGGCTTTGCTTGTTATACTTGATCTCTTGACATGTCTATTAGTTCTATCATATAGTTTAGAGATCTTTCTCATGTGTTAAACCAATTCATCTACCCATATATAGCTTAATTAATACACTCATTGAACTCGACACTTAAGGCTTGTGGTAGGTCAACCAATAGTCACTTGTATCATCTAGTTGTTTAACTTCTGTGATTGACTTTGTGTACATGACCTAAGACTATGCCTTATTGTCATGAGTTGCCTGAAAAGCTAGATGAGAACCTCTTCAAAATGTTGAGCACAAAAAAAAAGTCGAACAACTCTCACCACTCCTCCACGAGATGGCTCTCCATTGCACTAGGGGTGAACTTGGGGGACTGTGGAAGACCAAGACGTTCATCTCCAGTGTAATGCTGGGCGTCGTCAACTAAGGCACGACATGACGACATGTTTTTGAAAAGAGACCGAGAAGCCCAATCAATTAAAAATATGAAAAATGCTCAACTCAAAAATCAATTTTATCTCAAATGGCTCGATTTTGAAGATTGGTGATAAGAAGTAGTTCTTAGAATCATTTGCACTTAGTCATTATTTGAATTTGAGCATATAGATGCGACTAGTGCCTAAAGTTCATCTACGCCTACCTAAGTTCTAATCAACTCAAATAGCACTTGAAAATTAGCTTGATATGATCTTTTGAACTTGGCAAACTGTGTGCTAGCTTGATATTTTGTATGGTGGGCTTCTAGTCACTGTCTCGACACTTGTATAACTTCCAAAGCCCTCGATTGCTTCTTTTGTTGTGCAGTACAAAGTGGTCCAGTTTTGAGTGTCTTTTTTGCATTTTGATAACAAGAAGGGGGAGAAAAATGTGCAAACCAATCTCAATTCGCTTAAAACTAGCTAGGGACTAGGGAGTGATGGAGAGTGAAATGACTTAGTTATAGTGAGCATATGTTGAGGGGGAGCATGCGAGCAAAATGAACACTGAGCCCAACATTTCAAATTCAGAACTTCATTTTCAGCATTGATTTTTTTTTTTGGGCGTAATAACTTCGTATAGCATACATTATACGAAGTTATACTTCATATGCATATGCTTTAGCTTTGGCTTGCTTGACTTGTGCTTTGCTTATGCCTGCTCTAGATCTTGTCTCAGCTTGTGCTCAATTTCTGCTCATGCACATTGTACATATGTATCTTGCTCTTGGCTAGTTCACATGTGCTCATATGTTGTAACTTGCTCTTGCTATGGTCATGCATACGCATGTGTATCCCTATTGCTTAGGATTGTGCTACCATGCATTGTATCTTGCTCTTGATTAGATCACATGCGCATGTGTTGTAACTTGCTCATGCTTCGGACCATACTCATGTTCATTGAATATTGCTCACTTGCTCATCATCATGACTAGATTGTGCTTAGGACTGTTCGGGCTTGCTTGTGATGTGCTCTAGCTCATGATGAAATTGCTTTGGCTAGTGCTTAAATTGCTCAAACATTGGGTTGGATATTGGATCAAATGCACTTGCAACTAACCCCCTGCCATAGACCATATACACTTGTCTCTTTAATATTGATTTTGCAGGTCTTGTCACCAAATTGCCAAAAGGGGGAGATTGTAAGACCTAGGACACCAAGGATTAGTTTTGGCATTTGGAGACTGATGCCACGTCAACCAAGATTAAGGACTTTATTTTTAGCTTTCTTTTAATGATTTTGGTTGCGTGCGTGTTGAGGCTCGAGCACGACAGGTGCGAGTCTCGCTCTCTAGCAGGTTGGTCCCACTGAGCACTCGAGTCATCGTCCTTATCCTCTTTCTAGCAGAGTCGAGAAGGTTCGAGAGTGATCGAGAGTGCCAGGTGTCCGGGGTTAGGTTTGCTTTAGGTAGAAGTCACTGGAAATGGCCTGGAAGCATCCGAGGTGCCTTTACACGTGTCCGAGTAGGTTTTGTAGCCGCCAAGTCCACTCCAAAAATATTCGGCGCGAAAACCTCCCGCCCAAGCCAACTGATCCTTATACGTGTCCAAAAACGGACAAATGTGCCCAACAACCCTAGCCAAGTATCCAAAAGAGCAAGAAAAGAGAGAGGAGAGAGAGCTGTGTCCAGTGGCTAGGAATGGGCCACCGGACGGTCCGGTGGGGTCCAAATCCAGAAGGTGTGTCGGTCGGGAAAATTGTACGGTCATGGGGACCAGACGCGTTCGGTAAGGCGCGTTTTGCCCAGGTCAGTGGCGACCGGACGCGTCCGGTGAATTTATAGATCGGTCTACTATAGCCTGTTTTCAACCGTTGGATCCTGGGAGCGTCTCTAATCCGTTGCTACGTGTCCTAGCTTGGGTGAGGGGTTATAAATAGAGGTCGTGGCTGAGAGGAGAGACTTGAGAGAGCTCATTTGTTTCCACCCTTGTCTTGTGTGTATTTGAGAGCTCCTCCCCAAGGGTTCCCCCTTGCCCATGGCCATCTCCACCTAGGGTTTGCTTGAGAGAGAGGAGAAGGGAGGGACAGAAGGAGAAAGGTAAGGATGGTGCCCCTTGTCCTTCCTCATGTGTTTGCCTCCATTTTGGTCTGTGTTTGGGTGGTCTCCCGGTAGTTCTTCGAGTGCTCCTTGGGTCTTCCTTGCCGGAGTTGAGACCTCCACCTTGCCGTCCCCGAGCTTCACCGGTTTTGTCCTTACCGCCGTACTACTACAACCTCTACGTCCTCTTCACCAACGAAGCCCTTGCCGGTGCAAGGCCACCCGGCTCGTGTCCGGGTGTTTCCATTTCACCACCGTTGAAGTCCGAGGGAAGCCGCGTACGTCTACAGCTCCGGGGCGCTGGATTCATCGTCCAAGGTGCCGGGACGCCGCCAAGTGACCAAGACTCTGTCGACACCGGGTGTCGTCAAGTCTCCGTCCGTGGGTCGCTTGTACAAACACCTTCTCCACGAAGGTCGTGCCGATTCGGTGGTGCCGGGGTGATGGAGAGCTTCCGACTTGTGGGAGCGTCCGTCCTCGGTATGATTCGGGAGCAAGCCTTGGGCTCACGCCCTAAAAGCTCGCCGAGCGAATTGATGGCACGGGATGAGAGTCCTGGCCTCACTTCGGGGAGGTTCCTCATCATGGAGTAGGTGCTTTGCACCGAACCACGTTAAAAAATCGGTTTGTCTCCCTTTCGATTTACTTTCCGCACTTTACTTCATTGTTGCTTCGGCTATCTCTTAGTGTCGCTTCGGCTATTAGGTTAGTTGTTGTTTCCGCTTGTGCTCGTTAGTTAGTTGTCAAATTAGGATTTGGAACTAGGCTTGTTTCCTCAATTTGACTAAAAAGTAAAGAACAAAAAAATTAGATTAAAATTTGGTTAGAAACAGCCGCTTCACCCTCCTCGCGGCCCTAGATCCTTACAGTTGGCTTCCTCAGGATTCCATTTTGACAGCTCTTTTTTCTAGTTTGGACCTCCATTGCCCCAAAGAGAGAAGTAGACCGCGAACTCAGTCTCTTTGAAATGGCGAAGGTTATGAAGAACCCCACCTTGCTTCCAGACACCACAAATTTGAAGGTGAAGGGCGTAAGAATTTGGACCCGAAACTCCGAGCAAACACCACCCAAACAAGACAGAATCAAGACCGGTACTGTCTGCTCATCCAGCCTGAAGCAAGATCTTCCAAAGGAAGCAACCAGCCATAAACATCTATCATTCGCCGAACAAGTTGTCGAGGAACGGAACAACGAACGAAACTTATGCTGAAGAGCAATTCCATGTGTAAAATCCAGCTTCAAAAATCCATGGTGAAGGAGAAGAGAGAGAGCACCCGACAAGGAAGAGGCCAGAGGAACTGAGATGTCGGCTTCCCCTAGCGTGGGCGAAGGCAGACGATCATCACCAAGGAGGAGGAACCCCCAGCGCGAACGTCGGCGGTTTTGAGATTAAAAGCCTCTACTGCCAAAACAGAAAACAAAACATTCTTGGCCTTAGCATCAAGGTCAAGCTTGGTGATTTGGTCAGCTGTGGGACATGTCTCCTTGTTCACCTCAAAGCCTAAAGGAGACTTGATGTCCTAAATACTGAATGTATGTTGACATTTTACTTTTCCGGAAGCTAAAGTGTGCCGGTGAAGAGTGGAATCCTATTGCCCGCAACGCTACCCCCGTCAGCCATTTTGACTCTATGCGGTTAAGCACTATCAAGAGCACGAGGCTCTGATACCAATTGAGAGGACCTACGACCGCGAGGGGGTAAAGCGGGAGTTTTCTAACAATTTTAAACTATTTTTGTTCTTTTCATTTTAGTCAAGTTAGGGAACCACCTAATTCAAGTCCTAGTCGACTACAAGCTAGCGAGTACAAGCGCGGAAGAGTAAACTACCTAATAGCCGAAGCAAAGCGAAGATATAGCCGGAGCGACTTGAAAGTAAATGTGCGAAAAGTAAATCGGACAAGGGACAAACAGGTTTTTTAACGAGGTTCGGCGTAAAGCACGTACTCCTCGGTGAGGAACCTCCCCGAAAGGAAGCCGGGACTCTCTCGTCCCATGCCGTCAACTCTACTCGGCGAGCTTTTAGGGCGTGAGCCCAAGGCATGCTCCCAACTCGTACACCGAGGACGGAGTCTCCCACAAGAGAGCTTTCTGTCACCTCGGCACCACAGAAGCGGTACCGACCTTCGCGGAAAAGGTATTTGTACAAGCAACCCTTCTCAGAGACCTTGACGTAGCCAGCATCGCGGAGGTCTTGATCACTTGACGGCGTCTCGGCACTTTGGACGACGACCCGACGCCCCGGAGGTGTAGACGATCGCGACTTCCCTCGGACTTTCACGGCGGCGAAGTGGAAGCACCCGGTCACGAGCTGGGTGGCCTTGCACCGGCAAGGGCTTCGTTGGTGAAGAGAACGTAGACGATATAGTTGTTCGAGTGGTGAAGATTGGAACCGGTGAAGCTCGGGGACGACAAGGTGGAGGTCTCAACTCCTGCAAGGAAGAACCAAAGAGCACTCGAGAAACTACCAGGAGACCCACCAAACACCGGGGAAACTAGGGGCAAACACACCGTGGAGGGAGAGAAACACCATCTCTTACCTTTATCCCTCTCTCCCTCTCTTCTTCCCTCTCTCCAAGCCAAACCCTAGGTGGAGGATGCCATGTGCAAGGGGGAACCCATGGGGAGGAGCTCACAAACACACACAAGCCAACAGGAGGAAACAAATGATCTCTCTCAAGTCTTAACCATCAGCCCCGACACCCTTATATAGCCTCTAACCCGAGCAGGACACGTGGCAAGCATTTGCTAACCCTCAGTTCAAACGGACGGCATGGATCAATTCGATCTGGACTCGGAGTGCCCATCGGACACCGTCCGACGGAGCGCACTGTGCGCGGACCCGACAGCATGCCACTTGTTCGACGCGAGGCCACGCCGCCATCGGACGCCGTCCGACAGGAGGACACCGCCTGGGGACTTAGCCGCGGGAGCGAGCCTGGGCCGGTCGGACGCCGTCCGATAGACGGTTCCAGCGCAGACACGGCTAGGGACTTAGCCAAAATAGCAACTCACTCCCCTTTGCCCTCTTTCACTTTGGCTACCCTCAGCTTGGTTAGTTAGGCTCTTTTGTCGCGTTTTTCGGATAAGATCAACCTAGCTCTGGGCGGAAAGTTTCGCGCCGAATATTTTGGATTTAGACTTAGCGGCTACAAAACCCCAGGGACACGTCAAAAGACACCTCGGATTCTTCCGGGCCCTTCCAGTGACTTCTATCCGAAGCAAACCAACCCAAGGACACCTGGCACTCTCGATCTCTCTTGAACTCTCTAGAAGCGACTCAGACAAGGATAAGACCGGAGACTCGAGTGCTCAGTGGGACCAACCTGCCAGACAAAGACCTGCACTTGACATGCACGAGCCTTGACACACACGCAACCAAAATCATTAAAACAAAGGTAAAAATAAAATCCTTAATCTTGGTTGACGTGGCATGTGTCACCAAATGTCAAAACCTAACCCTATAAGTCCTAGGTCTTACAGCGCGGCAATGTGACACAACAATGGTTGGGTGGATTGGGTCGCCGTGGTCACCGCGGCATGCACTGACCGACTCACCCAGGGTGATGAGGAGAGAGGAAAAGAGTGAAAGAAGAAGCGATTACATTTGGTTTTCATCTTTGAAGGGTCAAAAACCTATGAGTGGACTTAAGTCGAAGAATTTCTACTCTACGCATAGATGTATTTTTATTGGATATATTATCATATTCTCCATTCCTCTAGATTGGATTCTTTCAAGGAAAAAAACCATGCATGCATGTGGGAGAGACTTAAGGGTTTGCATTAATCGAGACACACGATCAGCGGTTAAGATCGAGCAGGAATTCCCTACCATGCGCACCATGAACGCACTCTATATCCAATTAGTTTCTTTCTCTTTTATTTTTTTGCAAAAATCCTAGTAGTTCTTTAACTTCTTTTGAGATGATAAAGAATCACATATGACTCGTGACCTACTAATCAGGGCAGGGAACGAGCCGAGTTCAAGCGAGCTAGGCCATGTCGACTTGCTCACTATCGTCGGACTTGGCTTAGCCTCAACTTAGTCACCGAACGAGTTGGGGAAAAAGCTCAACTCGGGCTCGTGAAAAGCTCGATCCGACTTGGGAGGGCTAGTGAGCCGGACGAATCGTTTAAATTGCAGTCTTTGGGGTTGGAAAAAAAGAATGTTTGAGGAGTTTCAATGGAGGAATGTCTTTAGGATAAGATTTTAAGAGTCTTTGTCGGACGTATATTACACCATTAGAGCCATGTCTCATCGTAGGTAAATGGATGGGTCAACTACTAGTAGTATGGGCTAAAGTTATATCTACAAATCCATAAATTCATGAGCGACAAAGGAGCTAAACTTTGGCTTGGCTTGGCTCACTAATTGACAGAGCTAGGAAAAAAAAGCTTGAGATTGAACTCGTTAGTCTACAATCTAAACTAAGCCGAGGCGAACCAAAACCAAGGAAGCCACGAGCAACCCGTGTGATTTTAGCCAGGTCGTCAGCTCTAGGCCTCTAGTACTACTAACCTAGGAGAGTGTGCAAGTCGCAACGGCGTACGCCTCCGGCTGTCGTCGGGAACATAGCCACTAGCCAGTTAGCCACCACGCGACGCGGCTGAGTGGCTGTGGCTCACTATATTTGGAGGGCTCGTCGTCGTTGTGCCTGCAGTTTTCCCGCAAGAAATGCGGCTCGACGACGCCAACCATGCATGCGTGGCCATGGCCGCGCCGCGCGCACGTACCACACTACTATCTATTAATGGAGGCAAGCGATCGACGCCGGCCATGGCAATTTTAGGCGAACGCTCGAGCTTCCGATAAAGAGAGGTGATCAAGCCGAGGAGGAGGTTCAGACACCCCCCCCACTTGGCCTGCCATTGGAGGGAGGGACTCATCTCCTCGATCTCTCCGCCGCCGGCGCCATGGGGTCCCTCCCCCGCGCCACCATCCTCGCCGTGGCCCTCCTCCTCCTCGCCTCCTCCGGCGAGGCGTTCTTCGACCCCTTCAACATCTTTCGCCCGCGCTCCGAGAACGACTTCTTCCGGAACCCCTTCGACGGCGGGCCGGCGCAGCCGGCGGTGCCCCGGCAGACGGAGGAAGAGGAGCAGGGCGCCGCTCCGGCCACCGCCACCGACCTCACCGTCGTCCCCCGCAAGGGCCAGCCGAGCAAGGCGGCGCAAGACACCGTCGAGCTCCCCGGCGCCGGCGGCAGCTGGACCATCGTGAGCGAGAACTCCGGCGTGTCGGCGATGCACATGGCGGTGATGCGGCACGGCAAGGCCGTCATATTCGACAATCGACACCTCCACCACCGGCCGCTCCCTGATGTGGCTCCCCCAGGACAACTGCCGCGTCGACCCGCGCGCCAAGAACGAGGGCAGCATGGACTGCTGGGCGCATGCCGTCGAGTTCGACTACAGCACCGGAGCGCTTCGGTCGCTGAAGATCGTCACCGACACATGGTGCTCCTCCGGCCCCTTCGACGGCGACGGCAACCTCGTCCAGACCGGCGGCTACTTCGAGGGAGAGAAGACGGTGAGGTACCTCGGCCCCTGCGACACCTGCGACTGGCAGGAGTACCCAAGCTCCTTCGCCGAGCGGCGTGCATGGTACGCGACGCAGCAGGTGCTCCCCAACGGCAGGTTCGTCGTCTTCGGCGGCCGCCGCGCCTTCAGCTACGAGCTCGTGCAGTCGTGCCACAGCCCAGGAACACCAACGGCCAGGTCGTGCCGTTCAGGCTCCTCCGGGAGACCACCGACGACGTGGAGAACAACCTCTACCCCTTCGTCAACCTCCTCCCCGACTGCAACCTCTTCGTCTTCGCCAACGACCGCTCCGTCATCTTCGACTTCAAGGCCGGCAAGGTGGTCCGCGAGCTCCCCGTGCTCACCGGCGGCGGCAGCAACTACCCGGCCTCGGCGATGTTGGCGCTCCTCCCGCTCGACCTCAGCAAGGCCGGCGCCGACCCCGAGCCTGAGGTCATCATCTGCGGCGGCGCCCTGAAGACGGCGTTCAAGTTCGGCGAGAACAACACGTCCCCGCCGGCGCTCCGGGACTGCGCCCGCATCAACCTGGGCAAGCCGGACGAGTAGTGGGACGTGGAGGACATGCCGGTGAGCCGCGTCATGGGCGACATGCTCATCCTCCCCACCGACGACCTCCTCATGCTCAACGGCGCCGCCAAGGGGTGCTCGGGGTGGGGCTTCGCACGCGCAGCCGATCCTGACGCCGATCCTCTACTCGCCGCACCACCCGCGGGGGTCGCGGTTCCAGGCGCTGGTGGCGTCGACCATCGCGCGGATGTACCACTCCACCTCCGCCGTCCTCCCCGACGCCACCGTGCTCGTCGCCGGCGGCAACACCAACGCCGCCTACAACTTCAGCACCGTCGACTTCCCCACCGAGGTCCGCGTCGAGCGGTTCGCGCCGCCGTACCTCGCCGCCGGCAACTGCCCAGATATCGACATGCCGTCGGTGCCCGCCGACGGGATGCGGTACGGCGCGCCCTTCACCTTCAGGTTCCGCACGCCGGCGCGCGGCGGCGCCGGTGGGCGAGGCCGACGTGAGGGTCACCATGTACGCGCCGCCGTTCACGACGCACGGCTACTCCATGAACCAGCGGCTACTCGTGCTCCCCGTCGTCGGCTTCGACGCGCGCCTGGGGCAGGGGTACGAGCTCACCGTCGGCGCGCCGCCCAAGCCGAAGCTGGCGCCGCCGGGGTACTACCTCGTGTACGTGGTCGCCAAGGACGTGCCCAGCACGGCCGCATGGGTGAAGATACAGTGACGACGATGATGACTAACTAAATTCGCGTGGTGTTGTGGTGTAAGGTTGGGCTTAATTGCGTTCGGAATTGGAGCTAGCGCGGTTGATTTAATCTCTTTTTTTGTCTTAAAATTGTGTATAAGGTTGGGCTTGGTCTTGTCTTAATTGTCTGGGTTACCTAGGATATGGAATCAGATGAACCAAATTTCATCGGTACGTGTGAGGAGCTCCGGTAAGAATGGAAATGGAGTATCAATGGATAACAGTGGATCTCTTCTAGTTTAACAAAATAAAGTAATTTTTCAACTTCTTCATCAGTTTTTGTAAATATAGTTCTATTAAGCTGATCCAGAGAGATCCACAAATTGCTCCATTTCCATCCCTAATCTCCGGATGGGATTCCGTTCATAAGAATTTCTCATTAGAAATGGTGTCCCAAAGGTAAATGTTTTTCCACTATATATAAGATTTTTTATGTACATAGGAAATCCATATTGCATAGAGATTTATACCCTTTTTCTTTTCCCCTCTTTTACTTGTATAGATCTCAAAGCGAGAATCGATGAATATCGATACGCATGAGAAATCTTATATACGTGGGAAAATTTATTGGTGTCCAAATTACAAAGGAAATAAGTTCATAGGGACTATCTCCTCCATGGGATTCAAGAATGGTTGATATTACTAAGGAATTGACTATTAGAGCATCTCCAATGGTTATAGCCAACTGCTGGCTATAATGATTACGTGGCACATCCACCTCAGCTAAAAGCCAGCAACATCCAACAGTTTGGCTATAGCACATACAACATGGGACCCACGTTATATTAATTTCTTTCTTCCCCGCCTCCACCCCAATGCGGTCTCCACATCCTTTTCCTCGCCGCGCCACGGGGGCCTCCCCTCCTCTCCACCCTGCCCCAAAGCCGAGGCCTCCCCTCCCCTCACCTCCACCCCTCCAGGCCAGCAAGCGAGGCCACGGTGACGGCGTTGGCGGCGACGGCGACGGGGTGTTGTTGGTGATTGATAAGCGGCCCACCTTGGGATGGGCCTTGGGCCGATTCTGTACCGGCCCACTGCGCGTACAGAAGGTCCAAAAGGCCACCCCTGGCCGTACTGAAGGAGGCATCTAGCCCGCCAGGGTCTGCCCCGAGCTTGACCGGTTCAACCGTGTTGTCCTGGGTCCCTGCCAGGGGCGTGGCGCACCTCCCGGGCTACCCTTAGCCCGAGAGAAGGCTCCGCGGACAGTCTGCCTGTTCGTGGACAGGTGGCGACAACTGTCGTGTCCCATTGCACTTTCTCCAGCCTTGACCGGAACGAATTGTGTCTCCCCGAGAACCCGCAGCCCGGGGAAGGGCACGCGGGCAGCTCGGTTTATCGTTTGCCTTCTTTGGCAGGCAACGAATGGTTGTTACGCTACGCGACGCCCCCAACGGGCAGCGCGAGTTTTGTCCAGCCCAGTCAATGATATATTGGGGATAAAGGGAAAGTGCTTTCTCCCAAAAGTGGCTTTCTCCCCTGTATCGGCATTCCAAGACAAACACGTGTCCAGTACTAACCAGACCAGCTTCTCCCTGCAGGCTCCGGACCAGACAGAGCCCTGGAACGAGACAAGAACATCGCCACAAAAGCAAAGACCGCCCCGGGGCCCGCCGCATCAGCTTCGGGCAACTCGCCGCGCCTATAAAAGGAGAGAAAAGATCTGGCCCCCAGCACCAAGCGCACAAGACACATTCGCATCCGAAGCTTTCTTAGCAGGAGCCTTAGTCCTTAGTCACCATCGTTGTAAGCTCGAGATCGGTGCCTCCAAGCCCAGTCTCGGCACCTTTGTACTGTTTTCCCAACATATAATCGACAAGACTGGAGTAGAGCTATTACCCGGCAGTGGGGGCTCGAACCAGGGTAAACCACTTGTGTCTTCACGGTTTGTATTGTTTTCTTCCTCTCACCGTACGAAGGCTCTGTACCCCGATCGCCAAATCGCACCAGGCCCTTGTCCGGGAAGACAGCGCGGCCTAAGCCCCCGTAGGCTTAGCCGCCGCCCCGGGCTGCTGAGAAAGGTGGTCGTTGGGCCTCACACCAACTATAAATTCGTCTGCCGGTCCATGGCCTCGCTGCTCTTCAGGAGCGTGATTCCCAGACACCGACAGCTGGCGCCAACCGTGGGCCCATGAGCAGCCCTCAGCACTCAGTTCCCTCGGACATGCTTGAGATTCCGAGCAGCGACAAGGTCCTGGACCTCGAGTTCGATGAGTGCGATGATCTGGATGACCAGGTCCCATCGTACGATGGCTGGCGGGAGGAGTACCTCGCCGAAGCCGAGGCTGATGAGATGGAGGTTGACACCTCTCTCGCCCTAGGGGCAGATCTTCGCCCCGAGGAGTCGCTCCCTGAGCTGGACACCTCTGTCACTTACGTCAGCGAGACTCCCATGGAGTTCAAGCTGGTCGGTGACTCCGCTGCCTCTACTGGCGACACCGGGACGTTTCCCCAGGTCTCGAGCACGTCCCGCTGCATCTTCACGGCCGCGGCCGACAGTGGTGCCGATAATGAGGAGGCCCAGGAGCAGCTGCGCTGCCGCGCTGCCGCCAAAGCTTTCTTCAACGATGCCATCCGTCGCGTCATGGATGGGATCTGCAAGGAGAACCGTTGCCGGCGCACCCCGCCGGGCCGCAAGCCGGTCGACTCTCTCATTGAGACAATGATGAACCCGCTCCTGCGTAGCCAGTAGAGGGCGCGCGCCATCACCACGGTCGTCCGCGACCAGGAAAAGGACCCCCGCGGCTTCACCATGGCGGACCTGTGTCCGGCCATTGTCGAGGGCGTCGGCGTCATCACCTGCGGCATCGACCAGCACGAGCAGCAGACCGGTTGCGTCGCCCGGACATCTGGCGCGGGAATGAGTCTGACCGCCGCGGCACTCAAAACCGCTCCGGCCAGGACGGCACTCAGGAGCATTCCCGCCGTCGTCGCAGCCGCTCATGCCAGACTCAGACGGCCTCCTCTGCCGGAGGATCGTCACATGCCCCGGGCGGAGTGTTTTCCCTCCTGGGCTCTCGCCGGGATGCCTCTCCCCCGAAAGCCGCTCCGGGATGGCCCGCCTTCTCCCGCGCTCTCCGTGAAGAGCCATGGCAGCCGAGGATCAAGCCCGGGCCAATCGAGAAGTTCGACGGGAGCAAGAATCCCAAGGAGTTCCTCTCCATCTACACCACCGTCGTCCGATCTATGGGAGGGGACGAGGCCGTCATGGTCAACTACTTCCCTACAGTGCTCGAGGGCATGGCCTGGACCTAGCTGTTCAACCAGCGGCTTGGTTCTATCCGTAGCTGGTCTCAGCTGCAGGATGCCCTCCGCACAAGCTTCCAGGGGTGTTACTCCCGCTCTGGGCGCCCCCAGAATCTCAAGCCCGTGGTGCAGCGAGACGATGAAAGTCTCCAGGACTTTGTGTGCCGGTTCGTCAGAGCCCGCAACACAATTCCCTGCATCTCCGACGAGGCCATCATCGAGGCCTTCAAGGACGGCGTGAGAGACAGGCTTTACACCGATGACCTCGAGCTCCACCCGGTCAATACCGCGAGTGAGCTCTTCTGCACCGCTGCCCTCTACGTCAACGCCTCTGAGGCGGTTGAACGCAAGAGGGGCCGCGCGAAGAAAAAGACCAAGGTCGGCGACGGCCCGGGCAAGACCGAGACAGACAAGAAGAAGAAGAAGAAGCGGCAAGAGCAACCTGCCAAGTTCATCGCCGCCGTCGAGCCCGACCAGCCCGAGTGCCCTCCGCCGCAGCGCCCTCCGTCGGTGCGTCCGCCGTAGCAGCGACCGCAGCGACCGACTCAGGCCGGAGGCAGGCCGCGCGGCGGACAGGGGCTGCCTCAGGGCCGGCCTTCCCCCCCACAGCAGCAGAACAGAGATGAGGATCCGTTCCATGACCCTAGTCTCTTCTGCCGCCTCCATCAGCGCCCCAGCCACGACCTGCGCAACTGCCGCACATGGGCCCGCCAGTTGGAGGACTTCTATGCTGGCCGTGGTCCCATGCCCGAGCTACCTGAGGGTGCAGCCGCAGTGCCTACACCCCAGGGTGGCCAGGACCCCCTGAGACCCGCGGTCACTCAAGGAAGACCTTGTTGTTTGAGGCCGCCATGATATGAGAGATCTCCCTGGCAGCTTCGATCTGTCTGAGAGCAAGAAAAGCTGGGTTGTTGGCAATGGCCTGTCCTATAAGCTCTGCACTCTTTGCCTCACCCTGTTCAGATAGAGAGATGACTCAGTGCTAGGCTCACATGTTCAACTCAACATATGAAATGCAATATATAAAAACTATGAAGAACACTATCGATACGCTTCTAATAACTGTTGATGGAACTACAGAAAGGCAAACACTACAGGGGGAATACATGCAAGTCATCTAAAAATAGTAACCTTCAGTTTTTCTCACCTGTGCCCTGATGATTGCGCTTCTCTTGTCTTGCTCGGCTTTCTCAACGGTGAACTTGGCACGCTCAGCATCCTGTGCAGCAACCTGTTTGGCTTCAATAGCATGAGTAAACTCTTTTCCAAAGCTGAGGCTAGTGATGGACACATCATCCAGAGCAATATTGAAGTTTCTAGCCCTCTCAGTCAGAATCTTCCTGATCTCCCTACTCACAGCCTGCGATAGGATAAAGTTCAAATTGTTACCATATCCTAGTTTGTCCGGACATTACCTATCCTTTGATGGGATAAAGACAACAAATATGATGATAACAACCTCTCTTTGTGTGATTAGCTGACTGGCATTGTACTGGGCAACGACAGCTTTTAGTGTCTCATGGATGATTGAAGGCAAAACTCTCTCATTAAAGTTCTCCCCAAGGGATCTGTAGATGGTTGGTAGTTTCTCTGGCATGGGTCTTGTAAGGACACGAAGACCAATTCTAACCTGTCCAAGATATCAAGTGGTATCAAATATAGCAAGGGAGTTGCTATGTCGATGTTATTTCTGAGTAACAAATGCAACTCTCTTAACTTCCATCCAAACAGAAATGAACATGATCAGTTCAGATGGTCAATACGCAATACGAGTTTAAAGCACGTCGTATGAGCAAATCTGTCTTAAAAAATGATGCCAATGTATTTTCATGAAGTAGAAATTGGATTGCTAACCATTATTAATATATCAAGGGGCTCTGTAGAAGGAATTAAAAAATAAGTGAGAAATCAAAAAGACTTGTCCTGTTTAATCAGTTTATTCTCTTTCCCCTAAATTTAGACATCAATCTGCATATGCCACATACATTTGAACTGTACACTCTAATAGAGATCAGAGATGGACTAACATCCTAAATTAAGTTTAGCCAGTTGTTTTAGAAGATCTCATTCAGTAGATGAAAATTGCCTGACTATAGACAAACATTGCAGGAATTCTAGTGCCTATTGAGTATTGACTGTGAAGGGTCATATCAAATTTCAATGACCTATTCCTCCATTGCACATATACTACTGTTGTAATGGAAATAGCACGCTGGAATGACAGTTCCAAACCAACATACCAAACCATGCACCAGCCAATAATGATACCAGTTAACATGTGTTCCACAAAGGTTCCTACCAGCCACAATTAGTTCATCTCACCATTTAAGAACATATCCTAGTAAATACAATTAGTTCATTTTACCATGTAAGAACATGTCCTAGTAAAGGCAGACCACTTGGTTCCAAATTAAGAACATATCCTAGTAAATGCAATTAGTTCATTTGACCATTTAAGAACATGTCCTGGTAAAGGCAGACCACTTGGTTCCAAATCAAGTGATTAAGCATGCACATCAAGCAGTGAATTCATACATTTCTTCTAAAATTAGTAAATCACAACTTCAGCAGGGTGAAAAAACGAGCATGTTACCATCTGGAGATCCCGGCTTCCGGAAGTGCTCTCGACGAGGTTGGGGCGGGCACGGACATCATAGATGATCGGCCTCTCAAACCAGGGGATCATCAGGTGAGTCCCTTCCGGGTAGACCTACAGGGAGCACGGAGTCACCCACAGATCAAATGCAAAACCAATCAGCCACACAGCTCGCTAAAAACAACTGAACACCACCAGACGCAGTGAATCTCCGATTCCCATCGAATCGCATCACCGCACGGCAGCGGCCAGGGCAGGCGAGAGCGAGAGGCGCATCTGCGGCCGAGGGATACCTTGTCCTTGATGCCCTCGATGCGGTTGAAGACGATGGCGCGGTGGCCGCCCTCGACGTTGTAGAGGCTGTTCACGGCGGCGTAGACGGCGGCGCCGCCCAGCAGCGCCACCTTGGCCAGCGCGCCCGCCCCGGCCGGCGGCGCGGCCGGCATGCGCGCGCCCTTGAAGTTCATCTCGCCGGAGGAGGGCGGGGTTTAGCTAGGGTTCCGAGGAGATTGGGGGAGGAATGGAGGAGGCGGAGGAAGAGGAAGGGGAAGGGGGAAGTGGGAAGTGGGGTTAAGGTGGCGGGCCAGGAGATCACGACCGTTGGATCTCTGGGATCCTTTCCTCCGCTGCAAGAAAGAGTAGCCCGCTTACGCGGGGGTCGGCTTCCGGCGCAAGATGAAGGGCCGAGGTGGCGTCCCTTTCTTGCCTGCCAAACTGGGAGTGATTTGCGAATTGCGATGAGCAAAATCCATCTGTTTGGTTAGGCTAGGCTGAATTACATTTTGAGAACAAAGGAATATATTTCATTCCATATTTTTTTTCTAAATTAAGAGAAATTTGCTTTCCATGGTCCAGATGCTGCATAAAAAACGACACCACGATGACCAGCATCTTCGCCCGAGTCCACGGCACGAAAATGAAAAAAAACATATTATGATCAAAAGGAACCATCAAAGCACAAACCTCCTTAGCTAAAAAGAAAGAGGAGACAAAGCCTCCGTCTTACATACCACCATTGTTGCCGTCATCTTAACTGCAGAAATCTCACCATAGCACCCACTACCATGTTCTCGATATCTTACTGATAACTCCTCCCTTTCACTGTGATCTAGCAATCTTCGTGTAAAAAGGATGTCATTGAGATCTTCACCCAAAACATCCAATAGCGGACAAAATCAAAAAGTGCACCACTGCAAATCAGAACAACCATCTTCATTACCATCGATAGGGATGATGCAGCGACTGATGGCGAGCTCTAACAAGCACACCGTCACAACCATGACCAGCAAAGCTTAGATAATCCACAGCGGCCACCACCTTCACACCCACCACCCACACAAGGCGAAACAACATGGAATGAAGGCTAGCTAGTTCTAGCACATGCTTGTCTTCACCGGCGATGGCACAGTCACGGCCAAAAGCATGCCCGACGACACTTCGAGAGGCTACCATAACAGTTGCCACCGCAACTACCACTGGACAGGACAGCACTTGAGGTAGGCACTGGCGAGGTCGATAGGATGTCAACCAAGAATCCCGCTCCTCTACTCTGCCCTTATGTTCCCCGAGTGGTGGCTAAGCCTTGACGAAGCTTTATGCGATCTATAGTGCCTTTGTTGGGATGAATTACTGAATGGGGGCTTCTTTGGTCAAAGGCAAAAATTCAAGAACGTCAAATACTTATCTATAGAGTCACTTCACCCTCTCCTTTTTTGCAATGATAATATTCATCTTCCTTACTTCGTTAGCGGAAATTATCTGTTGAAAATAATACTTTAACTCTTAGACCTTCAAGAAGTGGCTCCATAAATTTGGCCTTCTTCATTTGACTTATCTTTAAAAAGTTTTGAAAAAGGGCTTCTGATGTGACCATGCCCATGCCCATCATAGATATGATCGGCAATATGTCGACATGGTGGTACCAAGAATTTTGTCAACTACTTCCTTAGCAAGGCTGTTGCCGAGCTTTTCCTTAACATGGGACTTGATGCTCTTTTCAATGATTACTACATTTTTGACATCTATAATAAGTTGGCAATACTTTAAAGCATTCTCTACTTCATCTACAACTATCACGACCGTTTCACCACCTTGCCTGGGACATACAAGGTGGTATGTGACATACGTCGTTCAAATATTGCATCGTTGCCACCACAAATTCTCATCACCGTGACCCCCTCCATTACATAAAGATGTGCTCAAGAAAGAAGCCTCTCAACCTTGACATCCTCAGGGACAACTACTCATGTCGCTCAAGGCCTAGCCCAAGATTAAACCCAATTCATAGTACGTCCAATTCAGCCGCTTGGAGCAGTCCAACTTCATACTGCCATAACTCGATTATACAAAGTTTGTTTGAGATGTTTTCAGTATCCATATATAAGTCCACAACGAGGTCTTTCCATTGATTCAGTTCCAAGGCCAAATTATTCAAGTCAATGGGAATCGTGAAAACAAGAGGATTTTCAGAATCTGATGGGTGATGCACCACCTTCACTTGGGCCCACGGGCCTTGTACAACCTATGGTTAGCCGACCACCCCCATAGCCCTCTCCCATCTATAAATTCAGTAGCCATCACACTTTTAGACATGGGGTTTTCGTTAGATTAATCTGTCGTTACAGTTTCTTTATTGTGGAACCCAACTTATGTGCTTCAATGGCAATCAATTTATCTGATATTGCATCTATCATGCTCTTACTTTTTTTCTTGAATCACATGCTGGGATAGACCTTCGTACGTCTTGGCATGGTTGATAACTAACAAAACAGTGGTGTCGCGATTGCTGGATTCAAATCTGTTCTGATCGGAATCAACGTCAAGTCTTCACAAATCGATTTATTTTTACCTGTCGAAAGATCGGGCACCTTGTGTCGCATCAGCTTTGAGGTGTTGAAAAAACAAGTTTGAGAAGAAAAATTGTTTGGCTTTCCTATACATTCATGAACTATAATGTAATGAGAGGAAATATGACTATTTTAGATCATGAAATCTAACGTGAAATTTTAAATTTTGCAGAAATTAGAAGCAATCCCACATTCCAGGCTCGTCATATGCAAGCTAATTTGGGTGTTTTGGTTTCGTATGGAATAGTACAAGATATAGATACAAAGCACTGTAGAGGGACAATTTTTTAGATATGTCGTTTAAATAATGAAATCTCTTGGATGCCAGCGCTAAGCTACAATTTTCAAAATATGACATTCCACATTTTTTTGGTCCTGAATGTTCTTGACCTTAAACCTCTAGCCATCTCCCCCTTATGCTTCCTCTTGATCTCTGACGAACTCCTCTTCTCTCTCCTCTCCAGTGGACTCGTCATCCCTCCTTCCTTCATCTATTTTGGATGGTTGCAACAATGCTGTATGTGCCCATGGCAATGAGCAAGAGGGGTGCGCGATGCCATGGTGCGAGATCCCATGAGGTTGGCAACGATACGAAATCCCATGAGATTGGAGGTGGTGGTGCAACTAGGTTCACGCGGTGTGTCCTTTGCTGGAGCACCGTCTATCACTGTGTTGGTACCTTTGTTAGAGCACACCATCGCTAGTTCACCGGTTTGGAGATTTTCCATGGAAAGGGATGTCATGAAAGGTTGAGAGAGAGAGAGAGAGGATCAATGGCCATCGACGTCGCAAAAGAGGCTAAGGGGTCATCGGTGGTAGCCATGGTCATATCCGTCGAAGTTAAAAGGCAAAGTGAGGAAAAGGGAGATGGTGAGGAAAAAAAGAGAGGGAAAATTTGGACTTATATTGCTCTGAAATGCTCACATTTATACAACTTATAGTGGCATGGAGACAATTTCATCATTTATAATGGCATATCTCAAAAAGACCACTTTATCGTGGCATGAATCTAACCCTTGATATGCAAGCTTCTTGAAGAAAACGGGGGTAGGTGCTTCAGAATCGTGCACACTAGCATTGTGGGCATATACACGAGATTAGTCCAAACTTCTTATAAAAACTCGTGAAGCTTAATAAAATGCTGAGTTTTCAACGGGTTCATAAAGCAAAGTTGTTTTGGCACCTTCACAGTGAGCTTTGCCTACAAGATGCAATTCATTGGTCGCTTTGCATCGCCCCACCTCCAAGGTCTCGAAACATTGAGCGCCCTCAAAATGCAAGTTCTCCATCTGGCAACTTCTACACAAACGCATCCTTACAGCAGACGCTTTAATGAGGCGGCGAATACCGAACAACCACTTCTGCCCCCTGTGCAGATGTAACTTGGAGACCCTAGAACACTTGTTCTTAGACTGCAAGTTCAGCCGCTTCATCTGGTCCCGGCTTGCTCAACAATCAAACACCCCCTTCTTCAGGCAGACAGCTGGAGGAACACCACCAACTTCGCTCAGTGGTGGGCAGACATAATCCTCTAGGCCAGACAGCAGCAAGGCACCCTCTCACTAGTCTCCGAAACCATCTGACACATTTGGTTGGAGTGTAACAATCGCATATTCAGACAAGCAGATCGACATCTCATTTTCCTCCAATTCCTACTTGACGACCTCGGTTGTGGATGGCCGCAAGAGCTTTTTTTTTGTAATTACTTAATTAACCTCGCCCAGGGGAGGGCTTGTTCCCCAATTTTCTACTCTTCTCTTTGATCAATGAAGGCATTCCTGCCCTATGTTTAAAAAAAGTTTGATGAGGACATCACTGACGAGCTTGCTGCCCCTAACAAGGTTCAAGAAGTCCCCGACCACCGGGCCCAAGTCGAGAGGACGTCGAAGTCGTTGTCGAGTCCGGCTCGGCCATCCAAGACCAGTGCATCTTCAAACGGACGCCCAGATCACATACGACGTCGAAATGAGATAAATAAAGACTGTACGGAAAGCTTACGAGATAATCTTTCCAACGAATCCGGCCATGCCTCCAAATCCTATCCAAGTCAACGGGAATCACGAAAACAAGTTGACGGATAGAAACTTCCCCGACACTACGTCACCGTATTTTTAGACTCAAGGCCCGTGTAGCCCTAGGGTTAGGGTTGTGCGCTCGTGGACACCTGTTTGAGCGCCGCCCCTCCTCTGGCCGCCTCACTATATAAGTCTCCCGCCGTGCTTCATTTTAGTTGGATTTTGTTTAGTTGATTTCGTCACGGTTGTGTAAGATATCATCTTCTTCTTCTTGTATCGGTCAAACCAACAAGACTAGGTTTCTGAACCCAGTTAATCTTAATCTATATTCTCAACTGTGATTGTTTATTTTATGTTCTTGCTCGTTCTCTAGCTGCTTACAGGAACCATCCTTTATGGACAGATCGATCGCGCCTCTGATTCAGTCGATAACAATCGCCGTGGTGGTTTAGCGATCGCCAGGATTTCCAGTTCTTTGTGGGGTTGAAAGCTGGATCGTTTAGGTCTCCGTGACACCAACCGGATTATCCTCGTCGTCTCTTATCAGAAGATCGGGACCCCGCGTCCGCTCCCATCAAAGTCATTTTAGAACGGCCTTAAGTTGGAAAAAAGAAGGGTGACCGTGAACAAAACACTTCCAAAATGAGTGCATTATCTGCTCAAGTCGATCGATCCCAACACTGTACTGGCTGCACAAACGCTCCAAAGCAAAAACAAGAACTCCTTTCAAGCCAGAAAGGCAAGAAAAATGCAGAGGCTGCAGCTGACCTGCTGCACAGTCCTGCAAGTTTCCCGCGACAGTTGAAACCTTGAAGAATTCTCCAAACCTCAAATCAACTGCACACAGAACACAAGCCTCTCTCTCCAACCCCACATCCTGGAACAAGCACTAGTGCACTACTTTATCCACACAAGCCAAGCAACATAGCAAGAAAGGGAAGCTACAACTTTACAGGCTTCCCTATGAAAGCAAATAACAAAAGAAACAACTGTGAAAAACACAAAATTAGGTGCGCAGCGCCATGAACAAACTCTGCCTTCTTGCATGCTCTGGCACTAGGCGTTCAACAACTTCTGGAGGAATGCCATTTAGTTCTGCCAAGATCACAAACAATAGATCAGTTTAGCAAAGGACAAATTAGAAGCAGCCAGATGAATCTCTGAAGTATCACCATTGAAGGGAGCAGAGGATCAACTAATGATGAACAAAAAAACCACTGCAATTAGGCCATTCAATACCAGTGTCCACAATGAAGTGTTTATTAAATGCTAGTTTGTCCATAATGAAGTGTTAAAAAACGCAGGCCAAGACAACGAATAGGGCAAACATTCAGTAACCAAGATATACTTCTGTTCATGTTGACAACAAGAAGATCCGTAATGTTAAGATTCAACTGATTCCACTGAAATTACAGTGCAGTAATGCTACCTTGAGATCTGAAGTTGAAAAGAGGAGGAAGAGGACGCCCATTAGGTAGACGAGTGTTTGGATCTCTCAACTCATCAAAGAAAGGGTGCATACAGGCTTCCATCTAATGAATGATTCCATTGTTAGAAGAAAAAAACAACTCGCAATAAAACAAATTGCGTGTTCATAGAAACAAAAATGAAAGGTCGTGTGGCCTTACAGCAGTGCACCGTAGATTTGGCGAGTATTGCAGAAACCTGCTCACAAGATCTACGGCTTCAGGTGGGAGCCTTTTTTGGAAAACCTGGACAAAAAGAAAACCTTGAGGTGACAACACAATCCTGATAGAGTATGTTACAGATATATTTAGGCCTCAGCATACACATAACATGGGCACTATTAGTGTCTGACACAACGACTCAAAGTCTGAAATCATAAATGGCAATGCTCCAATTAGACTTTTTTTATGTCATTCAATCATCATTTTAATAATCATTTCACAATTTTACAGTAAGAAGTCAATGCAAATGATCTCCCTGTTCCAAAAACATGAACCAAGTTGAACAGCAATTATGCGTTATTGCATAGTTTACCAACCAGGAAACCATACATCCATTCTGTATGACAGGTATGTGCAGATTACCTTGTGCCATGGATGAGCCTTAATTTGCGGGAACTTGAACTCTGTGTAGTTTGGATTCATGCACTTAATCTCTTCCCTTGTGGGAGTACCCAAAACCTGCAAGACACGTAGTTGAACATGTCACAGCTGAGAAGATAACAGTTTAAGCTGGTGTCATAAAAACCCCACCTTGATAATCTCAACGAGCTGATCAACTCCACTTTCCCCAGGAAACAGAGGCTACATGGTAGAGATGTTATCAGAACAAGCAAGGGAGCAGAAAAACAAGAAGACTTCATGCTTGTATGAAACCTGTCCAAGAAGCAGCTCAGACATTACACAGCCTGTGGACCACAAATCAATGGCAGTAGTATATTCAGTTGCACCAAATATGAGCTCTGGTGCCCGATAATATCTTGAACATATGTAGGAGATGTTCGGCTCTCCTTTGACCTGCATATTTGCAAAGCATGTCATCAGAACAACTTAAAATAATTACCATGCCTAGGTAGGTTACTGCATTCAGTTACCATTTGTTTATTCTTTTCAAGAAAATTTAGGATGTTGATGTGTCCATTCAAAAATCAGAAACATGCATATGTGCAGTCATGCCTTGAAAATTCTACAAAATTTAAAAGATAACTTACCAACACTTTTGCACTGCCAAAGTCACAGATTTTGAGCTGGTGTGTATGTGGGTTAACCTACAGTGGAAATATGAAACATAAGTAAAAGCAATAATGGTAATTATTCATATGTCATCAGCAATGTGTTAATGAGGTAAACATAACCCATCCAGCAAAACGATTTGGAGAAAAGCAAACTTCTACTTTCATTATGAAAACCCTATTTAATTCATACTCCTTAATGATTTACTTCCTAAAACCAAATAACTAAGGGTGTGTTCTTGTTAGCTTATCTGACTTATTTGACTTATCTGTCTATTTACTTATCTTTGTTTAAGTTTAAAAAAAATTATTTTTTCAATCCGGTTTTTTAACTCAAAGATTTATCTAAAAACTCTAAATCAAAAGTTGAACGAAGTGGATAGGACTCTTGAGGCTATTCCAAGGAGATAAGTCAAATAAGATAAGCTGAGAAGAACATGGTCTAAAGCACTAACAAATTGCCTGCTTAAATAATCCCTGATTTATGTGGTTTTTACAGTACCTTTTGATCCTTTACATGAGAATTACCAATTAATACTATGGTCAAATGTCGAATCATTTGGTATTTAGGCCAAACAGTGGACCTTATAGTATAAAATGACTCAATCCAACAGTGAATCCATGGATATTGTTCTGCCATTCGGTTAAGAATAAAAATGGCTAAATGCAAGTGCTCTTCCACAAGATGATACCATCAACAAGAATATAAACAGCAGTAGTGTTAGAATATGATCGATAATCACTATTAGAATATATCCACCATCATGAAGATTGATTATGCTCTTTATGAGCAGATCATATAAATTGATTATGCCCTTTATGAGCAGATCAACAAATTGATTAGAGCATCCCCAGCACGGCCGCCGCCAAAGCGGCCTGCATCACGCGTGCGCAGGCGGGAGCAAAAATTCAAATGCTGCTGTTTCACGCGTGCACAGGCGGGAGCAAAAATTCAAGTGCTGCTGTTTCACGCGTGCGCGGGTGGGAGCAGTTAAGCGTGATGCAGGTGCTTGACGAGGACCCTGCTGCTCATGCTCTTATCAATCATATTCTACCAAGTATAATGACGTCATGTAGCCTAGGTACTAAACAATGCACATGGGATAGCCCAGCCATAGGAAACTAAATAATGCACACGTGGACTGAAGTTTGCAGTTTCAAACTCTTGTGGGGGCATATATCATGTATGTGGAGCCTATCAATAATTACGATATTTGGATGCATATGAATCACAAATCCAGTCCCACTATGTAATCAACCCTCATTTTAACTTTTATTATGTCACTATATCATCATATATATGTAAGAACATATGATTGCTCCATTGAACAGAATGCAAAACAACATTTGCCAAAGTTATTATGACTTTATTATGATTTGAGGAAGTACCACTTCCAACAGGACTACAAAAACACTTCAAGTCTGTTGACCAATATTTTTTTAATGATAAATTATATAAGCCAAAGCAAAGTAAACCAGGACTCTATTATTTGACAATAAACACCTTCTTAACTGTGGCTATATGTGATGATCAGATCTAGGGGATGAGGGAGGGAACGCCGGCGAGGGGATCTCACCGGCGGCAGCGCCGCGCGTGGCGCGGAAGGAGCAAATAAGAACTTATTCTTTATTTGCTTATTTAACATGAGAACCGGCCGTTCCTTTATATAGGACGGCCTCCTAACAAACATGCCTAGAAAATAGCGGATTTAAACTAACAAACCATATCTCCTAACAAACTAACTAAATATCTAAGTAAAGACGTGGTTGCTGTTCACGCGTGAACAGTACACATGAACAGTGCCATAGCATCTACTCGAAGCCTATCCTATGCCCGTTGGGGCCCATATGCACATAACACTATATAATATGATGCCAATATTTGTGCATTTTATTTTAATCAGACCACTGTTTTATCAGTAAACTGCTTCATGTACCAAATCAAATCTACTCTACATTCCACCAGCCCAATAACATGATCGAGCATATATTGAGGATATGTACGACGCAACATAGTAAGCACAGAAAATAGAGACTTTAAAATCTCACAAGAACATTCTGGGGTTTGATATCACGGTGGCAGATTCCGATACAGTTGTGTATATAAGCAAGTGCTCGGCATATCTGCAAAGTTAAGAGATTAAGGATTAGATGACATAGTGGTTATTGCAAAATAAAATTTTATGCTAAAATGCAATACTTAATAGATAACTGAAGGCGTGATTTGTTGCATGGCTGGGAAAATATATTTTTGACTTCAACAACTACAAAGAGAATATGGATAAATGGCAGAGCTCATAGATAAATTCTATCTGTAATAAAGAGCAAAACCCTGTAGAATAAAAAAATAGCTAATGTATGTAAACAATTAAAATGCAATAATGTAATGCAATAATGTATGAGTTATCAGTATATGATCTTTGTTAGTTCCTAGAGAGTTTCTCAAGTCATTCAACTAAATCTTTGAAGTTTGAAATTTTCTCTTGTAAACATGAGATGCATGACACTACTAGATACTATAAAAATAAGTGTAACTACTTTTCTCGTAAAAAAATTATAATTTAAAAGCAATCTTTTGTGTGATATATTTTTTTTCTATAAAATAGCACTGATTGTTAACTAAAATAGAAGTAAGCTGTACAGCATAAACTCAAACACAGGACAACTGACAAGCTGGCTCTGTCAGATCTTTAAATGGCTCAGAATTTATTTAGATTCTTGGTAAATGCAATTGATGTAAACCATTTAGAGGGGTTCCGATACAGTACTCAACTGTTTGGAAGATAAGCTTCAGGCAGACATGGACAACAATTGAAAGTTTTCTGCACCACAAGCTCCACATGACAACATGAATATCATTTTGGAGAATAAGAATGCCTACATCATAGACTATTGGTCTATGTTCATTATTTGTTATGTAGGCCATAAAGCCTGACACTTATTTAACTCTATTTTCTCCCGTTCAGATGGATTAATATAATACATTAATATCCATAGGACAAAATATACATCCATCCATATGCTCTAATTGAAACATGAGGTACGCGTGCCTCACCCTCATGACTACTGGACAACGCACCGGGAAAAAAGCAACCCACATTTTGCAAAGCCTATTTCCCATCTCCTCCAAAACAAATGAACAAAAATTATGAAATAATTTCAAGCAAGTTTTCTTCTCTGTATTAGGAATGCGATTGATATGGGATGCAAATGAACTATTGTTTCTTTTAACAAATATTACTCTAACGAGGGAGATTAATGATAAAATTGAGGAAAGAACTATGTATAGCATCTGTAAGAAAAATAGCCATCGAGTGAAGCAGACCTGATAAGTGTATAGTTTCACATAAATGAGGGGCATCCTTTGATTCATTCTGTTGTACTGTCTTGCGATACGGTTTACTGTCTCAGGAACAAACTCAAGAACAAGATTGAGATAAAGCTCATCCCTTTCAGTGGTCGAAAAGAAGTAATGCTTAAGGCCAACTATGTTAGGATGGTCAAGCATATGCATAATTTGCAATTCCCTGTTCTTGTATCGTTTATCTTGAAGAACCTTTTTTATGGCAACGATTTCTCCTGTTTCTCGACATTTGGCCTACATGGTAGCAAGAACAGTTTATATGCCTTTCACAATATAGTAAGCATGGAGAAGGCTAGATGCAATAGTTTACCTGATATACAACACCAAAAGAACCAGTTCCAACAACATGTTCAGCAATGTAGGTGACCGACTATTTCATTAACCACCATATCAGCATTTGTTTCTTGACCAAGTATGGTGGGCTGCAAAGATGAAAATAAAATTGCCCTTACCTGTTTAGGCATGCCATTTCGGCCCCGAATTGTGGTAGCTATTATGTGCCCAGCTTCAGCACCAGAACCGTCAGTCACATCTGGCTCAATATCCTGCAAATCGAGGATGCTTATAGTTATATCTAATAAAACAATTTCCTTCAGCCTTTTCCATTAAAAAATCCTCTATGCTTGCTAGAGATATGCATAAGATTATGAACCAATAGCGCAATTGCACAAAACCACGCCTTTCTAAGATGGAGAACAAACTGAAATTTTCCGTACAGCAAATCACATGCCTACGTTTGCAATGACGAAATTATTTATACCTACGGGAGGTAAACAAACCAACAAGGGGAGCCAGAGAGAGTGAAGCGTTTCGTTTTCTGGCATGTTGCTTGGTTGAATATGGTGATAAGTGATTGCACATTCTTGGGCCAAACAAATTGCAATAATTCAGTGACAAGTCAATCCAACAGGAATAGAATTAGAAACCTACCCTTTCATCATCAACATCTGGTTTGGCATCCCTCAGTTGCATATCCAGCATCTCCCTTCCAAGAAACTCAACTGAGGTAGCTGATCCCTTGAAGCCACTCCCCGGTCGCGAGGAGCTCCCGGCACCGCCATGCCTTTGTCCAGAATACGCCATCCCCAGGTTTAATGGGAAAGGTTAATCAAGGATGCAAAAGTCAGGGTCTGCAAATAGCGCAGCGCTCATCTCAGTTCTTGCAGAAGATCAGCCTGCCATTGCCAATGCCGTTTTCTCCGCCACCACCTCCACATCGACTGCATACATATTCCATCAAAATGGTGGAGATCAAGATGAGCTCTCCTGGCCATAGTAGGGAAACATCCATGTAAAAAATGCAGTGATTGATAAATGATGGAAAAACATAACAGAATCATCAGAAAGTGCATTGAATTTAACCCATAATTCTTCTGCTGAAGCACACTGCTCCAAAAAGAAATCAAAACTAAGAATTTGCAACCACCAGAGATCAAGAAGAGCCTTTGAATAAAAAAACGCAAGTTTCTCCAAATCGTAGTGACGGGTGAGAGATCAAACTCAGAAAGGACTAGAGATCCTCCGAAATAAACCGGACGATCCATCTCAAATCCGATACCTCGATAATTGGGTCAAAACCGCCGCAAACGGGCCCCAAGCCCCCAAGGGAGCATTGAAAAATGACCCCTTTTTCCTGGTGGGATCAAAGAATCTAGAGAACCAGTACCTGCAATCAAAATCACCCGGACATGGAAGACAAATTCTCCTAGCGGGCAGATCAAAGCACAGGCTCTCAACAGCCCCGTTCTTGCAATTCCTCTAGGAAATATTTCTTGGGGTTCTTGAGTTCGGGGGCAGTGGAGTCAGTTGGTAGTGGGAGACTGGGAGTGAGAGAGGCAGCAGTGGTCTAAGGGAAGTGGAGGGCAGCTGCCCTTCCTTCATTCCAAACTTTTCCTTTTCTAGTAACAAGAATTGGCATGGCATGAGAGGACTGGGAAATTTAAGGAGGTTGTGGCATTGGGTGGAGGAAGAGGGGAACGGGGTTGGGGGAGAAGCAGAAACAAGTTGGGTGTGAACTGTGGATGTGAGGTGACCCCTTTGATTTGAGGTTTTTTGGCGTTTGCTTTGCAATGCTTGCTGCAGTCAATTTGGCAGTGAAAACGTTTGGGTTGATGGACGGGAGCTTTGACTTGGGAGTGACTTGTGATGTGCAAGGAATGGTTTTTGTTTTTGGCTTCCACTTGTAGTACTCCCTCTATATCAAAATGTTTATCATTTTTTACTTTTGAACAAATGTTTGACCATTCGTCTTATTTAAAAAATTATGTAAATATCATTTATTTTGTTGTGACTTGTTTTATCACTAAATATATTTTAAGTATGACTTATTTTTTTACATATTTGTGCTAATTTTTTGAATAAGACGAATGATCAAACGTTTGCGTAAAAGTCAAAAGTGACAAACATTTTAATATGGAGGGACTAGTATTTTAACCGATAAAGATTTGTATATATTATTGCTCTAAACGGAAATGGTGTCAATTAGGTAATTATAATAAAAATTGACTTTTAAGTTGAGCTTTAGTCCATCTTCTTTTTGGAGGGAAAGGCACCCACTAGGGAATGGGGTCTAATGAATGAATAATAAGTGATGAAATTCCGTTTCTAATTATTGTCTTTCTGAAATATAGTTTGAGCTTCATTGCGGATAATCCTAAAACACTAAAAACTGTACGAAAGCATTCGTTCTTTTATTCCAACACATGCTTCTCCGTACCCGGAAAAATTGACAAAAGGCTGCATGTGCCACAGAACTTTCGGTAGAACAATCCAGCATGCATGGTTCGCTTCAGGAGGCCACTTTGTCAGAAGCAAGCACTAACGATGTACTAGGAAAAAAAATACAAACTCCATGTATACCCGTATATCCTTGCTCATCCGTACTGCACAGCACCATGTAGCAGTAACATCCTTCATGAACCTTTTTTCCTGGGTAATCTTTTTATGAACTTCTGTATATAATGAACTATTTTTTTTATAAAAAAGAAACACAGTTACATTACATATGAAATGATTCGATCCTTTTATACTCCTAGAATTTCTGCCCATCCAAACGCTCTTTCTCAGTGAGCAGCCATGGGAAAATTTTGGTTCTTTCTTCTGTACGTACACATATCCACATATCAGCCTGCCTGCGAGAAGAGGAAATCGATGTAATACCGGAAGCGAGACAGACATAACAGGGGCAATCACATGGCATTGCCCTAAGGAATACCAACAAGAAACAAGTGGTAGTAACAAAAAGGAGCACTCAGAAGGTCCACCGGGATAGCTCCCCTCTTCTGTTCATCCTCATCATGGTATGACCAGGAGACCAAGAAATTCTTGAGAGATCTCGTCTCGTCGCCTTTAGATCTTTATTAGACCCCCTCAATCTCATTAATAATATACCACCCTCTCTTTGCTTGACGACCTTTGTAGGTGTCATTTACTCATCTCTGTCATTCGTTGACCAGGTCAACGGGCCTCACATGCAGGCCACAGTTGCAACTCAGTTTTGCATATGCTACTGTAAAGTGCTCATGTGTGCTGTGAGAAGCTGAGCATCATTACCCCAAGGGGCTCGAAGTTGCAGCTGGACTCGCAATGGCCCATGTGAGGTGAGGATAAATTTTTGAAGCTTTATACATATGTTTTATGTCTGTGCAAAGCTCCAACACAGATTTTAATTTGATTATCTTTTTCGGTTGATTTTTTAGACCGTAGATTAAACATTTGCATAGTACATTTAAAAGATTCAACAAAAATATTTAGGAAGAAATAATCACTTGATGATTAGCAAAAGCGCAAGGTAAAAGGAGGGAGAGTCGGGAGACACACTTACCAGCACAGCACATGCCTGCCACTTAGATCCCTACAGCGTCAAGAAGCTCCGAGTGTTGGGAGACGGAGACCAACGTGTTGGCGACTATCGCACCGCTCGCCGCGACCGCCGGTACTCCGATCCCGGGAAAGGTCGAGTCGCCACAGCAGAATAGCTGGGGGATCGGTGTTGCCTGCCCTGGGAAGGTGGCTTCTCCGGCTTTTATGGCTGGACCATAGGTTCCCCTATTCCTTCGGAGAAACCTCCTGTGCGTTAATGGCGTCCCGATCAGCTTCACGTCGCATTTCTCCCTGCTAAATCTTGGGCCAAGAGCAAGCTCCGCTGCTTTCCACATCACCTGAAAAAGTCTGCATCAGATCAGAGAGCTGCTCAAGACAAGAAGATGGTACACCTTTCACAGGCAGTAAAATGAAGGTGTCCTTTGCGAAAAAAAATGTCTCTCGTCTTCGTGAATCCTTTTTTAACTTTTTCTCTGTCTAAGGTCTTTCTTTTCAGTGTATCGTTGCGTTCGCATATTACTATAGCAAATTTGAGAGCACTTAAAAATAGCTCTAAAGATTATAAAAAAAAAAATTAAAAAATAGTTTTAGAATCTTTGGAAGGATAACTAAAAATCACAAAAAAAATCGTTACAAATTATCACAACATATAGGCTATATAAAATTTTTTTTAAAAAATGCTACAGTACTATGCAACGGTAAGATACGCTGAAAAGATCAAGGCCTTTACTAGCATTGTCGTTTCTTGCTAGACTGGTAGACAAGCCATACGCACGCATGCGCAGAAGGATGGTGGACAGATAAAGATTTCAGGAAATATCTAAACTGATGAAAATGATGTTGAGGTGAATGAATTTCTAGGCGCCGATTCCAAGATACCAAGTACCAAGGGAACAATAGCTAGAAGAAGTAGAGCATAGCAGTTCTCCCGTTTTGTACCTCGGAACGCTCTTCTTTCAGCCTTCGGTACTCTGCGCTTTTCCGGTCAAGTCCCTCCCACAAACTGAAAGGTTCTGTTCCCGGTGTATAGGCATGAAGGATGTGCTTTCCAGGTGGTGCCAGTCCCTTGCCAAGAACACTAGGAACTGATATCAGCACAACGTTCTGGTCACAATCAACTCCTTTGTTCCAATCATTAACCACAATGTGATGGATTCCAAGGTCCTCTCTAGCATTCTGCTCCAGTTATATCAGTGAGAGAATGCAGTTAAGCCATTAAAGACCATTTGTAGGAACAGATGAAGCGTGTGGCAACCAACCTCTGCGTCGAAACCCAAGTGGAGATGCATAAACGATTCACACTGTGGAGTTTCTTGCACCTTGTCTTTGTATGATTTTGGGACAGCATCTGGAGGTAGCAGATCCAAAGTATCCCACATAGATGCATTGCTAACAACTGCTTTCTTTGCACGTACAATCTGCACGAGGAGAAAATTCCCGACAAGATTTCAACGACCGCATCATCTCCAAACCGTAGGTAGCATGATGGGAGTTGATACAAGAGTAAAAGTTACTATCTAGTGACCTAGGCTGACATGTGGCACAATGATGCCACTCAAAAAAAATATTGCATAAGACGACAAGGTAAGAAAATCTATGTCATCTTGCCCTACATGATTTCTATGGTCTGCCACTACTGCAAAGGGGTGGAGCAAGGCTTAAACAAATACGACATGAGGTACTGAATATAACAGTTATTGCATGATACTGAAGAGAATATTTGATTATTGTCATATTGTGGATTGTACCTTCTTATTGATGACTTTTTGGCATTTATGAGGATCAAGGTATTATGAGGATCATACTCTATGAAATCATTATCAATGATAACCATCTGGCATCTGAAACTGAATGCTACTAATCGTTGATATTATTAGTTTTGTGGTCATACCATCACTCATTTTTCCATAGACAATATTTTATTTTATTTTTGTTTATCAAAAGAGTACTTTTTGGAGCTACTTACTTGTCCACTTTGTAGCTTGACACCAACAGATCGGCCATTCTCAATTAAAATATTTTCAACATGAGAACGAAGAGCAAGTCTGCCACCGAACTTTTCAATACCTCGCACAAGGGCTTCTATTATTGCTCCACTTCCACCCAGGGGATACTCAAGCAAGCAACCCGGTTTGTACCATTCTGCAAACATATACACCTGACCTGATATTGTAATTAGATGAATGATGAACAGAATGCTTCAGAATTATAAATTTTAAACTATCTGGTGGATTTGCATGGAAATGACAGATGAGCCATCAACGAGCAAGGATTGAATGATATGGGAAAACTATGTCTTTTATAAAGAGCTGGATCCCATGGTTTCATTGCCAAATATCTGGGCATCCATTTTCTTTGGAGTATGATACCAACAACATAACAATAGACATGTCACTAATCACGTAGCAGTCATTGCTATACACTACTGCTATACACTACTGAATATACGTAAGCCAAAAATCTATAAATTTCAGATCCATAAGAAATACAATCACTACCACTGACACTGCATTGACTGGTTTAGGAGCACATGGCCGTGATCAGTCTAGGTCCAGAAACAAGTTCCATGGTACATAAATCATTGCTATGTGCTGTGTTACAGTAAGTCTAAGCAAAAGTTTTGATAGCTTGATGAATGAAGGGCCAGTAAAAATACAAGAAAATTGACAATATGCCCCCTCGAGAGTTGGCTTCACCATTTTGTCATCCTCGAGATGCGATACTTAAAATTGCCGCTCTATGTTGCCACTCTTTTGTTTGCCATTTCGGGCCTCTTTTAATTGTTTCCACGTATTTTGCCCTTCACCAGGCCCGCTATATTAAACTTGGATTAATGGCAAAAATTCAAGAAGGTGAAGTGGCATAACCACTTCGACATGTGTTATATTTAGGGTACCTCAGCCTAGGCTAGATTACAGGACACAAAAGCAAAAAACCTGAATTTGCTCACCACCCCCAGTTTTGCATTATCGTAATATAATACCATTTTGATATTGCACAAATTTGATGTGAAGCAAACGTGGGGATAACAATGTTCTAAAAAGGAATTTTAACATGTTGAAAGTTAGTTTACCATTTCTGCAGAAAGAGCGCCATCTGATTTGACCCCTGCAAGTAGAAAGCACAATAGGTCGATCCAGTTACGAACGAATGGATTTTTGAGCTCCAGAGAATCAACAATCTCTGAGAATGGTCGTAGAAGTTTTGTAGCTCCAAGAGCGCCTTGAGGTCCCATCTTTAGGAATGACTGCAATAGCGAAGGAGCATATCTACCAGCAGCTGTGGAGAGAACACCCCAGTCGCCTCGAATGGAAAGTGGAGGCAAAGCCATTGCAGCTGCAGACATAGGAAGAACTGCATCCTGAGATTGTTTTTAGTTCTGTATTAGAACAGGTTTTAATGGGACACAACAATAGCCTAAGATAAAAAAAACGACCAAATTAATTATCCTAATTGGAAAAACATAGAATACTAAGTAGAAGAAAATTTGAAAATCATGGCATAGGTCTCTCTTGTTTTCTTTCATTAGAGTTTTCTATATGCACAACTTCTCGATGTTTCGATGGGATTTTTTTTAGAGTGTACAAGAAACATGCATGCAAACTCACACCCCACATGCATGCACATGCATGTGCCTGAACATTCATACGCTGCTGAAAATTTAGTGGTGTGTACACACTGTGTGCCTTGATGGGAATTTCTTAACTTTCTATTTATAGAAAGAGATAGACTATAAGGATAGTATCTTACACATAACTGTCTTGTCACATAGTTTTTTCAGTGATGTGGCAAAGAATTAAAGAGGAGAGATGATAAAGTGGTATCTTATATAACATACCACTTTGCACAACCTCTAAGACTTTGGATGCCATGCTATCTCTCTTTCTCTCGTCTTGGAAATGCTAAGAGCATTGCCAGCAGGATCTCTATATTTCGTTCTCTGTATTTTCATCATCTCCAGCAGAATCTCTATCCCCGAAAAGATATAGAGAGTCTCTAAATATAGAGACTCTAGAGGTTGTTTAGAGACTGAGATAGAGACCCTACTGGATTGATATAGAGGCTGAGACCGTCCGCAATAGTGTTTTAGGGAACGGTTTAGAGAACCTGCTAGAGATGCTCTAAGAAACAATCATAAGATACATTGCACTGGAAGAAGTTTTCCATATAGTATCTTAATGCTCTCTTGCTGATGTGGTATCTTAGGAAATAGAAAATATTGTGCATTGGGAGTATCTAAATGGCATCTCTTATGTAAATAATATCAAAATGATGGATATTAGATGATAGGAGCGGCTAAGAAGTGAAATAGAGCTTGTCTGGGCTTCCCTATGAAATGAAGCATGAACGGAGTCACTACGAAGTAATTTTGTAATCTTCAACAAATTTAAATGGTAAAGTGTATCAATATGAAGTTAAAACACACAAAGAGGAAATGCATTATTCATCATGCGTTTTTCAATATGTAAGTGAGAAATTGAGCATAGTACAACTAGAAAACCTTTTCCTAAGAAAACGCACCAGAAGCTTTTTCCACTCTTTGACTGCATCAACACTAACATATTTCTCAAGGTCCTGCAAGGAACATAAGACAGAGTGCAAGTCAGAATTATTAGTCACTAGCTCAAAAAAAAGAATTATAAGTCACAATGTAATAGCTACTGACCAAAACATCGGATATGTGTGATAGGGAACACTACTAAGCTCCACAAGGAACCATCACACGTTTGAGAAAGAAATAGCATAAGCATGCAAATTGGCTACTCCAAAGAATGTTATTGTTATCCAATTAGAGCATGGACATCAGGCTCGGCATTGTACTGTAGCACGCAAAAAAAATTATAATTCAGCAGACTGCGCCAGCGCGCGGGCGGACATGCACGGGCGTCAGCACACTGGATGCAGGGTCTTGATATGGGGCCTGATGTCCATGCTCTTACAAGGTTATATTATTATCAAATTTCGATCACACCCAATGTGCATATGGACCCCAACGGGCATAGGATAGGATAAGATTAGATGCTAAGGTACTGTTCACAAGAACTGTAGTAACATGCCTAGATAATAGCAGATTTAAACTAACAAACCATATCTCCTAACAAACTAACTAAATTTCTAATCCAAGCCATGGTTACTGTTCAATCATGAACAGTGCACGTGAACAGTACCTTAGCATCTAATCTAATCGTAGATAAATAGCAGATTTAAACTAACAAACCATATCTCCTAACAAACTAACTAAATTTCTAATCCAAGCAGTGGTTACTGTTCAAGCATGAATAGTGCACGTGAACAGTACCTTAGCATCTAATCTAATCCTATCCTATGCCCGTTGGGGTCCATATGCACATAACACTACACAACAATGAGATTATGAGAGAGCAATTATATGAATGAGCATCAAAACAACTCACTGCAAATTAAGAAATGATAGTGCTAAAAGGGAAGTGATTGATACCTCAAATCAAATAATCAAACAGTTACCTTGAGAAAATCAGTTGGGCCTATCCGCGAGAGGAATTGAGCCTCAGGGACATAAACCATCCAAGAGTCATATGAGGCACATGGAACCGATTCTCCTAGCGCATCAAGGACCTGGTTCAGTTGAATGATCACAATAGCTATAAACTTTTATCACTAAATGCAAATTACATGGAAATACATGTTAAACGAGCAAGGTGTCTCACGCATTTGCACGGATAGATTTCATATTTGATATGGACTGCTTCTCTAACCTCATATTTGATATGAATTACTTTTATTGTTTTTATTTTACTATTATAGTGCATATTAACTTTTCCTTTAATCTAAGTTGTTATAATTCGGACCCACAATAATTAACCTGTAGATCTTTCTATTTCGAGTATTTTAGGATTAAACGTGGTGATTCTGTTTAACTCCGTTATAACATAATGGTATAATAATAGATAGATGCCAAAATTTAAGCATGTTTATACATATGCAAAATTAATTACGAAAAATCAAGTTTATGTAGAATTAATCACCTGGGCGAGGGGATTGGCCTGGGGGCCTCTGGATTGGAAGCCGGAGAACAAGGACGGCCCCGAATCGAAGTTAAAGCCCTTGATGTCGAACGAGTGCGCGGCGCCTCCCGGACGGTCATGGCTCTCGAGCACCAGCACGTCCTGGTTGTACCTGGCCAGGAGGCCGGCGCAGCACAGCCCGCCGATCCCGCTGCCGATGACGACCACGTCCGCCTCCGGCCTCTCCACCGCCCTGACCGATCAGAAAACGGAAGCAGCAACGCTGAACTGAACCGCGCCTCAGTTTGAAATTTGAATGGTGGATAGTTAGTGGTGGTGCGGGTGGTGCGGGTGGGCGCGGCGGTGAGGGCGTACCCGGGCAGCGCGCGGCCATCGGCCTCGGGGAAGGAGGGGTCCGCGGAGAGCTCGTCGGCGGCCATCACCGCCCGGCAGCGCGTCGTTGTGCCTCGGCGCGCTCTTGGAGCGGCGGCCGTCGTCGGGCGCGCACGCGGCGGAGAGGCGGGAGGGTAGTGGCGGCGCGGGGGCAGCAGCGCACGGGATACCAATGCGGCGGAGGCCATCTCGGTCTCGGAGCCCGAGAGGATGGTGAGCGGCGTGGGCTCCGGTGATCTCGTCTGCCTCCTCTCGGGCCTCGGCGGGTGCGTGAGGCCGCGAGGAAGAAGAGAGCGAGTAGTGGAGCGCGGCGTGAGTGAGGCAGCAATTGGGGACACGTGGCGCCTCGCCGGCCTTTCACGTCCCAGCCCATCGTGGATTCGTGGCTGTATATGGGAGATGGGCCCAAATTGTGAAGCTGGCCCATGAAAGCGCGGTCCGCCTAAACGCGAAGGTGAAGAACTCGCCGCCGGCCAAGCCCAAGGCCTTTAGCCATGGTCGCCGCGCCGCCGCCCGCCGCGGCGTTGGGGGAGAGCACTCGCCGCCGCGTCTTCTTGGAGTTCATGGCCAAGTACTGTACCGTTCCTGTGCGATTCGCTCCCCCTGGTTTCCTCATCCTACTTGCTTCTTCCACTGTTCCATGTGCAATGCTTACCTTGGTGAACACAGGGTGGCACGGATCGACGACCTAGTTGGTGCCGGGAAGCGATCCCTTGCGAGATTCCATCAGGAGCTAGGTGATAAATTGATAATCCTCGAAGGCTATTCTACATGCTTCGCAGTCTGATAGCTTTCCTCAATGTTGCTATACCAACATCTTGCGCAGTTTTTTTATCAGGAATGTGTGTTTTCTTGTGATCTGTTAATCTGTGATTGATCAAAGATACTGAACCACCTTATTCAGAATATTTTCGAACACCATGGATTCTTAAAGAATCGGATACTGTGAATGAGGTTGTTAAATCTAACTGCACTGACAGAATGAAGTCATATCTTCAAGCTGGTTGCAGCCTTCACTCTCAAAACATCTCAAACATAAATCAGCGTGAGTTATTCGTCCAATCTTGATTTATTTATTCCTGCATATTAACTGGTTATGTGATTTGATTATCTTGAGCTAATCAACAGAATATATGTTCTGCGATTATTCTTTTTCATCTGTAAAATTTAGACCCTGAAGAACATTATGGTGTACTTTAATTGACAGTCTCCAATTGATATTCAATCTTCCCTTTACCTTTACGCAGTACATTCATGTGAACGCGAGCTTGAAGATCATATAAGTAAAGGTATTTGGTCATTCTGTATTGTACACTAGCTAATATGGTAACCTTGTTATCTTCTCAACTTTGCTCTGTTTGCATTAGATTCTTGTAATGGTAACAGCACAACCTCAATGCTACTGCCATACAAATCACCTACTACTGGCTTGAATGGGCAGATTTACTCTGATCGGTTCAGCAAAAGCTGTTTTTAGATAGATTCCTAATTTCTTATTTGTTGCAATTGCCACCTTCTTTTTTCAACTTTTGTTAATTGATCCTAACAGAATGTATGCAAAATGTTCTCATGCTGGTGCAAATTAGGGTAGAAAATAGCGGTGGTAATTCTATTGCTGATAGTTAAAACAACTATGTCAACCATGCACATATTTCTTATGATGGAGTGATCATGACTGTATTGTGAAGAGGTCTCTGTCAAATACCATCTTACTTGTTAGTTACTGATAGCCCTTGTGTAAATTGCATTTGTCGAGAACAAGGGCAGTTTGGTAACTTTTGTTCCATATATGCCACAGATAAGCATCATGATGCATCAATTCCACTGATGTCCTTTTCAAATCTCTTAAAAACTCTGGCTACTGGTGCATAGATTGCCTTTACAGCACAATCAACGATAGAAAATTATCATGTATGTGATGCATAAATAACTAATCTGCTGTTCCTTCTCTTTGCTGCTCAGTCAAGGAATTGCTGGAAGAACTTCGATGTCTAGTGGAGGATACTTACAACACTACATTAACAGACAATTTAAGTGCATTAAAAGTTTCAGACAACCATGATGTTGATAGCAAGATGACTGACAAATTTTACTTGATGGAGGTACAGGTCTCTGTCCTGGTCATGTAGTCATTTTGCTACTGTTAAGTGTTAACTGTAGTGTTCAACAAAGTCAGAAGGTAACTTGCTATGTGCCTGATGAAGTGAATCGAAAGCCTGACAGTCTCTCCTCCTTGTGGTAGGAAAAGGAACCATCTGTAAGTCAATTGGACAACAATGTATCACTTGTTACAGTGATGGTCCTTGCTCGTAACATGTTGAAGCTTGACTACATGATGCAGGTGAAATTTGCATCCATCGGTGAACATGTTCATTTGCTTTGTGCTTTCAAATTAACTTAATGTTAAATACACACACAAAAATAAGTAAAACAGAACGTTATATTGTTGGAATAGTATAGCAAGCATTAGCAGGGCAGAACGTGTCATACTGTATGGCGTTCTGAAGCTACCCTCAGAAAACTATATTTTCTTTCACCCTGTTGTTAACAAAGGCTCCTTTTACCTACAGGAAAAGATTGTGAGCGTATTATCCCTTGAATTGTCATCTCCAGAGTTTGAGAGCTACAATTTTATGTGGGATTTGCGCCCTTACATTGATGACAGTGTGATGGATATCGCATGGAAAATGTGTCCATGAGACACATGTGGCCCTTATGCGGGACTTCAACCTTAGGGCACTATAACGTTCTAATAGTGTACTTCCTTTGTTTCATCATATTTATGCATAGCACACCATGCGCACTGACTAAGTAAATAGTTTTAAGAAAAAACTACGTGCAAAAATTATTATACCCCTGTTTAATAGTATGATACAACTACTTTTCTTTATGCTAAGAGTATCCCCAACGGCCCCTGTATCCCATCCTCTAAAACACTACTCATGTCTCCTGAATATTGTTGCATTACATAATTGTGTTTTCATTAATCGTCGCATTATATCCTTTAGTTTTTTTTCGTGGATTTCCTGGTCTATTTGGAAATGTCCATTTGGAATATTAGCTGTTGTCCATTTGGAATGTTAGCTGTTGTTTCTCAACAAATGTCGTTGGAGAAGACCAGGAGCAGAAAAAGAGAGAAAAGGAGGACGGAGGGGAAAAAGAAGGGGAAGGAGGAAGACAAAAAAAGGGAGGGGCCGCCCGATCCAGGACCTAGCCTGCAAGAACATTTAATTCTGTTGTAATATTAGATCTATTGTCATTCTATTGTAATACTAAACCTCTAAACCTATTGTTATGATATTAATTGTTAGACATTGAAATCGTCGGGATGGGGGACACGGTCGGGATGGGGAATCGTAGTGCCGGCGGCGGGGGTGGGCGGAGAAAGGAGGAGAGCGACGGGAAGGTCTGTTGCTTCATCTGCTGTCCTTATTTTTTATGCTGTCCTTGATTTGTTTTTCTCTTATATATATTTGTAGGTTCTTTACAGATGTTCCCTAGAAAAAAAATCCCCCCAATTGTGAAATCTTTATTAGAAAAACAGAAGAATTATGTATATAAAATCGGCTTCGGTAGTCTTCTAGAGATGGCAGTTTGTGATCTACCAGTTGAATTGACAATGTGGTTGGTTAGCAAGGTGGACTGTGATTTAGGTGTTCTGCAGGTTGGTCAAAAGTCGATAACGATAAGGCCATTGATTTATAAGTTACTAGGGTTTCCATGCGGAAATTTGTCAGTATCACGAGCAAATGTGCCACACAAGCTTAAGGAAAAGTTCTCCACCGCCGGAAGGGGCAAATATGTAACTAACATTATGCATGAGATGGCTAGTGAAACAGATGAAGAAGATTTTTGCGTATCTTTCATGCTACGAATGATATGTTTGTATATAGCCCCGAACTCTTGTTTCCAAATCAATCGAGAATTTCTCAATGCAGTTAGTGAATTGGATAAAATAAATGACATGGATTGGTGTGATTTCATAGTTGATTATTTGCTTGAAGGTATCAAATCCTTCAGGTCAAAAAACAATAAAATGGTGTTCGGATGCGTCCATATACTGAATGTAAGTATATTACTTCAGTCATTTTTTTGTTTTGTTGAGCTCTCTGCATGTGTTTTGTATGCGCAGCACCAAGTACTCCTTTTATTGTTCTTATCAATTTCAGCTTATTTACTTGGACTTTGTGTGTGTTCCAAATATGTCTGTCCCACGCCATGTACCACTGCTGAAATATGTGAATTCTTCACATTTAAAGAGAATTAGCCTACTAGATTACTGTCACTTGAAGGTATGCCATTATGAGGTATAATGTACAGATTATATTTTATGTAATGTTTATATATATTTTTTCACCCATCCATATATATGTGTGTGTTTTATTTTTCATGTTTTCAAGGTGATGGATTTATCCGAGACCTTATATGTTTCTTCTGATGTTGCTGAGATGGAGCATAGTGATCATAATTTTGGAACACATGAAGGAACACATGAAACAGATGGGCGAGGAAACATTGATGAGGTTTTTATTCTTTTTATTTATTATTCAGTTTTTTCCTTTTTTCTGAAATTACATGAAACATTTTTTTCAATTTTTCCTGAAACTAGCTGAATTCATATTGAATCCACCTGAAACTTATCTGAAACCATGGTGAAACTAATTGTGAAACCACATGAATCTATGTGAAACCAATGCTGGGTTTTTTTGGGTCCTGATTTATTTTACTGTTTTTGTGTTTTCTTACTGAACTGAATATACTTTTTATTACAAGCACATATGTGTAATTCGATTGCACGCTTTGCTTGAGCAGCACTTTTCTAAGATAATTGACAAAATCAACAAGAAGTTACAACGAAGACGCTCTGAAATCATCAAATATGCTACGCAGACGCAAAAATTATTGAGGTGTTACATGATGAGCTGAGCTTGGTTGCTGCAAGAGTAGAAGACAGGAGGTTGGTTACAAGAGTACAAGACAAAACCTCCACGGTATCAGATGAGACAGAGGACAGAACCTCCAGGCAAGAAAGTGAAGCAGAGGATGACAAGACAAGTTCTTCACAATACACCTCTTGTGAGGGTAATGATTTTTTTTTCATGTTTCATGTTCACTTGTTCTTCAAAAGACCAAGCACCCCAGGATCACTCCACCTCCACTGCTGGTGTGATTGAACGCACCACCTGTAACCTTGTTCGAATGTTGATGAAACTGGAATCCAACAATCTATTGATGACCTTACTCTTGAACCTGCTGCCGTGGATGTTCCGCTGGTCAGCCTCCACCTCCGACGCCACGGCCTCAGGGCATTTACCTCCCCGCCGGACCTACGCTGAGGTCGCCTGCTCCGCCCCGCCCACTGAAGCGTCGCCCCAACCACCGCCTCTGCCCGCCTTTACTCTGCCTCTCCACCGCAAGCTCCACATTGATGGCCACCATCCACCTGCCCACTCCCGCCCCGCTCCCCTTTCAATTGCGCCTGCAAGCTTGCCGACCGTTTCTTTCCCTCCTTGGCAGTTCGTCGCCCCGAGGCACCGGCGGCGCCGGCCGCGCCTTCCCCTTGCGGCCGCCGGTGTCATGGCCGCCAAGCCCGGCCCTTGGCTTGCCGGGTGCGCCCTGGCCCTTAAAGGGCGCTGCTACCGCTGCTTTGCTTCGGACCACCGCGCTGCCGCTTGCCGAGACCCCATCCGGTGTCTCCTGTGCAGGCGTTTCAGCTGAACCACCTTATTCAGAATATTTTCGAACACCATGGATTCTTAAAGAATCGGATACTGTGAATGAGGTTGTTAAATCTAACTGCACTGACAGAATGAAGTCATATCTTCAAGCTGGTTGCAGCCTTCACTCTCAAAACATCTCAAACATAAATCAGCGTGAGTTATTCGTCCAATCTTGATTTATTTATTCCTGCATATTAACTGGTTATGTGATTTGATTATCTTGAGCTAATCAACAGAATATATGTTCTGCGATTATTCTTTTTCATCTGTAAAATTTAGACCCTGAAGAACATTATGGTGTACTTTAATTGACAATCTCCAATTGATATTCAATCTTCCCTTTACCTTTACGCAGTGCATTCATGTGAACGCGAGCTTGAAGATCATATAAGTAAAGGTATTTGGTCATTCTGTATTGTACACTAGCTAATATGGTAACCTTGTTATCTTCTCAACTTTGCTCTGTTTGCATTAGATTCTTGTAATGGTAACAGCACAACCTCAATGCTACTGCCATACAAATCACCTACTACTGGCTTGAATGGGCAGATTTACTCTGATCGGTTCAGCAAAAGCTGTTTTTAGATAGATTCCTAATTTCTTATTTGTTGCAATTGCCACCTTCTTTTTTCAACTTTTGTTAATTGATCCTAACAGAATGTATGCAAAATGTTCTCATGCTGGTGCAAATTAGGGTAGAAAATAGCGGTGGTAATTCTATTGCTGATAGTTAAAACAACTATGTCAACCATGCACATATTTCTTATGATGGAGTGATCATGACTGTATTGTGAAGAGGTCTCTGTCAAATACCATCTTACTTGTTAGTTACTGATAGCCCTTGTGTAAATTGCATTTGTTGAGAACATGGGCAGTTTGGTAACTTTTGTTCCATATATGCCACAGATAAGCATCATGATGCATCAATTCCACTGATGTCCTTTTCAAATCTCTTAAAAACTCTGGCTACTGGTGCATAGATTGCCTTTTCAGCGCAATCAACAATAGAAAATTATCATGTATGTGATGCATAATTAACTAATCTGCTGTTCCTTCTCTTTGCTGCTCAGTCAAGGAATTGCTGGAAGAACTTCGATGTCTAGTGGAGGATACTTACAACACTACATTAACAGACAATTTAAGTGCATTAAAAGTTTCAGACAACCATGATATTGATAGCAAGATGACTGACAAATTTTGCTTGATGGAGGTACTGGTCTCTGTCCTGGTCATGTAGTCATTTTGCTACTGTTAAGTGTTAACTGTAGTGTTCAACAAAGTCAGAAGGTAACTTGCTATGTGCCTGATGAAGTGAATCGAAAGCCTGACAGTCTCTCCTCCTTGTGGTAGGAAAAGGAACCATCTGTAAGTCAATTGGACAACAATGTATCACTTGTTACAGTGATGGTCCTTGCTCGTAACATGTTGAAGCTTGACTACATGATGCAGGTGAAATTTGCATCCATCGGTGAACATGTTCATTTGCTTTGTGCTTTCAAATTAACTTAATGTTAAATACACACACAAAAATAAGTAAAACAGAACGTTATATTGTTGGAATAGTATAGCAAGCATTAGCAGGGCAGAACGTGTCATACTGTATGGCGTTCTGAAGCTACCCTCAGAAAACTATATTTTCTTTCACCCTGTTGTTAACAAAGGCTTCTTTTACCTATAGGAAAAGATTGTGAGGGTATTATCCCTTGAATTGTCATCTCCAGAGTTTGAGAGCTACAATTTTATGTGGGATTTGCGCCCTTACATTGATGACAGTGTGATGGATATCGCATGGAAAATGTGTCCATGAGACACATGTCGCCCTTATGCGGGACTTCACCCTTAGGACACTAGAACGTTCTAATAGTGTACTTCCTTTGTTTCATCGTATTTATACATAGCACACCATGCGCACTGACTAAGTAAATAGTTTTAAGAAAAAACTACGTGCAAAAATTATTATACCCCTGTTTAATAGTATGATACAACTACTTTTCTTTATGCTAAGAGCATCCCCAACGGCCCCTGTATCCCATCCTTTAAAACACTACTCATGTCTCCTGAATATTGTTGCATTACATAATTGTGTTTTCATTAATCGTCGCATTATATCCTTTAGTTCTTTTTCGCGGATTTCCTGGTCTATTTGAAAATGTCCATTTGGAATATTAGCTGTTGTCTATTTGGAATGTTAGCTGTTGTTTTTCAACAAATGTCGTTGGAGAAGACCAAGAGCAGAAAAAGAAAAAGATAAGGAGGACAGAGGAGAAAAAGAAGGGGAAGCAGGAAGACAAAAAGGGGGAGGGGCCGGCCGATCCAGGACCTAGCCTGCAAGAATCTTTAATTCTGTTGTAATATTAGATCTATTGTTATTCTGTTATAATACTATACCTCTAAACCTATTGTTATGATATTAATTGTTAGACATTGAAATCGTCGGGATGGGGGACACAGTCAGGATGGGGAATCGTAGGGCCGGCGGCGGGGACGGGCGGAGAAAGGAGGAGAGCGACGGGAAGGTCTGTTGCTTCATCTGCTGTCCTTATTTTTTATGCTGTCATTGATTTGTTTGTTCTCTTATATATATTTGTAGGTTTTTTACAATGTTCCTCAGCAAAAATCCCCTCCAATTGTAAAATCTTCATTAGAAGAACAGAAGAATTATGTACATAAAATCAGTTTCGGTAGTCTTCTAGAGATGACAGTTTGTGATCTACCAGTTGAATTGACAATGTGGTTGGTTAGCAAGGTGGACTGTGATTTAGGTGTTCTGCAGGTTGGTCAAAAGTCGATAACGATAAGGCCATTAGTTCATAAGCTATTAGGGTTTCCATACGAAAATCTGTCAGTGTCACGAACAAATGTGCCACACAAACTTAAACAAAAGTTCTTTACCGACGGAAGGGGCAAATATGTAACTAAGGTTATGCATGAGATGGCTAGTGAAACAGATGAAGAAGATTTTTGCGTATTTTTCATGCTAGTAATGATATATTTGTATATAGCCCCGAAATCTTGTTTCCAAATCAATCGAGAATTTCTGAATGCAGTTAGTGAATTGGATAAAATAAATAACATGGATTGGTGTGGTTTCATAGTTGATTATTTGCTTGAAGGTATCAAATCCTTTAGGTCGAAAGACAATAAAATGGCGTTCGGATGCGTCCATATACTGAATGTAAGTATATTATTTCAGTTATTTTTTAGTTTCGGATGTGTCCATATACTGAATGTAATTATATTACTTCAGTCTTTTTTTATTTTGTTGAGCTCTCTGCATGTGTTTTGTATGCGCAGCACTATGTACCCCTTTTTATTATTCTTATCAATGTCAGTTTATTTACTTGGACTTTGTGAGTGTTTCAAATATGTCTGTTCCACTCATGTACCACGGCTGAAATATATGAATTCTTCACATTTGAAGAGAATTAGCCTACTAGATTATTGTCACTTGAAAGTATGCTATTATGGGGGTATAATGTACATATCATATTTTGTGTAATGTTTATATATATTTTTTCACCCCTCCATAAATATGTGTGTGTTTTATTTTTTATGTTTACAAGGTGATGGATATATCCGAGACCTTATATGTTTCTTCTGATATTGCTGAGATAAAGCATGGTGATCATAATTTTGGAACAGATGGAGGAACACATGAAACAGATGGGCGAGAAAACATTGATGAGGTTTTTATTCTTTTTATTTATTATTCAGTTTTTCCTTTTTTCTGAAATTACATGAAATGTTTTTTTGAATTTTTTCTAAAACTAGCTGAATCCATATTGAATCCATCTGAAACTTATCTGAAACCGTGCTGAAACTAATTATGAAACCACATGAATCTATGTGAAACCAATGCTGGGTTTTTTGGGTCCTATTTTGTTTACTGTTTTTATGTTTTCTTATTGAACTGAATATACTTTTTATAAGAAGCACATATGTGTAATTTGATTGCACCCTTTGCTTGAGCATGAGTATTCTAAAATAGTTGACAAATTCAACAAGAAGTTACAACAAACACGCTCTGAAATCATCAAATATGCTACGGAATACAATAATTTATGTATTCAGGAGTCAGAAGCAAAAATTATTAAGGAGTTACATGATGAGCTGAGGTTGGTTGCTGCAAGAGTACAAGATAGGAGGTTGGTTGCAATAGTACAAGACAAAACCTTCAGGCAAGGAAGTGAAGCAGAGGATGACAAGACAAGTTCTTCACAATACACCTCTTGTGAGGGTAATGATTTTTTTCATGTTTCATGTTCACTTGTTCTTCAAAAAACCAAGCACTTCAGGATCACTCCACCTCCACTGCAGGTGTGATTGAACGCACCACCTGTAACCCTGGTTCGAATGTCGATGAAACTGGAATCTAACAGTCCATTGAGGACCTTACTCTTGAACCTGCTGTCGTGGATGTTCCTTAGAGGAAGCAAAAGAACTCTGGTTCGAATGTTGATGAAACTGAAATCCAACAGTCCATTGAGAACCTTACTCTTGAACTTGCTGTCGTGGATGTTTCTTGTAGGAAGCAGAAGAAGAAGGAATCGCACAGTATTACAATTGAGCTTCATGGCCAAGCAACAGAGATAGAAGATGGCCTGAGCCAGATGGTGTTGCCTTAGACCGATGATGAGCCCAGACACCCCAATGCACCCCTTGTTGCTGACTAGCAAGGTGTAGCTGAACTTCAGTTCAAAAAACGTGATGCCCATCTTTATAAAAAAGTGATGAACGCAACTAGTAAGGATAAGATGAAGTAAGCTTGTATCTAGAAAAAATAGTGAGATTTCCATAGACTAATCCTAATTTCATTACTGGTAATTTTTTCTAGGATAAACCTAGTGAATATATGTGGCCATATTATCACTTGGTCAAAAATGAAGGAAACGATGGGTACACGGAAGTGGGTCGGCACCGAAGTTGTTGGTGCGATGGGAGAAATAATAACAAATGAATCAAAGAAATCTGGTGTGAACAAGATAGTTTTTGATTGTGTACTTGAAGCAAGTAAAACTTGACATAAATCTTGATTTGTAATTTACTTTGATGCTAGACACTATTTGTACACTAATATTCTTAATACAAACAAATTATAGGGTAATAATATGTTACGAGGTAACTTCAATAGAAGCGTTGTGAAAAATTTTACTGCTTGTTACTGCAATGATCTGGTAGTATTATTTGTTATTTTTTATCTACAAAACAATGTAATTAAAATACTTACTAATATTTTTTTGTTAGATTCTATTCTCTGTTCTACAAAAAGGGCATTGGTTTTTATTTGTTGCCAACATGATGAAGAATAGATTTGAAGTCATCGATTATCTTAGAAAACCCAAAGTGCAGGATCTAATTGAAATTTATTGATTCTTTATCATGTTGGCAACAAATAAAAACCAATGCCTGTTTTGTACAACAGAGAATAGAATCTAACAAAAAAATATTAGTAAGTATTTTGATTATATTGTTTTGTAGATAAAAAATGACAAATAATACTACTAGATCATTGCTGTAACAAGCAGTAAAATTCTTCACAACGATTCTATTGAAGTTACCCCGTTACATATTATCACCCTGTAATTTGTTTGCATTAAGAATATTAGTGTACAAATATTGTCTAGCATCAAAGTAAATTACAAATCAAAATTTATGTCAAGTTTTACTTGCTTCAAGTACACAATCAAAAACTATCTTGTTCACACCAGATTTCTTCGATTCATTTGTTATTATTTCTCCCATCGCACCAACAACTTCGGTGCCGACCCACTTCCGTATACCCATTGTTTACTTCATTTTTGACCAAGTGATAATATGGCCACATATATTCACTAGGTTTATCCTAGGGAAAAATTATCAGTAATGAAATTAGGATTAGTCTATTGAAATCTCACTATTTTCCCTAGATAGAAACTTACTTCATTTTATCCTTGCTAGTTGCGTTCATCACTTTTTTGTAAAGATGGGCAGCATGTTTTTTGAACTGAAGTTCACTACACCTTGCTCAGCAGCGAGGGGTGCATTGGGGCGTCTGGGCTCATCATCGGTCTCAGGCAACACCATCTGGCTCAGGCCATCATCTGCCTCTGTTGCCTGGCCATGAAGCTCAATTGTAATACTGTGCGATTCCTTCTTCTTCTGCTTCCTCTGAGAAACATTCACGGCAGCAAGTTCAAGAGTAACGTCCTCAATGGACTGTTGGATTCCAGTTTCATCAACATTCGAACAAGGGTTCTTCTTCTGCTTCCTCTAAGGAACATCCACGGCAGCAGGTTCTAGAGTAAGGTCCTCAATGGACTGTTGGATTCCAGTTTAATCAACATTCGAACTAGGGTTACAGGTGGTGCGTTCAATCACACCTGCAGTGGAGGTGGAGTGATTCTGGGGAGCTTGGTCTTTTGAAGAACAAGCGAACATGAAAAAAATCATTACCCTCACAAAAGGTGTATTGTGAAGAACTTGTCTTGTCATCCTCTGCTTCACTTCCTTGCCTGGAGGTTCTGTCCTCTGTCTCATCTGATACTGTGGAGGTTTTGTCTTGTGCTCTTGCAACCAACCTCCTGTCTTGTACTCTTGCAGCAACCAACCTCAGCTCATCATGTAACTCCTCAATAATTTTTGCGTCTGACTCCTGAATACAGGAATTAATGTATTCCGTAGCATATTTGATGATTTCAGAGTGTCTTTGTTGTAACTTCTTGTTGAATTTGTCAACTACCTTAGAAAACTTCTGCTCAAGCAAAGCGTGCAATCGAATTACACATATGGTGCTTGTAATAAAAAGTATATTTAGTTCAGTAAGAAAACGCAAAAACAGTAAAAAAACTCAAAAACCCAGCATTGGTTTCACATAGATTCATGTGGTTTCACAATTAGTTTCATCATGGTTTCAGATAAGTTTCAGATGGATTCAATATGGATTCAGCTAGTTTTAGAAAAATTCAAAAAAAATTTCATGTAATTTCAAGAAAAAGAAAAAATTGAATAATAAATAAAAAGAATAAAAACCTCAATAATGTTTCTTCGCCCATCTGTTTCATGTGTTGCTCCATCTATTTGAAAATTATTATCACCATGCTCCATCTCAGCAACATCAGAAGAAGCATATAAGGTCTCGGATAAATCCATCACCTTGTCAACATGAAAAATAAAACACACATATATATGGAGGGGTGAAAAAATATATATAAACATTATACAAAATATTATACCCTTAATGGCATATCTTCAAATGACAGTAACCTAGTAGGCTATTTCTCTTCAAATGTGAAGAATTCACATATTTCAGCCGTGGTACATGGCGTGGGACAGATATATTTGGAACACTCACAAAGTTCAAGTAAATGAGCTAACATCGATAAGAACAATAAAAAGGGGTACATGGTGCTGCGCATATAAAACACATGCAGAGAGCTTAACAAAACAAAAAATAACTGAAGTAATATACTTACATTCAGTATATGGACGCATACGAACACTATTTTGTTGTCTTTCGACCTGAACGATTTGATACCTTCAAGCAAATAATCAACTATGAAACCACACCAATCCATGTCATTTATTTTATCCAATTCACTAACTGCATTCAGGAATTCTCGATTGATTTGGAAATACGAGTTCGGGGCTATATACAAACAAATCATTACTAGCATGAAAGATACGCAAAAATCTTCTTCATCTGTTTCACTAGCTATCTGATGCATAACATTAGTTACATATTTGTCCCTTCCGCCGGTGGAGAACTTTTGCTTAAACTTGTGTGGCACATTTGCTCGTTACACTGGCAGATTTTCGCATGGAAACCCTAGTAGCTTATGAACCAATGGCCTTATCGTTATCGACTTTTGACCTACCTCCAGAACACCTAAATCACAGTCCACCTTACTAACCAACCACATTGTCAATTCAACTGGTAGATCACAAACTGACATCTCTAGAAGACTACCAAAACCGATTTTATGTATAGCCATCTCTAGAAGACTACCAAAACCGATTTTATGTATATAATTCTTCTGTTCTTCTAATAAAGATTTCACAATTGGAGGATTTTTTCTGGGGAACATCTGTAAAGAACCTACAAATATATATAAGAAAACAAACAAATCAAGGACAGCAAAAAAAATAAGGACAGCAGATGAAGCAGCAGACCTTCCCGTCGCTCTCCTCCTTTCTTCGCCCGCCCCCGTTGCCGGCCCTACGATTTCCCATCCCGACCGTGTCCCCCATCCCGACGATTTCAATGTCTAAGAAATAATATCATAACAATAGGTTTAGAGGTTTAGTATTACAATAGAATAACAATAGATCTAATATTACAACAGAATTAAAGGTTCTTGCCGGCTAGGTCCTAGATCGACCGGTCCCTCCCCCTTTTTGATGTGTGGTCTTCGTCTAAACCTGTAGTAACAATGTATTTGTGTTGCCATTATCATATTCATGCTCTAGATAATTCTTTGCTACACAGCATGCTTGTTTCGTGTCTATTCTATGCCTAGGAACTGGTTTTGTCTCATCCCAGCTTCGAAAGCATAGATTTGTTTTGATGCATGTGTGTAAGCTTAGCGAGGAGGAGACCACGTCGTTCCAGGATCTGGCTGTAGCGATGCAGCAAAGAAAGGAAAAGATACCTGCTTGATGCATAAGACCATGACCTCGGCCTAGGCAGCAAAAGGCAGGGAGGCCTTCCTTTCTAAGCTGAGTGGATGCAGCTAGATTGACCTCAAATAAGCAAGGAAGAGGAAGACCTCTGTAGGACGCATAAGACTATGACTTTGGCCTAGGCAGCGCCGATGCAAGACGTCCTTCAATTTCAGGCTGAACGAGAATCAACTTGGTCTTCTTCCTCTACTTCCTGGATTCAGTGCAAGTCAGCTACCACTATTTCGACTACATCGCATAAGGTAATTGTTCCTTCTTCTTGGCTTGGAGATGCTTGGGTTCATCTGTCGCCATACTTTCTTATGTGATGTCGTTGGATCCCATATGGTGGTACTGTTTTCATGTTCGTGGTGCTGATAGTGATGTGGATCATGTTTATGTGATGTATGTGGATATCCCTTGTAATCATATTGTCATATATTGTGATTGTATATACGTTCTGTACTCTTTTGTCTTCTGAGTGGATGTCCAGGTTACAGGGGAGATGCTGCCAAAATTTTCTGTATTTTAGGGACTTAGTTGCTTTCTGGTAGCTTAGCGTTTTTCTCCCTTAGCTTGAGCAGCCTTTTCTAGCTTTCTCCTTTTGAACTGGTATTACTTCATTTGGTTCTTGTGTAGTTCATATAATAGTTTCTGCGCTTAATATCGACATAACTAAACTTCAATCAAATTTGTGCTAAAATGTAACTCACTAGTTGAGGTGGAGCTAGTCTTGTATATTTGTGCTTTTGTTCTCTTCTCTTGCATTTGCATTTGCATTGTGGGCTTAGTTCTTAGGCAGGATAGAGAGCCAGCACTTCTTTAGACACTGCTTCTTACCCTATAGGTTGCTATCATGCTTGATTAGTAATGTTCTCTACTCTAGCTAGATGAGTACCCATAGGTTTTAGGTCTAATAGGTGTTGGGCATCCTGGGTAGACAGGATTTGTGTTTATGTCTCTCTAGTAGTCGAGTCGTAGGCTTGCTTTCCTATTTCTGTAGCTTGGGGTAGATGAGAGAGTGTTTGAGCCTTAGAGCCATCTGTCTCTCATCTTTGCTTTTAGGCTGTCCATGTGAGGATCTCCATTATCTTATTCCTTCTTCTATGTTCTTTGGATAACTCTTCGGTTGAGAGGTATTTTTGGAGACTTCCTTTCTTTTTGCACTCGTGGGCAAAATTTCAATTTTTGGAGATTTCCTTTCTTTTTGCACTCGTGGGTATATTTCAATTGATTTTCAATATGCCCATTTGTGCTTTGTGGTCTTTAACTCCTTTCAGTTGTGGTTCTTGTGGAGTTCTTTCGGTGCTTTATTTGTATCAGTTTTTCAACTGGTATTTTTGAACCAAATTTTGAGCTAAAATTTTGACTCACTTGTTGAGCGGGAGTTTTTGATCATTGTGCATGGCATATAGACTGTTTTCATTCTGAGCTTTGTCTATTATGCTTTTGAATTTAGGCTTTGCAAGATGCCGAGACTAGTCACTTTTTGGAGCTTTGTCTATTATGCTTTTGAATTTAGGCTTTGCAAGATGCCGAGACTATTCACATTTCAGCTTGTGCTAGCTCGTTCATTTGGTGTCTAGTCTAAAAATTGGCATTGTTTTTGGTTTTACAAAACTTCGATGTGGCATAGGATTTTTATTTTTTGAATGTTGTTGCTTGATGAGGCCTTTGCAGTCTTTGTTCAGTCATCTTTGCAACTTGGTGAAATCTTTGTTGGCCAAATCTTGCTCTTGTTAATTGAAAAACCAAAAATATGCAATTTTAAATTTTGGAGAGCTCTCACCGATCATGCTTCACGAGATAGCTTGCCATTGCACACAAGAGGCATGAACTTGGAAGGACATCGGATAGCGAAGACGGGTGAATCCTTCAGTGTAATGCTGGGCACCGTCGGCCATTGGTATGAGGCTAGAGGCTCTCCCGCCTAAATTCAACAAAATGTTTTCGTATAACTTCGTATAATGTATGCTATACGAAGTTATTACGATTGCACATTATTTTGGGATGGAGGAGTGACCTAGGAGGCCATTTCAAGTGACCTTTGGGATGTACTTTGCTAGCAATTGCTCTTTTTAAACCTATGGATGCATTCAAAAGTTTAAAAAACAAAAAAATGCTAGTTAGTTGAGCTATTGATTTGAAGCTATTTTGCTTTTAACTGGTTGCATGTGGTGTTCTATCGAAGCCGTCTTGATGCCTTGTTAGGCCGCGGCATTTGGTTGTGATTTTCTAAGCCACGTCTTCCAATATGAAAAATCGATTTACTAGCATCTCTTGAACTTGTGAGCACCGAACTAAAATTGCATTGCTTCGAACATCTTTGCCATGTGCTTCACGTTCAAATGGATAATTTTCAAAGCTCCCTAGGACTTGCATTTGCATTTGCATCATGCCTTGTGCTTGTTCCCTCAAATTTCTTGATGTCTATATTGCCAAAAGGGGGAGAATTGAAAAAGACATCAACATTCATTTCTTGAAAAGGGGGATAATGTCTTGGGAAGTTTTGACTTTCACGACTTGGAGATGTTGAACACATGTGTTCCTATCTTTTGCTCCAAGCGTGATTCGGCATTTCCAACATGCCTTGTTCGACAAATCCAAAAACTTCAAAATATTTTTCGAGAGTTTGTCAATATATTCATCAAGGGGGAGTGTTGAGACCCATGTGGAGGGTACCCCTGTTTGATGATGAATATATGTGACAAGATGGAATTTGAAGTGTTTTGAAGAATGTTTAATGGTGCATTTGTGGAAATTGCCGTGGAATTGGAACCGGACTTGTGCTGAGCTTGGGCTAGGTAATAGTTCTGATCGGACGTGGTCCGGTGTATTTTAAGCTGACACGTGGTGTGTTAGGGCTTCCTAATTGTGATGTCATGAAGGGATTATTGTGTTGGTAATTTTGTGATGGACTAACCTTGCAGGTGAGGTAAGGTGTGTTGGTTTCGTGTGTGTTCACCTCAGTGATGCAGGTATCGGCGGGTACGTGGCTGACGCTTCGCGGGGACAGCTGGAGGCTGGTGCGTCCGGAGGCGTGCAGGCGACCGGGTTCGATGACTTGGCGGTCACATGAGGTGGTGCACTCGAGAAGCTTAGCCATGGCGAGGAATCCGAGGCAGCTGGAGGCTGCGGCGTCGGTAACCTGGTGGCGAAGCTGGTTCTGACCGGTGGGCCCAGGCGTGGGCTGGCGACCGAAGATGCTGCGAAGATATTTCCCGGAGGAATATGTGGAGAATATTCTCTCTCGGGAATGTGTCTTGTAGTGTGTGTGTTGTACACCACTCATCCTCAAATGAAGGGTGGAGATGGGCTCTAGGTGTAGGGCATCTCACCCTTGGGCTATAAATAGAGGGGGAGGGGAGCACCTCCTCCTCATTCCCTTAGAGCTGAAATTTCAGAAATATAGAGGGTGAGTTGGGTGTGTAAGGGTGGCACTTAGAGTGCTTGTGACCACATGGAGTGTGGTTTGTAATCCCCCAACTCCTATGCAATGAAATCTCTCATCTTCATGATCATCTTGTGTTGATTTGCTCCAAGTTCTTCTTTCTTTTGTTTTCCCCTTTTTGGAGCTCTTATTTGAAGATGAGTCTTGGTGATTTCTTGCTGGTTCTTGATGGTCTATGAAGCCTTGAGGTTGCTAATATGATTTACCACACTCTTTGCAACCATATGAGAGGCAAGAGATCAAGTTCTTGACTTGTTGCAAATCTGTCCAGAAACTTTCATCCGCGCGACAGTCAGTAAAAGATTTTTAGAAAAATCTAGAAAAATCATTTTGGGATGATTCCAGCTGGAAAAGATGCGTGACTTATATACCCATCTGTGGTAAAATTTTGAAGTCCACTGGTTTCTCCATTTGGGTGCTATGAAGTGAAAACCGAGCCCCAAACTTTCTGCTCGAAGTTCTTGACTGCTCTTGGTGTTTGATTTTTCATCTTTTCTGTGGATGGATTCTTGAGATGATTTTTGGTGGAATGCTTCACGACTCATGGTTTCATAGGGAGAAAAATTCCCACAATTTTTGGAGCAACATAAAGCCACCATCTCTCTGGTCCAAGTAGAATCAAACTCTGAAGAATCTGCTTTTGCTTTTCAGAAAGCAGCTTGTGTTGTTTGAATTTTCATATTTTCTCTGTAAGGAGTTTTAAGGAGATTTTTGGTGGAGTGCTTCACGACACCTTGTCACATAGGGAGAAAAATTCCCACGATTTTTAGAGCACCAGAAAGCCACCAACCTCCTGCTCCATTAGAGGACAAGTTCTGAAAGAATCTGCATTTGCTTTTCTGAAAGCCACTTTGGTCATTTGGCTTGATCTCTTTTCCTAAAGCAAGATTTGAATTGGTTCCTCCTTTTTGAACACTTGACAACCAGGATTGTGTTTTCAAAATCCCAAATATTTCATGGCTCTCATGCACCCAAGTGAAGGGTACACATAGTTGTCAAGTTGTTCGGGTTTGTGGTGGAAACGTCGAAAAATGTTGTGGCGTCTATTCACCCCCCCTCTAGCCGCCTAGCTCGGGTTTTCAACTGGTATCAGAGCGTTTGGTTTGGTGCTTCTTTGCAAATCTTGACCGATTTTTGAAGCCGATCCATATTGCTATTTGAGCTATGGCGGACAAGTATTCCACCAAACCCCCCGTGTTCTCCGGAGCCGATTTTTCCTATTGGAAGGCTAGGATGGAGACATATGTGATGGCTCAGGGCTACAATGTTTGGCTTAAGATCAAGGACCCATATGAGTTTCCCAAGGAGGTGACGGCCGAGAATCAAGCCGATGTGGAGCTTAATGCAAAAGCTCGAAATTTTCTGATTCAAGGCCTTAGCCGAGGGGAGTACGAGCGGGTGTCGGACATCACCACAGCCCACAAAATCTGGACGACCCTCCAAGCTTACCATGAGGGGACGGCTCAGGTTAAGGTGGTGAGACAAGACCAACACAAAAGAGAGTACAATCGATTTACTCAGAAGCCGGGTGAAACGCTTGACTCATGTTTCTCCCGCTTCACCAAGATTCTTGCTGATCTCCGTTCGGTTGAAGTCAAATATACCGATTCGGAGATTGCCAGGCATTTTCTCTCTGCTTTGGATCTTAAGGTTTGGGATGTGAAGGTGACTGCAATCCGACAGGCAGCCGATCTCTCGACGCTGACCTTGGAAGCGCTCTATGCTAGTCTCAAGACGCACGAACTTGAGCATCTCCCGAAAGAGCCCAGTTCCTCATCCACTGCCTTGATAGCTGACCCCTCTGGTCGTGGTTCTTCTGATGTTGCCGGTTTCTCCTTCTCTGCCCTCTGTGAGCTGTCCAATGATCAGATGGACAAGATTCCTGAGGAGCAGCTTGCCTTGTTGGCCAGGAAGTTCTCATTTGCTTACAGGCGAGTGGCCGATCGGAGGAGAGGCATCATGAGGTGCTTCGGTTGTGGTGGTCTCAACCACATGAAGCGTGATTGTCCAAAGTCTGGAGGAGAGGAGCGGAACGACTACGTCGCGCCGGCACGGAACGCCTACATCAACAAGAACCGCAACATCAAGGCCGGCGGTGGAGGAGACAAGAAGAAGGCCGCCAAGCCGATGTTCAAGAATCGCCGTGCGATCGAGAAGGTGCTGGCCGCTCTGGAAGGAGTCACCTTCTCCGACAAGGAGGACGAGCGCTCGGATGATGGCGAGGACGATCCGCCAGAGAACGACGACGTCGACTACACCGGCATGTGCTTCATGGCACACGGTGACAGCGGCAGCAGCGACTCGGACCTCTACCACACCGACGACGATGAGGTAACTGAAGAAGGTCCCTCCTACTCTGTTCTTGAGGATGCTTTGCTTAAACTCCATGACAAGTACACTAGGGTTGTGGCCAAGAACAAGTCCCTAGATGATCAACTAAAAATTGCAAAGTCTGCTGCTTGCTCCAAATGTGAAAAACTCACTCTTGAATTGGATGAATTAAAAGTTCACCTTGAGAATGTTGCCATCCAACTAGAGAAGGAAAAATCTAGGCCCATTCCTCAGCCTGTTGATTCTGATGAGTTACTTGATTGTGACAAGCTCATGGAAGATTTGACTGAATTAAGGACATATCATGCTAGTGTGCTTGATTTGAATGAACAACTTACGAAAGTAAATGTTAAGCTTGTAGCAGAACTAGATGATACTAGGAAGAATTTGTTCCTTGTCACTTCTGATCTAGAGTCTATCTGCTTAATGAACCCTAGCATGCTTTGTCCTGATCCCTCTGCACACTCATCTAAGGACCCAGTCAGTCCAGTTGCGGGCTGTAGCAATCATGCTCCACCTAAGGACCCAGTCAGCTCAGATGAGAGTTGTAGCTTCCACTCACTTGATTCTACTTGTCGTGATTGCACACTGTTGAAGCTTGAGAATTTGAACTTGCAAGCTAAAATTTCTGAGCTTAATGAAACTGTTCTTAATGCCTCTGTGTGTGATCGATGTCTTGAGCTTGATGGGGAGGTGGATAGGGTCTACCAGGATTTGAGTGATATATTTGAGGGTAGGTTGACCCAAGCCCAAAATGCTGAGTGTCTTTCCTGTCAGGCTCTCAAGAGGGAAGTTACGATCCTAGGTGAGAAGTGCCGCAAAGCCTTAGGAAAGGGTACAACTGATAGCCAGGACTCTTCGGACTCTTCCTCTTCTTGCGGGTTTTGTCCCCAACTCCATCAGGAGTGCGAGTACCTCATGAGCACTCTTGAGAAGTTTGTTGGGGGCAAACGGAAGCTGAACTTGATACTTGACAAAAGCAAGATATCAATGGGTAGAGGTCTAGGTTACAACTGGCTAGAGCACATCAAGAGACACCCACCTAGAGTGCTTGGAAGGGATGAGAACGGGCAGACAGTTGTTCTTAGGGACAGGGTTGCTGAGACTACTGTTTTCAGGTCCGCAGGGATCGTTAGGGAAAGTCCTACCACACAGTCTGTTCAGTCTCAGAACAAAGCTCCACAGAATCCACCTACGAAGAGCGTTCCTCTTACCACTCCTGCCCCTGGAAATGGCAGAGAAGTAGTTTGCACCTTCTGCGATAGGATGGGACACACTGAGCAGAACTGCTTCCGTCGTGCTAAGGAAGCACGTGAGGAGCGTAGAAAACAGGCTAGAATTCAAGGACCTTCTAAGAAACCTGCACCTAGGTTCGTTCCCCCTCAGGGTAGACCGGTGGTTAGACGGCCAGGACTTGGAGCACAGCCTTCTGTTGTTCATCCTGTTGTCGGTCTGGGGCGTGAGCAGCGTCGTCCTCAGGACGTACCTCCTGTGGGTTACAGAGGTGAGCGTCCGCGACGTGAGGTGCCAACTCCATGGTGGAGGAATGGCAAGAAGGGTAGGAAGCGCGGACAGGATGCACCCGCCTTAGCTCAACGGCCGGTTGCTCCTAATCCAGCGCCAAGACGTTTCCCTTCTAGAAGGGATGGCCTAGTCCGAGTAGAGTCTGTTCGGTATGGTCGTGTGACTCAGTTTTGGGTGCCAAAAGATGCACTGGTATTTCCCAATGCTGAGCCACGTTTCTTCACTCGTTGACTCAGGCGCGTCGGACTGGGAAGGGGGACATGTGGATCATCGATTCCGGGTGTTGTCGCCACATGACCGGAAACTCTCAGTGGTTCTCCTCCTTAGTCCGTGAGCCCCAGGGTGAGAAAATCACCTTTGGGGATGCTTCGTCAGGTCGTGTGCTCGCTCGAGGCTCTATTCAGGTTAGTGACCAGGTTGTACTTAAGGATGTGGCCCTTGTCAGCAAGCTTCGCTATAATTTGCTTTCGGTTTCTCAGCTGACTGATGAGGGTTTTGAGGTTCGTTTTAAGCAGAATGAAAGTTGCATTCTTGATTCTTCTGGGAGTTTTGTTTGCGGGATTCACAGATTTGGGAGAGTTTTTCGTGTTGATTTTCGATCTACAGTTGGCTCTTCTCATTGCTTGATTGCTTCAGAGTCCCGTGACACCTCCTTCTGGCATAGGAGACTGGGTCACATTGGTTTTGATCACTTGACCAGAGTTAGCAGCCAGGATCTGATTCGTGGTTTGCCCAAACTCAAAATGGTTAATGACATTGTTTGTTCTCCTTGCCGGCATGGGAAGATGGTTGCCGCTGCTCACCCACCAGTCACCCTAGTGATGACTGATGCACCTGCACAATTGCTTCACATGGACACTGTTGGTCCCTCCCGTGTGCAGTCTGTGGGTGGCAAGTGGTATGTGCTCGTTGTTGTCGATGACTATTCTCGATACTCTTGGGTCTATTTCATGGTGAACAAGGACGAAACATTTGGCCATTTTCGTTCCTTGATTCGTAAGCTTTCTGTTGAGTTCCCAGGAGCGCTTCGCGCAATCCGTTCAGACAATGGCACTGAGTTCAAGAATGCACAATTTGAAAATTTCTGTTCTGATTCTGGTGTTGAGCATCAATTTTCTTCTCCGCACGTCGCACAACAAAATGGCGTTGTGGAGAGAAAGAATCGCACTTTGGTAGAGATGGCTAGGACTATGCTCGATGAATATTCTACTCCTAGGTATTTCTGGGCTGAGGCTATTTCTACAGCTTGCTATGTTTCAAACAGGGTGTTTCTGAGATCCAAGTTGCATCGCACATCCTATGAACTTCGATATGGGCGTAAGCCAAGTGTTTCACATTTCAGGGTGTTTGGATGCAAGTGCTTTATTCTGAAGTCTGGAAATTTGGACAAATTTGAATCTCGATCTTCAGATGGCATTTTCCTTGGATATACAGCTTCTGCGGTTAATTACCGCGTTTGGGATAGTGCGAGGCGTAGGGTAGTAGAGACTTGTGAGGTTACCTTTGATGAGGCTATGCCTGGGGCAAGGCCAGATATCTCAGGATCCGATTTGTCCTTTGAGCCTATCTTTGTTGAGGAGGGAGTTGTTGGAGATGACGGTTCCACGGAACCTGACCTCGACTTGACTCCACCGGTGGCGCCTCCAGTTTCAAGTGCTGTTCCTCAGTCTCACCCCTTACCTTCAGCTTCTACTCAGCTCTCACCTTGTGCTTCTAGGTTCTCACCTATAGAATCTGATTCGCCCGGTGGCTCTGATCCTACCTCTCCTGCTCCCGAGGTAGAGGCCATTTCTAGGGCTCCTCGTCACATCCAGAAAGACCATCCCCCTGCACAGATGATCGGTGGTTTGAGCGAGAGGATGCTAACCCGATCGAAGTCTGGGCTTTCTCACCTTTGCTTATCTGCTGCTTTCGTTGCTTCCTTTGAACCGAAGGACGTCACCCATGCACTTTCTAATCCTGATTGGGTGAATGCGATGCACGAAGAGTTAGAGAACTTTGAGAGGAACAAAGTGTGGCAGCTTGTTGAACGCCCTAAAGGACATAATGTAATAGGTACTAAATGGGTGTTCAAGAACAAGCAAAGTGAGGATGGGGTAGTGGTTAGAAACAAGGCTAGATTGGTTGCTCAAGGTTACACTCAGATCGATGGGATAGACTTTGATGAGACATACGCTCCTGTGGCTAGACATGATTCCATCAGGATCTTAGCAGCATTTATGGCATCCAATGGGTTCAAGCTGTATCAAATGGATGTCCGTAGTGCTTTCCTGAATGGCTATATTAAGGAGGAAGTGTATGTGAAGCAACCTCCTGGGTTTGAGAATTCAAGATATCCTAATCATGTATATAAGCTTGATAAGGCTCTATATGGGCTAAAGCAAGCACCCAGGGCCTGGTATGAGAGGCTTAAGACCTACCTGGTGAGAAATGGGTTCCTAATGGGTAAGGTAGACCAGACCTTGTTTACCCGTAGGGTTGGCTCTGATTTCCTTCTGGTGCAAGTGTATGTCGATGACATCATCTTTGGTGGTTCCTCCTCTGCTCTTGTTTCTGAGTTCTCAGAGGTGATGAGCTCGGAATTTGAGATGAGCATGATGGGGGAGCTCAACTTCTTTCTCGGCTTTCAGTTCAAGCAAACACCAGAGGGGACCTTCCTTCACCAGAGCAAGTACACAAAAGACCTGCTGAGTCGGTTTGCCATGTCTGATAGCAAGCCGGTCTCTACTCCGATGGCAACCACTGTTGCCTTAGGACCCGATGAGAATGGTGAGCCAGTCGACCAGAAGGAGTATCGTAGCATGATAGGCTCCCTGCTTTATCTCACCTCCTCCCGGCCGGACATCCAGTTCGCTGTGTGTCTTTGTGCCCGCTTTCAGGCCTCACCTAGAGTGTCTCACCTTCAGGCGGTGAAGCGGATCTTTCGCTATCTCCGAGCGACTGCAGACCTTGGCCTCTGGTTCTCTGCTGCCTCTTGTCTATCTCTCAGAGCCTTCTCAGATGCAGACTTTGCTGGCTGTAGGATAGATAGGAAGAGCACTTCTGGCACCTGCCAATTTCTTGGCACTTCTCTTGTCTCTTGGTCCTCTAGGAAGCAGTCGAGTGTTGCGCAGTCCACTGCTGAGGCTGAGTATGTTGCCGCTGCTGCATGTTGCAGTCAGGTTGTTTGGCTCTGCTCTACCTTGAAGGACTTTGGGTTAGTTCAAGCAAGTGTGCCACTTCTCTGTGACAACACATCTGCCATCAACATTGCCAAAAACCCAGTGCAGCACTCTAGGACAAAGCACATTGACCTGAGATATCACTTTCTTAGAGACCATGTGGAGAAGGGTGACATAGTCTTGCAGTTTGTTGAGACCGACCGTCAGTTGGCTGATATCTTCACCAAGCCATTGGACAAGTCTAGGTTTGAGGCTCTCAGGGGAGAGCTCGGGGTTGTGAGCTTGGCTAGCCTATAGTCAGGGGGAGCTTGGGCTACTTGTATTATATGTAATATATTCTTTTCGCTTTCCCTGCATTGCATTTGGGTTGCATTCGGGCTTGGTTATATTGTGTAGGCTGTCAGCACTCTTCACTTAGACTTCTGGCGTGCAGTGGCACGGACCTCTTATCTTGTGCTTAGGTTGCTATCATGCGTAATAGGCTTCTTTCTCTCCTCTGGCTAGGTTGATCCCACACAGTCTTATAGGTCTATGAGTAGACAGGGTCTGTGTCGTATCTCTGGTAACCGAGGTGTAGAGTTGTCTTTCCTTGTAAGTCGCAGGCGGCAGATGAGAGCGAGTCTGAGCTTGAGTGGTTTCTGTTCTTGCCTAATTCTTTATGTTTTGCCCAGGTGCATTTCCTCGGTTTTCCGGCTCCTTATTCATTGTTGCTGTTTTTATTGCACATTATTTTGGGATGAAACTGTTGACTCACTTGTTGAGGGGGAGTTTTCGGAAAACTTTGCATTAGCATATAGACTTCTTTTGCTTTTTGGAGCTTTGTCTATTATGCTTTTGAATTTAGGCTTTGCAAGATGCCGAGACTATTCATATTTCAGCTTGTGCTAGCTCGTTCAATTGGCGTCTAGTCCAAAAATTGGCATTGTTTTTGGTTTTCCAAAACTTCGATGTGGCATAAGATTTTCACTTTCTGAATGTTGTTGCTTGATGAGGCCCTTGCAGTCTTCGTTCAGTCATCTTTGCAACTTGGTGAAATCTTTGTTGGCCAAATCTTGCTCTTGTAAATTGAAAAACCAAAAATATGCAATTTCATGTTTTGGAGAGCTCTCACCGGTCATCCTTCACGAGATAGCTTGCCATTGCACACAAGAGGCATGAACTTGGAAGGACATCGGATAGCCAAGACGAGTGAATCCTTCAGTGTAATGCTGGGCACCGTCGGCCATTGGTATGAGGCTAGAGGCTCTCCCGCCTAAATTCAACAAAATGTTTGCAAGAAAAACAAAAAAAAAATTGAAAAATGCTAGTTAGTTGAGCTGTCGATTTGTAACTACTTTGTTTTCAACTGGTTGCATGTGGTGTTCTATCGAAGCCGTCTTGATGCCTTGTTAGGCCGCGGCATTTGATTGTGATTTTCTAAGCCACGTCTTCCAATATGAAAATCAATTTGCTAGCATCTTTTGAACTTGCGAGCATCGAACTAAAAGTGCATTGCTTCGAGCATCTTTGCTATGTGCTTCACGTTCAATTGGATAATTTTCAAAGCTCCCTAGGATTGCATATGCATTGCATTTTGCATATTTGCTTGCCCTCTACACTTCTTGATGCCTATATTGCCAAAAGGGGGAGAATTGTTTGAAAAAGGCATCAACTGGTTTTCTTGTGAAAAGGGGGAGAATCTTTTTTTTGGGAGACTTTGATTCTCATGTCTTGGATATGGCGAACAATTGTTTCTTTCATTTGATCCAAGCATGATCGGCATTTCATAAATGCTTCTTGTTTTTCATTTTCAAAAACTTCAAAATCCTTTTTCGAGAGGTTTGTCAATATATTCATCAAGGGGGAGTGTTGAGACCCATGTGGTGGGTCCCCTTGTGTTGTGATGAATATATGTGACGGGTTTGATTTTGATGTGATTTTGAAGTGCTTTGAGTAGCATTTGGTGAAACAGGCACGAGTTGAGTGCCTGGCGGACGGTGTCCGATGCTGACTGGACACGTCGAGTTGTGTCGGGTTTTCGCGTTGTTGAGCGAGACCGGACGTTGTCCGGTGGGGTCGTGTCAGGGTGACACGTGTTGATGTTGAGCTTTCCTTTGGATGATCTTATGTTGTGCTAACCTTGCAGGAGAGGTAAGGTGTATGGTTTTGGTATGTGTTCACCTCTGTGATGCAGGTACCGGTGGGTACGTGGCTGACGCTTCGCGGGGACAGCTGGAGGCTGGTGCGTCCGGGGGCGTGCAGGCGACCGGATTCGGTGACCTGGCGGTCACATGAGGTGGTGTACTCGGGAAGCTTCACCTATGTGATGGAGGTATCGGCGGGTACGTGGCTGACGCTTCGCGGGGACAGCTGGAGGCTGGTGCGTCCGGAGGCGTGCAGGCGACCGGGTTCGATGACCTGGCGGTTACATGAGGTGGTGTACTCGAGAAGCTTCGCCATGGCAAGGGATCCGAGGCAGCTGGAGGCTGTGGCGTCGGTAACCATGGTGGCGAAGCTGGTCAGTCCGGTGGGCCCAGGCATGGGCTGGCGACCGAGGATGTTGCGCGGTAGGTTCTGGGTTAGCCGGTATCAAAACCCTGGTTCGGTTCTGGGTTACCCGGTGGTAAAACCCTGTTCGGTTCTGGGTTATCCGGTGTGTGAGAAACCCTGTCAGGTTCTGGGTTAGCCCGTGGAAAACCCTGGTTCGGTTCTGGGTTAGCCGGTGTGGTTAAAACCCTGGAGGTTACGGGTTAGCCTCTGCGAGAAAACCCGGTGCGGGCCCTGCGTGGCTCGGTACCGAATATTCCCGGGATGCCGGAATATTCGGGGGACTATTCCCTAGGGTGGCTATATAAGGAGAGGGGGTGGAAGCTTGGTAAGTTAATCCACCCACCATGTAGCCCTAGGTGAGAGGTGTGAGGAGAGGGGGAGAGAGGGGTCTCCCCTTGGTGTGAAAAGGTGGAAAATTCCAGAAATAAAATATCAGAAATTTCCTCATATTATATGTCTCTCCATTTATTGGTTTTCGCATTTTCTTGTTAGGAGAGAAATTAGAGAAAAAAAAAAAAAGAGGAGAGAGAGGCCGTGAGAGAGGTGGCCGGTTAGGGTTTCCCCCTTCCAGCCGCCATCTCCCAATCTTCCATGGAGGCCTTGAGAGAGAGAGCAATCGGGAGAGAGAGACCAGAGAGAGCTCCAGGGAGGAGGCGGCGCCCTCACCTCTGCCCGGCGGCGGTCACCTCCATGAGGGAGAGACCAAGAGGGAGAAGAGGCCGGCCTTGGCCACGGGATGAGAGAGAGATAGAGAGAGAGAGAGGAGGCATCCATGGAGGATGCCGGCAAGCGGCGGCGCGCCTGCAGGAGCCCTGGGCGGCGCCCCGGCGGTTGGCCACGGCGACCTGCAGAGCCAGGTCCATGGCGGCGCTCGACCTGCACAGCGACGGCGGCGGCCTGTGGCTTCGCGGAGGTGGCGCGTCGATCCAGGACGGCAGCGGCGTGAAGGGAAGGCGGCGCTGGCCAGCAACGGCTCCAGGAGGCGGCACACGGGAGGTTCAAGGGCGCGGTGGCCTCCTTGTGGCGCACGGCGGATGGCCAGCCAGCCGCGGCGGCGTCCCAGGCCGGCATGGCTATGGCGGCAAGCAATAGGGCGTGGGAGAGGCATCCTCCGGCCAGTGGCGAGGCCAGGCTGCTGTAGGTGACCATGGACTACTTCCCTGTTCGGAGGCAAGAGAGTAAGGGAGGCAGGAGAAGTGACGGCCACGACACAGGAGGCGCGCTTGCCCAATGCGGCACCGGCCAGAGGCGTCCCGATGACCAGCACCTTGGCAGCGGCGGCCACGGACAGTGAGGCGACCTACCCTTCGACAAGGTGATGGCCATGACCATACACACCATGTGTTCGATAATATGCTCTAGAGCACAGAGGTGCTGTGTTTGTTTAATGCATGTCAAGTGTACGAGGTTAGGTCCGAATAGAGTCTCTCATGGTTAAGGTCTAGGTTGTTTTCGGACAGCACTCTATCTACTCAAGAAATGTTTGATAGCGTTCGATGTCGTGTCAAGAAGGTCCTAGAGGTGATTGTAATAAAAAAAGAAAAATGTGCTGTGCGACTATTCACCCCCCCTCTAGTCGCCATTCCGGTCCTTCAGAAGGTGACGATCTCATTCCCCCGGCAACGCGGCGTCACGGTGCCGGCCCGAATCCGCAGGATTCCGGCCGGCGCAAGGTTCTGGAGGATCCGGATCGCCTCCTCGTCTTGCGTCAAGGGTGGCAAGGGACTAGCCATAGGAGGAGGAGAAGGCGCGTGACGGCGCAGCGGTGGTCGACGACGCGGCGGCGTGATGAAAGATTTTAGAACCGGAGGCGAAGAGGGAGGAGTGCGCTGGAAATGCAAAAGGCGGAAGTGGGCGTAAAGAGCCGGAAAACGGCTAAGTCTCCTCCTTTATAGGCGCATCGTGCGTGCCGGCGGTTCCTCCCCCATCATCAAGATCGTGGCGTCCCCGCGAACCGTCGCTCCCTCGCTGCCTCGTTTCTCGTTGGCGGCGACAGTAGTTTCCAAGGTGGGCGCATTCAAAATGGAGAAAAGAGGTGGACCCCCCACGATTCGCCTTCCGTAGGCGCGGATTCTTTCTATTTCTCCGCGCCTGCGTTTCGCGTCTCGAGGCGGGCCCGGGGGCTACTGTCGGTGCATAGTGCACCGGGGTATGCACTCCAGGACGCGTGGCAGCTCGGCGCAGAGCGGGTGCATCAGACCCCCACGCCGCGGCTGACCAGGATGCTTGGCAGCCACAGTACGACGTCCAAGGGAAGGATTGCTTCACCAGGCTGGTGGGTGGAGGGCCCCTCCTAGCAGGCTCACAGGGACCAGGAGGAAGCTTACGGGCGAAGACTTCCGCCCCGCTCAGCGTATCGGCAGCATTAAATGCGGAGATTTAGGCGTGCGAGACTGAGGGAGATGATTACCTGTACTGTAGCGGTCATTCCGTCCTACTGTAGCGGTCATTCCATCACTGTGCCGCGTCAAGCTGAAGCGGCGCCCATGTTAGGCTCCCGCTGCGTCCCGTCCGGTCAAGCCGCGTGCAGAAGGGAGTTGGCGCCGCGATCGTCAGCTCGTAAGCAAGTGGGCGCGAGGTTGGCAGGGCCATTTAATGTGTATCTCTCTCTCTCTCTGGCTCTCTCTCTGACTGCCGGGCCGGCCCCTTGGAGTATGTAAGGGGGTTCCGGGCAGTAGAGGGAGAAGGTTGGAAGCTCTAGACACAAAGACATCGGCATTGTACCAACAAGCTTCTCACAAGTAAATCAAGAACAAGGCAGGAGTAGGACTGTTACCCGAATCGGGGATCCAAACCTGGGTAAAATCACTGTGTCTCTTCGTTGTAGTAGCGCTACAGGAGCCCGGATCGAACGCCGTGGATACCCCCTGACCTGACAAATTCCGTAGTCTCTCGGAGGGACCTGTCTGGTGACATTTTTCACCGACACCGGCGAACAATGTTCTACCCTCGGCTTGAAGTTGAACATTTCATCCTTGTCGTTGATTATGAGTTGAATCTCTCCCGCACCAATGTTGATGGTTGCATTAGCCGTGCACGAAAATGGTCTCCCAAGAATGAGAGGTGTTTTTGGGTCTACTTCCATGTCCAGCACAACGAAATCCACCGGGATGAGGAAGTTCCAGATTTTTACCGGTATATCTTCCACGATCCCGACCGGATGTTGGACAGATTGGTCCGCAAGCTGCAAAGTCATGGCAGTTGGGGACAAGGAAGTATGATTTAACTCATCATAAATTACCTTGGGCATAATGCTAACACTTGCTCCTAGGTCATACAGGGCACGACTGAAGTGATCCAATGGAACATGAAATGGTCGGGTACCCAGGATCCTTTTTATTTTTCGGGAGAATGTTTGGAATGGTCGCAATGCATTCCTCGGTCAATTTAATGACCTCTGCGGTTAGCACTAGGTGTTTGTTGTTGAGGATGTCCTTTAGGTACCTTGCGTATGTGTGTTGGCGCTTCTCATGCCTAACATAATTAATCCACAAGCGCATGGATAACGCAGTAGCTTTCACCTGGGAGTATTCCAAGGTATCAATTTCCACGAGGAATGACAAGTGTTCTAGTATCGAATCTAGCTTGACCGGATGGATAATGGGGATAGTGATGGGAGATAGGATAAAGATATTTAGGGTCGAGAGGTTCTACTGATCTAGGCTCATGCAGCTAAAGGTGCAAATCCAACTCGATACTATAGTTTGTCTATGTCGGATCTCGGAAGATCCGCTACTACCCGCTATCAGCTAAGAACTCCGGATGATTATGGTCATCCCCGATTGGGCTCAACTGGTCTAACCCGAACATGATGGACTACACAAGGGCTAATACCATCCGAATAGCAGGGCTATCACCACCTGCTATCTACCTCACAACCCGTGGGGTTAGGTGTCGATTGGGTACTAACTAGTCCAGACACCACGTCTACACTAGCAGCACTACTTTACCAATACGTTGTTGGTAAAGCACTTGGAAGAGATGAAATAAATTCTATCTAAAGCAAGCCAGATCCCAGTAGATGAACTCAAGTAACGAAATGAATTTACTTTATAAGGTAAAACAGAGTTGCAATGTTACTCGAACAGAAGACCGGAACGTTACTCGACTTCGAGTTCCGTTCCCAGAGTACACGGTAGAAGAGAGGCCAACAACTCCGGCTTCTCCCCGACACTGGACTCTCCTCTCTCTCTATTCTCTAATTATATCGGGGCAGCGTAACGCCGCTTTCTTCTCATTCCCACTCTTCTCCGTGTCTTGAACTGAGCTAAACCCCCTATTTGTAGTGTTGAGAGTGGAGTAGCTTACAAGCAGGCTGGCCGGAGGCGGTTGCATGCGAGGAGGGGGTCGGTCGACCTGCCCGGGCCGGGAGGTGCAAGGTGGCATCCCCTCAGCCCTCCGTTGCACCGTCTCACTTCTCCAACGCTCCAGATTGAAGTCCATGGCGGTTTGCGGCAGTTAGACTGTTATTCTTGCATGCAAAGCATCCAAGTGAGTTCATTTGCAACCCTTGGATCCAACTGACGTGAACCGACGATGTAGATTGCTTCCTGGTGAGTTCCTCGTTCACTGGAGAAAACATAGCCAAATTGGACGACTAGTGGGGCCGGCCGGTTTGGGTGGGGCTGACCAGCCTAGGGTAGGTTGGTCGGGCCCACTTTGGCCCCATTTTGCCCAATTTTCTCTGATATAATCTTGCATACACATACCCACCAACCTTATGGAACTTGTGAATTTGTGATAGTTTATGCTTGAATTCCTTCATTTTATAGATATGTTGACGGTTAAAGATGCATAAAATGTTGTTCAAATCGACCGTCAACACCCCCCCCCCACTCTTAGGGCTTTGCTCGTCCCGAGTAAAGGGTGGAGTTAAACATGAGGGATTTTAAGACATGTATAACTCTTTACGAATGGTTAACAAGTATAAAAATATTCCAAAGTATTGCTCATACTTGTGGGCTTATAAAGTGGCAAAGAACTTTACCTTTGGCGGTTGACAGATGGAATAGCTATTTATGGAGAATACTTCCATCTATTGCCTAGCATACCTCAGAGTTTTTATAATTTGTGAAAAGAATTTCTAGCTCACTCCTCAAGTGATACTCTCATATCACTCATTCTATAGTGGTTAACCTTACCAATGCCAGTATTTGATCTTCCCTACAAACTAAGGCTTATGTGTAGCTCAAGGTAGGGTAAACAAGACCACCTATGTAGCATATATTATCAAGTTAAAACCAAATCCTAGTAAAGATCATGCCACTCCAAATTCCGATCATGAAGGAATGATGTCCAAGGGTGAGGGAGAGAATGAACTCACGCCAAAGGATAGATATAAACACAAGTGCAAAGGGCATGTGGTACTATTAAGTCCGACATACCGGATCTTGTGCTTAGAGAATGATGGTCTTTTATTTGAAACTCCATGAATGAGTCCCTTTTTTATTCAAAAGATAGCGAAAATTTTCATTTCTTCTCTCTCTCTCTCTCTCTCTCTCTCTCTACGTAACATTTTCCTCTACTTTGGGAGGGGACTCTTTGAAATGGAGTATTTATTTTGGAAGACCATTTGTTGGATAGGTATGGAGATACTCAAATAAGATGCATAGGTTTTGGTTACGGAAGTGGAATGTCTGGTGAAGTGTACGCTTGTATCCATTATGGATTCCAGCATTAACAGACATAGGAAGGCTAGCAAACAAGAGGTACGCGAAGGAAAGTGATTGGAATAGAGGACACTACTTCTTAAGGACACGAGTTTTAACCCAGCTCAACGCAATCATAAGTAGTAAAATCCATGGTTCAACCTTATAGCTAACTTTTGGCTATGGTAGGTATTCAAATTCACTTGAGGGATTCATGAGCTAGAATTTTAGTTTTGAAATAAAACCTCCGAGACACACTTGACTCTGGAATTCAACTTTATGCCATGTCACAAAAGTCAACAACTTAGGCAAAGTGTTATCCTATCAAGATAATGATCCCACAAATATTGAGTACTAACCAAGGAATAAAGTTTGTACGAGTTAACACATGCCAAATTAGAGTTATAAACATGTAAATTCTTAACTTTGTATCGAAATTAAAATTTTTGTTTTACCAAGAAAGACTATGAATTTTAAACCAACTACAGAGAGAATAAGGAATCGAGATCAAACCATGGTACACCAGTCTTGGTAGATCACATATGGACCAAAGGGGAGGCCGGATGGCCTAGGTTGCATCGGCCGGTCTGCTTAGGTCGGCTGGCCTGACCTAGGTCGGCCGGGGCTGACACGAGTGCCATTCCTCTTCAAGTGCTTCCTTGTTCTCTGTAGTACTCAAAACTTGCATGTACGTTAGTTAATAAAATCGATCGATGCAAAATTGCAACGATCGAGGCAATCACAATACACATGCATCTCAATCTTAGCAAACAAAATCATTCAATTAAAATTTCTTTCAATACAAAGCAAATTCAAAGGCGCACAATTACAATGAAATAAATAAAGAAATAAATTAAGCGCCTACAATTATTTTAGCCCGAGCCAATCCATCATGGAGATGGAGGATGGTAAATCTCAGGAGTGCCCGAAGCCTTAGCGTTACACTTGAGCTTAGAGGTGGTAGCCTTGCAAAGGACATCAAATTTATCATCTTGATCCATATTGTCCAATTGCACCTCTGCTAAGCGCTCATCTGAATTATTCTGTCGATGTTTTAAAGCGACCAATTCAGCGGGAAGATCCATCTCCTCGATGGGCTCCTCACTAAACTCCATCTCTCCGGGCTGCCCACGGATCCGAGGGGGCGTACGGAAGCGCCTCACCCTAGATCGCTAAGGGGTGGAGTTGGTGGACTCCTCTGGCAAGTCATCCACCTTCATCGGTGACGAAGAAAGCACCGTCTCGTATCCCGTCGCCGTCCTTTGTCCATGAATAGTATAACGGGGCGGGGATACCGGAGTACGCTCCGGCGACTTTGGGTTCAGCTGCTCATATTTCATGAGCGTCATCCCCTTCTTCATCTGTAGTTCAGCCCGATGGGTGACTTTTGGAACATCCCGTGGGGGTGAGAGTACGAGTTTTCTTGTCACCATCTTCTTGGGACCCAGCTGCTCTATGGTAGGCCGAGATGGAGATGGTGCGCGACTCTGTTTCCCCTTTCCAATGGATCTGAGAGGAGACAAAGGTCGTGCCGCACTCCGGGAACCGATGATGCGTGGGGAGGCCGCCAACTTGGTGGGACCGGCCGGTCGGCCGGCCTGACCACTCCTCCCTGGCGTGACTTCCGGTGACATCTCGAGCTTTGCATATCTCACCGGCGAAAAATTGAGGTTTCGGTTGAAAGATGGGTTTTTGGATTGGCTTTTTTGATACAGGGGCATGTGGGGACCCCTGCGTGGTGGCCTTGGCCGGGTTTGGAGTGGACATCTGGTGATCTCCAGCCATGGCAAAGGCTAGGTGGTGAGTGGCTCAAGGAGGAAGAAGGGTGGAGGAAGTGTTGAGAGAATGATTTGAAAATGAAGAACTCATCAGCTGAACCGTCTTGTAACGACACCTCTCGTGCACCAACTTCGGGAAGGAGGTTCCTCATTTGAAAAGTATCGAAAAAGGGGAAAGAGCACGGCCGGCCAACCTGGCTGGGCAGGCCGACCTACCCCAGGCCGGCCGGCCTGGTCTGGGACGGTCTGGCTCGACCCCTTCCTCTCCTACCGTCCTCTACTCAGGTACATTCTCAACTCAACTAAATTTTTATTAATAAAATAGTAGAAGTGTATAAAACCTTATTGTGCTCATTTTTAGGGTCGGAGCTAGACCACTCACATAATCACTCTTCATCATAAAACTCGAGGACATCAACTTCCTCGAGCATGGGCATTTCAGACTCTAGAAAAAATTTTAAACGTTGCCCATTGGTCTTGAAAATATTCCCATCATCGTCTTGGAGGGTAACGGCCCCATAATCGGATGCATTAATCACAGTAAACGGGCCTTCCCACTTACTACGAAGCTTACCATGACCAAACAATCTTATTCGTGAATTGAAGAGGAGCACCTTATCTCCACATTTAAAATGTTTGATCAAAATACATTTATCGTGCCATCTTTTAGTTCTCTCTTTGTAAAGCTTGGCACTATGGTAAGCTTTCTCCCTCCATTCTTCGAGTTCAGCCAATTGCATCTGTCTTTTCATACCGGTTGACTAAAGATCTATATTCCATTTTTTTAATTGCCCAGTGTGCCTTGTATTCTAATTCTACAGGAAGATGACATGCCTTCCCATAGACTAGCTGATATGGGGTCATGCTGATTGGTGTTTTATAGGTAGTGCGGTATGCCGAAAGTGCATCACTAAGCTTAGATTTCTAAGTCTTTCCCATAGTGTCCACGGTCTTTTGCAGAATATTCTTAATTTGCTTATTGGGTGTTTCCGCTTGACCACTAGTCTGAGGATAATAAGGAGTAGCTACCCGATGATCTACCCTTAGGGTTTTCAAAGCATGTCTAAAACTCCGATGAATGAAGTGTGATCCACCATCGCTAATGACAATCCTAGGGACGCCGAACCTAGGAAAAATGATCTCTTGGAACATTTTCTTAGCGTGATTTGAGTCTGCGGCACGACAAGGGAGTGCTTCTACCCACTTAGAAACGTAATCCACCGCTAGTAGGATATACTCTTATGAATCCGACCTAGAGAAAGGGCTCATGAAATCTACTCCCCAAGCATCAAAAATATCTATTTGCAAATTGGTTTTTAAGGGCATAGCATCTCGAGCATTAATATTCCCATGTCGTTGGCATCTAGAGCAGCGTCGAACAAAATCCCTAGCATCATCGTACATGGTTGGCCAATAAAACCCACTTTGCCAAACTTTGGCATTTGTTCTAAAAGCTCCATAATGGCCTCCATATGGCGAAGAGTGGCATCACTCCAGGATTTTAAACGTTTCATAAGAAGGGATGCATCGACGAAGCAACCCATCCCCACACACTCTAAACAGGTAAGGTTCATCCCAGAGATGAATCCTACTATCCCGGATCAACTTCTTTTCATCTACCCCAGGAGGTATAAACCCAGCCACTATATAGTTGACTATGTTGGCATACCACGGGTCAGATACCAAAACTTTAAGCAGGGTATCATCCCTAAGGTAGTCATTTATGGGCAAACTCGAGGTTTCCTTGAATTGCATACGGGAAAGGTGATCCGCCACAGAATTTTCAACTCCCTTCTTATCTCTTATTTCTAAGTCAAATTCTTGGAGTAAAAGAACCCAACAGACAAGCCGTGGTTTCACATCCTTTTTGGTAAGAAGATACTTAAGGGTTGCATGGTCTGTATAGACTATCACCTTAGACCCTACCAAATAGGATTGAAACTTTTCTATGGCAAAGACCAAGGCTAAAAGTTCTTTTTTCTGTGGTGGCATAATTAAGTTATGGGCCAGTTAATGTTTTACTAGCATAAGCTATGGCATGATGCTTTCTATCTTTACACCGGCCTAACACTGCCCCTACGGCGTAATCACTAGCATCGCACATTATTTCGAAGGGGATGCTCCAATCAGGTGGCTGGATAATGGGCGCAGATACTAAAGCTTTCTTCAAAGTTTTAAAAGCAGCCAAGCAATCTTCGTCAAAGACGAAGGGGAGCATCTTTCGCCAACAAGTTTGTCAAAGGTCTCGCAACTTGGGAGGAATTTTTGATAAATCTTCTATAAAAACCAGCATGCCCCAAGAAACTGCGGATTCCCATAACGTTAACTGGCGGAGGCAAACGCTCTATTACTTCAATTTTAGCTTTGTCTACTTCTATGCCATGTTCCGACACTCGATGGCCTAGGACAATTCTCTCTCTCACCATGAAGTGGCATTTTTTCCTATTTAGAACTAAATCTACTTCCTGGCATCTTTGTAGGACTCTTTCTAAATTTTTCAAACAATCATCAAAAGAAGTCCCATAGACAGACAAATCATCCATAAACACTTCTATGATCTTTTCGATCATGTCAGAGAATATAGCCATCATACACCTTTGAAAAGAAGCTGGAGCATTGCAAAGCCCAAACGACATACGGCGGTAAGCGAAGGTTCCGTATGGGCAAGTGAAGGTGGTCTTACTCTGGACATCAGGATGAATAGATATTTGATGATAACTAGAGTATCGATCTAGATAACAGAAGAATGAGTGGTTGGCTAAGCGTTCCTATATCTCGTCTATGTAAGGTAGGGGGAAATGATATTTCCTAGTGGCTTTGTTAAGCTTACGGTAATCTATGCACATACGCCACCTTGTGACGGTACATTGCGGAATGAGTTCATTTCTCTCATTCTGAATGATTGTCATCCCTCCTTTATTTGGGACAACTTGAACGTGGCTTACCCACTCACTATCTGACACCGGGTAAGTGATCCCAGTGTGAAGAAATTTTAAAACTTCCTTCTTCACCACTTCGCACATTGCATTATTGAGCCGACGCTGATGCTCTCGCGTGGGTTTATGGTCGAGTTCCATAGGAATGCGATGAGTGCACAGATTCGGGCTTATTCTTTTTAAATCCTTTAGGGAATATCCTAAGACCGATCTGTACTTTTCTAAAGTGGTTACGAGCCATCGGTTTTCATCTTCAGTTAGCTTGTCGCTGATGATTGCCGGTGTGCTCTCATCATTATTCAAGAAGACGTACTTCAAACCAAGAGGAAGAGGCATGAGCTCAATAGGCGATGATATTGGCTTTTCGGCCTTATCTAGCTCTAGATATCCATGTGTATCTTCTTCCTGAATGAAACTTGGCACATCCTCTTCCAGATCCAGAGGCTGCTCTATTCCATAGAGAGTGGTTGACATAACCTCTTCCAAGGGATTCGATAGTGGCTCGGCTTCTAGCACATTGTTGATAGAGCGCGCAAAACTCACTACAAGATTTTTGTTACCGACTGCCACGTCGATATGTTCTCCTCTATCCATGTTTCGGATCAGTTCCACTACGGGTTGCCCGATCAGGATGAGGGAGTGATTTGGGTCAGGGATATCAAAGACGTGAAAATCTAAGATAACATCGTGGTTATCAAGGGTAGTCTCGACACCTATGAGGATTCCCTCGGATTTTATAATATGGCCAGACTACCATTTGATGTGCTTTAGAGAGAGAGAGATAGAGAGGGGGGATTGCTCCGGGAAAATCCTTGGTACCATAGATCTTGACATGATGGTGATGCATGTTGACGGTCATTATTTCCAACTTTTTATATGATTTCGACCGTCAACATACTCATAAAACAAAGGAACATGATATAAATTGTGCAGATTAACAAAGTTCCACAAGTTTTGGTGATTTTGGGTCTTCAGGAATAATTTGGGAAAAACTGGAGCTGAACCGGAGAAAAGAGCCGGTCGGCCGACCTACTTTCGACTCCAAATTAGCCGAGTCTCCTCTGGTAATCCAAGAAACACACAAGGAGGCCATCCTTACCGTCCACAAATGTCGGTTTTGATCTAAAGGTAGGAAACAAGTGCAGAAGGATCCATGGGCCCACCTATTTGCACTAAACACACCCAAAACGGACTTACCCGCCAGTAACCATCATTGGGAGGAGATCAGGGACACACATGTGTCGATCTGGAGAAACGGAGGGCCGAACGGAGGCCAGAGTAGGTCGGCCGACATACCCTAGGCCGGCCGACCTATCCTCGGTCGGCCAACCCCCCCTCCTCGCTCTTGGATGCTCTCCCATGAAGTGCCAAGTGTCCCCTAACGTGGCAAGCTGCAGTTGGCCCCGGTGCACTATAAATAGAGCTCCCCTCTTCATTTGCAAAGCACAGAGAAGTTAGAAAAAAAAAGAAGAAAGCAACGTTACGCTGCCCAAATAGAAAGTAGAGTAGGGGAGAGAGAGGAGAGCTTATTGCTAGAGAGAAGGCGGCGTGTCGGCCTCTTCCACTTCGTGCTCCGGAGCCGAACTCGGGTGTGAGTTCAGTTTCGCTCTACTGTACGGTAACACTTACTCACTTAGCCTACCCTTTATTTTATAAAGCAAAGTTATTTCATACCTAAGTTACTCTGCTGGTACTTGGCTTGTGCTAGATAAATTTTATTATCTTGTTGTGTTATCTTGCTCGAGTGCTTATCAAGTGACGACTTGGTACATAGTGCTGCTAGGAATAGACGTGGTGCCTAGACTAGTTAGCACCCAGTAGACATCTGATTCAATGGTGGTGCGGTAGGTAGTAGGTGGTGACAGCCCTGCTATCCGAGTGGTATTAGCTTTTGCAAATTTTTCGCCCCGTTAGTCTCAGTCCAGTCGAGCCCAATCGGGGGTGATCATAATCATCCGGTGTTCTTAACTGATAGCGGGTGGTAGTGAATCGACCGAGCTCCGATTCAGAGTACTTTCGTGTTGGGGTAAGTTTGTACCTTAGCTAAGTGAAATCTGATCTGTAGAACCTCTCAACCCGAAATTATCTTATCCCACTTCCGTCATTATAACCATATCCATCCGGTTAAGCCAGATTCTAAACTAGACACTTCTCGTTCTTCATGGGAAATCGATACCTTTGGAATACTTCCGGGTGAAAGCTATGCGATATTCGTGCGCTTGCGGATTATTTCTAATAGGCATAAGAATCGCCAACAATGCCCAATCTGGGATCATATGGTACGATTTTAGGATCCAGATTTTGGATTTCAAGGAGAAAAGATTTCGGAGCGGGAAGCAGCTTAACAGCTTCATCCGAATTTTTTATCTCTTCGACCCATTCTCTACTCAAGATGGTAGTGAGGGCTAATAAATTTTCCTGTTGTGCAAGGATTTCATCTTTAGTCGGGACTGTCGGCCCAGGTTTGTGCTCTTTCCGGATTTCGATTGGTAGTGTTGAGGCATTACCAAAATCTTCGAAGATATCTTCCTCGAAGGCGAAAGGCCACAAAAACGGCGTAGGCTCATCTACTGGTTCAGAATCCAGCTGTCGACGGGTAGCTAACCGAGGGTTATCGTCGGCAATAGATTGAATTGGGGTTATGCTCCATGATCCGAACTCGATGGTAGCACAAGACACGGGAGTCTTTTTTATACAGGTTCAGGCCCTCATCGGTGGAGGAAATACCCTAGTCCTGTGCTCTGGAATTATGTGGGGTATATGTGTACAAGATGATCGGGGTGATCTCTCGTATGTCTCAATGTCGTGCCTCATGTTGTGTTATGAGGACCGATCTGATCGATGGATGGATGAATACGCCGAACTATGGCCCCCTACCCCCCTTTATATAGTGGAGGGGGTGGGGTTACAAGGAGGAGTCCTACTCTAAGTAGAATCCTATCTATACCGAATATGGATATATTCGGGTTTACAATTATAGTCTCCTTACAAATCAGGATTGCCTTCTATCTTTATCTTTTCCTTGTCGTGCAAGTCGGATAGCAGGCCGAGTGGTCCCTGTGCGCTTGTAGCCGGCTCGGCCCACCCCCTGTTGGTTGTTCTTCGCGGCCCGCCATGTGGATACCCGGCGTCCGTGTATTCCACAGTAACCCCCGAGTGCTTCATAGTCGAGTTGCTGCTCCTTTTTACCGCACCTTGGATGAGTCATGCTGCATGCCGAGTGCGGAGCATTTCTTGATGCTTCTTCCCAACTGGCTTCTACCCGTCATCTGCGAGGAGACTGTGAAGGACTCAAAGAGATCTTTAGAGTTATTAGTGATGCCCAGCCTAGGATTGCCGGAGTTCTGACGGTCTACTCTTCATAAGGCGCATCACTTTGATTCTTGATGAAGTGGTACCTGTACTCGTCTTGCGATATACAGCTAGTGACCCAACATGGAGTATACCATGAGTATGGCTGCTCGGTACATGTCTCTGTCTTGCAGAATACAGCAGTCGGCCCATCATGGAGCGTACCTTAAGCCTAGTGGTACATGTACCCGACCGGAGTAGGATACAGCTAGCGGTCCCAGAGGGCGTACCGGAGAAGGTGTGGCTGCCTGATACCTGCCTCCGTCTTGCAGAATGCAGCGGTTGGCCCATCTTGGGGCGCATCATTTAGCCGTATGGTACCTGTGCCCGACTGGCGTAGAACACAGCTGGTGGCCCAACATGGGGCATATCATTATTTTAACCATCTGGTACCTGTACTCGTAGAGTACAGGTTGGCCCAACATGGAGCATACCATCTGGATAGGGTTCGGCCCAATGATACCTGTATCCGACTAGTGCAGTCACACAGCTAGTGTCCCAACATGGGGCATACCATTGTTGTCAGCCAGGCGGTACTTGTACCCGACCGGAGTGGGATACAGCTGGCGGCCCCATCACAAGGCGTACCTTAAGGATAGAGTTTGGCCGTATGGTATCCATACCCGAGTCGCGATGTACAGCATAGGCCCCATCTGGGACGTACCATCGAAACTCAATCCCGACATCACTGGTATCTGATCCTGACATGCAGTGACCAACTCATGACCCAACATGAGGCATACCAAGAGATAGGTATTTTTTTGTAGCTCTGCCGGTAGTCGACCCAACATGGGGTGTACCGAGGCTGAATTTGGCTTAGCCCGGCTGCGCTTGTAGCCACTGGTTGTGACGCACAGCTGGAAGGCCGTAGTTAGCGCTCAGGGCGCAGGTCCTTCTTGCTCGTAGACGGAGTCGTAGAAGGTACTTGATGAGGTAAAAATCCATGAACCCCTGTAACATGTACATGTAGGATTTAGGCTGTATCAGAATGAAAAACAAACACTTGGGTGCAAGGTCCGACTGCTTTATGTAGATAATTTTTATGCTTTTGTTCCTTTTCCTTTTTGATCTTTAATTCCTCCAAGTAATCTTCCTTTTGTTATGCACTCTGCCCGACTAGTTTAGCCCCCGAGCGTCGGGAGTCGGCTCATGGCTCTATTTCCCAGGCACGCGTATTGAGTGACTACAGTTCGCCGTATATGGGGTCAGAGCTTCACTACTCGGAATAACCATTCGGATTCATTTATAATCATTAAAAGAAAGCAACAAAAGTGCACGCAAGTGCACCTATTAGGTATAGCCCCCGACTTACTGCTTAGTTGGAAACCAACTAAGTAGCAAGTCAAGAAACAATTTAGATTCATATAAAAAGATTATAATAACAAAAACTTAGCTCTGTGTAGGCGAGTAGTCGTTTCTTAGACTTTGGCGCGTAGGCGTGTAGCTGTATCGGGCGCTCGTGGCGCGCGATGGCGTACAGCCGAGCTGAAGACTTGGACGCTCGTGGTGCGGGCATAGGTGTGTAGTTGTACCGAGCGCTCGTGGCGCGCGATGGCGTACAGCCTAGTTGAAGACTTGGACGCTCGTGGCGCGGACTTAGGCGTGTCGCCGAGTGGCGTGTCGCCGAGCCGTAGACTTAGATGCGTAGGTGTGTAGCCGTACCGGGCGCTCGTGGCGCGCGATGGCGTACAGCCGAGCTGAAGACTTGGGCTCACGTGACGCGGGCGTAGGCGTGTAGCAGCACCGGGCGCTCATGGCGCGCGATGGCGTACAGCCGAGCCGAAGATTTGGGCGTGCGTGGCGCGGATGTAGGCGTGTCGCCTAGCCGTATACTTGGAGGCGTAGGCGTGTAGCCGAGTGGCGTGTCGCCGAGCCGTAGACTTGGACGCTTGGGCATGTAGCCGAACCGGGCGCTCGTGGCGCGCGATGGCGTACAGCCGAGCTGAAGACTTGGGCGCTCGTGGCGCGGTCGTAGGCATGTAGCCGAGTGGCATGTTGCCGAACCGTAGACTTGGAGGCGTAGGCGTGTAGCCATACCGGGCGCTCGTGGCCCGCGATGGCGTACAGCCGAGCTGAAGACTTGGGCGCTCGTGGCGCGGTCGTAGGCGTGTAGCCGAGTGGCATGTTGCCGAACCGTAGTAGGCGTGTAGCCGTACCGGGCGCTCGTGGCGCGCGATGGCGTACGGCCGAGCTGAAGACTTGGGCCCTCGTGGCGCGGGCGTAGGCGTGTAGCCGAGTGGCGTGTCGCCGAGCCGTAGATTTGGTGGCGTAGGCGTGTAGCTGTACCGGGCGCTCGTGGCGCGCGATGGCATATAGCCGAGCCGAAGACTTGGGCGCGCGTGGCTCGGGCGTAGGCGTGTCGTCGAGCCGTAGACTTGGAAGCGTAGGCGTGTAGCCGTACCGGGCGCTCGTGGCGCGCGATGGCGTACAGCCAAGCTGAAGACTTGGGCGCTCGTGGCGCGGGCGTAGGCGTGTAGCCGAGTGGCATGTTGCCGAGCCATAGACTTGGAGGCGTAGGCGTGTCGCCGAGCCGTAGACTTGGTAGCGTAGACGTGTAGCCGTACCGGACGCTCGTGGCGCGCGATGGCGTACAGCCGAGCTGAAGACATGGGCGCTCATGGCGCGGGCGTAGGCTTGTAGCCGAGTGGTGTGTCGCCGATCCATAGATTTGATTGTTGAACCCGAGCAATTGCTGCTGATGATGACGAATTCGAGTGATGTACTATTGAAGTCCCTCCCAGATTGGACCTGGTCCAAATCCGAAAGAGTGGTCTTGAACCTCCGGCGCATTACTTGTTGGTATATAGCGGCGGCGTTCTTCAGCCCAAAGTGAAATCTGGACTGGTATTCGATGATCTTCGATGAAGTTTTCCTCAGATCGGAGCTACTCCGAGTCTTAGAGCGCAAGCTTGCTGAAGTTGTTGGCAACGATGTTGGCGACGAAGTGCTAACTCCCGAAGCGGAAAACTTGACGAGGGATGAAAGCGATGATAACTCTATTGGTCGTTGTGGTAGTCGCGGCCACCTCCCAATAATCTTTGGCGTGGGTCACTCCGTATCCAAGTCAAGAACCAATCCGTGCGTAGGTAGCAGCGGCGTTTCATAACCTGAACGGAAGCCCAAGCGAAGCAATGTCGATTCCTCCCCCGTATTGGATCATGTCCGACCCCGGGAAAGCTTGGTAGAAGTTCTTGACTGAGTTCTCGCCGTATCCGAGTTGATAATTGAGCCCACGGCACACCACTCGGGAGTAGGTGTCGGCGGCATTCCTCAACCTGAACGGGAGTCCAAGCGAAGTGCGTCGATGTTCTCCTCAGACTGGATCGGGTCCGAGTCCGGAAGAAGTGTTGGTCGTCAATCGTTTGGAGAAGCTCCTTACTGATCTTTGATGTCCTTGGAGGTGTGCCACGGTCTATCCGCATGCCACAGCCTCCGCTGACGAGCTTTTACGAGCTTGCTGAGATTCGCGACCTTCCAGCGCAGTCTGCCTTCAAACGGACATCCCGGAAACATCCGGACTCCGTTTTGGGCGTTCTTTGGCTTCACGGAAAGCTGACGAAATTATCTTTCCAACACATCCAGTCCCGACTTAAAACTCCTTCTGGATCAGCGGAAATTGTCGAAACAAGATGACGTCCAGAATCTGTGTTTGATGGAGCCCTCGCCGTATCTGAGTCGGGAAGTGAGCCCTTGGCGTACTACTCATGAGTAGATGGCCGCGGAGTGTCCCAACCCGAGTGGGAGGTGTTTTTGTAGTACCCTCCAGATTGGATCTGATCCGAATCCGAGAGGTGGAGTTCGCCGAAGTCGTTGATGAAGCACTCGGCTCCCGAAGCGGAAAGCCTGGCTGGCAGCGAAGACGACGGCGACTCCGTTGATTGAAGCCATCGAGCTTGATGAAGATGATCTTGGCGCTGCCCCTACCTGGCGCGCCAATTGTCGACGGGTAGCTAACCGGGGGTTATCGTCGGCAATAGATTAAATTGGGGTTATGCGCCATGATCCAAACTCGATGGTAGCACAAGACACGGGAGTCTTTTTTATACAGGTTCAGACCCTCATCGGTGGAGGTAATACCCTAGTCCTGTGCTCTGGAATTATGTGGGGTATATGTGTACAAGATGATCGGGGTGATCTCTCGTATGTCTCAATGTCGTGCCTCATGTTGTGTTATGAGGACCGATCTGATCTATGGATGGATGAATGTGCTGAACTATGGCGCCCTACCCCCCTTTATATAGTGGAGGGGGGGTGGGTTACAAGGAGGAGTCCTACTCTAGGTAGAATCCTATCTATACCGAATATGGATATATCCGGGTTTACAATTATAGTCTCCTTACAAATCGGGATTGCCTTCTATCTTTATCTTTTCCTTGTCGTGCAAGTCGGATAGTAGGCTGAGTGGTCCCTGTGCGCTTGTAGCCGGCTCGGCCCACCCCCTGTTGGTTGTTCCTCGCGGCCCGCCATGTGGATACCCGGGGTCCGTGTATTCCACACCAGCACACTAGGGAGAATGGTTTTGGGAAATTCTTCAATTCTAGGAAGCTCTGGTCTCTCAGGAGGAATCGAGACGATAGGGTAGTCTAGTGCTCGGAGATTTTCTACCGGCTCAGCAGGCTCGGAGAGTTCATCATAAACTTCAGTGAAGGGCTATTGTTTAGGATTTTTCGTAGAATTTCTGTCCCCTCGTCAACAGTTTTGTAGATGAAGGCTCCTCTAGAAACTATGTCCAGGAACATAGCACTATTCGGTGTAAGACCCTGAACAAAATGCTGCGTGAGCATAGGTTCAGGTATGGCTAAATCTGGGCCCGAATAGGCTTAATGGGTGTAGCGTGCCCAGGCTACTCCTACGGTTTCTCTCTCAAACTGTTGGAATGTCAGAACTTCCTTCCGAAGTTCAACTATTTTCGTGAGGGGAAAAACGCGAAACAAAACTTGTCTTTGAGCGCTTGCCATCTGCCATCTTGGCTGCCTACAGTCTGATTAAACCACTTTTTCGCTGACCCTGTTAGGGAGAATGAAAATAATTTCCATTTCAGCGTTTGATGTGCCATCCCCGGTATGATGATAATTGAACACAGTTGTTCAAATTCTCGGAGGTGGTCATAGGGGCTCTCTCCTTTGATCCCGACAAAAGAATTTTCCGAACCATGGCTAAGAGTCCCGGTCGGAGCTCATAGCCTGGTGATTCGATAGGGTGTGAAGATGGTGGAGGTTCCAGGTAATCACCCTTGGGAGCCAAACACTGATATATAGGAGTGGTGTCCATGTGGTATACGTGGGGGTAGGCTCTGTTCTTTTCAGCTTAACGACTTATCTACGTTTTGAAAAGACATATGTTTTGGGTTTTTTGAGTCCGTTTTTTTGCTGTTTCGAAGGTGGGTCCTAACGCTTTAAAAATCAAGTCAAACGAAATGGATCCGAATCTCGAGACTACCTCGAGAAGCTCTCAAAATTCAATCATTTCAGTTGTTCAGCCGTTCAGCTCAGCCCAAAAGAACAGAACCTTAGTAGATGAATCTAGTATGCAGCAGGTTCAGATGAGGTTTTGACCTATTTAGGCTAGCGTTTAGAATGTACCCTTATGACGGAAATCACGTGTTTATGTCTTAGCTTCGTTTCGGGTACAAGAACGCTAAAAAGAAAAGGACAAGCGGTTTGGGAGATATGACCATTTTAGTCATTCTGTCAAGAAATTGAAATTATTGAATTTCTAGATTTTGGTGGTAGTAGAGAAGTGATTTAGTTCATAAGGGTGAAGGAGTGAGTGTATGTGTAATGGGATTTATTTATGGTGTTAAATGTCCAAGCATTGTATTGAGAATCACTATTTTCTAAAGGTAATGACGTGGGATCGGTGTCAACCGAGTATCGACCTAATTCTGACGGCTAAAAAAAGGCAAGTATATGTTAAATGATTGTTTGATTGGATGTATGACTATTTAGTCTAATGCGTTGATATTATTCTTATTATGTGGATGCTTGGATGGTTTTAATAGCTACATGATGTTTAATCGATAATTATTTTATTTGTTGCTAAAGGACTAGGATATGTGATGTATGTTTGACATTGCATGGAAGCATTATTACATCATTTTGCATATGGGACAGGTCGGTAAGAAAGTCGTATAAATAATCCGGTGATGTCGGTGAGAAAGTTATACAACTAATTTAGAGTGCTCTGAAGAAAGACTTACTTGGTAGGCACTCTACGGAAAGATGTGGCATCGACGGATGCCCACCTATAGAAACAAACATGTGCATTGCATTGCATCGAATTGATGAGAAGTGGATCATGCGGAGTAATGGAATGAATATTGCTTCTATGTATGGATCCATGGATGATGTTTTATCGTTTTATCGATTTATACATACACTTTGCTGAGTATTATTGAAAACTCACTCTAATTTTTTTTTAGATAACAGATGACATCAATATACATGGGACTTTGGGAAGTAGGACATCGACATGAGCACTCACTACCTCTCCCATTAAACGGAATGAACAAAATTACTTAGTGTATAACTTAGGTATATTAATTTCTTATATCACTTTAAGAGCAACTTGGAACGAAAGGTTATGGTCGATTTGTGTTTGTTAAGTAATTGTAGGTTGCTTTGTTTATTGTCTTATTGCTCTTCGCCATCGTTAAAGGTAAGGGAGGTTTCGGGGGCTCGATCATGGAAGACCTTGAGGTTAAACATTTGAGGGCCTTCAATAGGCTATATTGGGGCAAACCATAGCCGTAGGCGAGCAAATGGGCTAACTACTAGTGATCATGGGCTATACTGGTACATGAAAACCCACAAATTCACGATCCACGAGCGAACCACGAGCAAGCTAGGCCTAGGCTCGGCTCGGTATTTGATCGAGCTAGAAAAAAGCTCAAGATCGAACTTGTTGGCCTACGAGCAGAACCCGAGTTGAGCCAAAAACAAGCTGCTCACAAGTCTCGAGTTAAATTGCCAACCCTAGTCACGACATAAGCCCTAGTCACAACATAAGCCACCAATTTGCAATGTCATGTAACCAATTTTCCCAAGATGAAATGAACGATTTCATATTATAAAAATCCTTTTAGAGGAAAATAATACATGAGTGTGTGCACACCTTTTTTTTTTTTACAAAAGAAACGTTCCTTTCTATACCCATGTTTGGACATGTCAAATACCAAATTATATGGTTGTAACCCTTTGTCAAAGACCAAATTATATTATTTAAAAATACCATTTTTGCCTGCCTACTTATTGAATTGCATGTTATGAGCCAATGTCAAAACGTACGGTCCTTCACAATGAATAAATGCTGATATGTATGTTATGAGCTCGTCAGACATATGGAAAGCACACATTGCAAATCAAAAAATATATATATAGGCTTTGTGTTCCATTTGCATATATACTACTAATACATGACATAGTTGTATTAGCTAAGAAATTAATTTAATTCCCTAAAACATTACCATATTCCCTAGAGTATTAGATTTCAACTCTAATTGTGTTCCCTTTTCTTTCTCAATCCAATCCAAGATAGAGGCTCGTAGTCGGGGAGAATGCGCAGCCCACAAGTTGAGGAAGGCACATATCTCATCTCTCCGACTCTCTGGTTCTTGTTCTTGTATCTGCAACAGCCTTCCATTCCTGCCACCTTGGATGGTTCTCCGTTTGGTGATCATCTGCATGTTCTTCTTCGCAACTTGAAGGTATGCACTGCCATGTTCGGACTTCCAAAGCATTTGATACGCTGTCGCTTCGGAGTTGCGGTGAAGACAATCTATAGCATTTGAAAGCATAATCTTGTCAAGATGTTCCAAGGTGATGTTTGTATGCGAGCAGTCTTGCTCCTCACCGTCAATCACCTCTGTCACTGAACTCTGAACTGCAGGTACCATGCGATCTTCTGAAGAGCTATGGGGCATAAAAACGAGGCCAACTTTCAAGAGTGGGGATTCTTTTGTAGAGCCTCTCTTTCTTCGTATGGCTCCCCGCTGTTTATCATACCCAGACAATGAGATATAGTGCTCCAAATACACATCGACAACAGGTTCTAAATAAGTATCTGATGATTCTAGCATGTCCATGTTGTCACTGCCACAGCTCTTGTGCAAATTGTTCTGTTTGCAGCATAGTGGGTTTGGGCGAAGCCATTGAGTATGAATGCTGTGAATGTTCTCCCAATGCTCTGTATGGATGGAATAATCATATGGCAACCATGAGAAGTCTTGTGTTGGTAGTTGACCTAGCTCATTCCTTACAATTTCAGCTGTAGACCTGAAATGAGGGGTAAACAGTTCTAAGCACCTAATTGCGGTGCCAACTATGTCCGTGCTCTCTGAAAGTTGCAGCATCAAAGCAAGGAACAAATTATCCTCTGGTGCACTATCATCTTTGTAAACATAAAATAACCTAGCCTCCGTTCCGCGCTGTGCGATGTTGGAGGGCCGTACATGAAACAGGTGGTGTTTATTTCCTCGCACTGATTTATAATCAAGTGTTTTTCCTGAAAGAAGGTGCCTGATAAGAGGGTCCAAGAAGGTGTAACGACGCGGTGTCCCTCCTAGCTCCATGAACCTCAAGAACTCGCTTGCGCCATTGGCAAACCATTCAAACCTTCGAACATCAGATCTACTAAACTCATCGCTATTCCCATAAAAGATGGAGGATATGAATGACCTGGTAGCATGAGCAATTCTTGCAGGAAAGGAGGAGGAATTCCTCACCTCTTGTTCCTGGAGATGATGCCTGCATTTATGCAACTTTTCAGCACACTCCTGAGCAGCACGCTTGAGCTTCTTCTGCCAACGCAGCAACCATGCATCAGTGATATGCCACTTCTGTGATGTCTCAAGTGCAGCCTCCAACCTGATTTGTGCCATCTCCAGCCTCTCCATGAGCTCCTCTGCAGTTGATGTCCCGTCATACTTGCTGAGCACCCCAGATATGACTTGGTTAACTGCCTCCTGAACAACTGCAGACCTGACCATCTCGGCCATTTTAGAAGATCTGGCTAGCAATCAACTACTGTTGCTGTAGTACGTATGTAGCTCTACAGGAAAAGCTTGATCTGCAACTTAATAAGAAAAGGAACTTTGGGATATATATATATACATGGAGGTGAGGGCTGACAATCATGCCATTTGACTGCGATTGGATTTCGTCAATGAACGGACGGTGAGCAAGTAGGCCTTTGACATAGACAGAGCAAGTACTAATTCGGTATGTACTTTTCGGTACTTATCGGCCCATTTTATTTAATTTGTTTATTTATCTGACTTATTTTCTAACTCTAAGATTTTTTTAAGATAAAATCAAGAGTTGAGTGTGCTTTGTTTTTTTGAAGAAAAGAGTGTGCTTTGTTTGACTTGTGCTTTAGAGTTCTTAAGAAAAAAAAATTGATATAAAAAATCAAATTATTTTTAAATAGGCAAAGATAGGTAAATAGACAATAAGTCAAATAAGCTGATGAGAAATAAAGGTAATTTTTTTGGGACTGTCTAACTAACAGTCGGCTGATTATTTGCTTGCTTTCAGTCGATTCTCAGTAAATCGATGGTCAATCAACTGACAAGTTCCAGCATTCATTGCTAGATAGAGTACACGAGTGAATTGACACTCTCGCATGCTCGTACGTACCAGAAAATAATAGAGGTACTAGTTATGAAGGCCATGACAGTGTGCATATCACAACTATAGCCTTGACAAGTGGTTTAAACTTTGGTGGATTCTAAAAAAAAACTCTAAGTTTTTTCTTAGCTCATATTAATGCAAAACTAGAATTTACAATATAAATGCACGAAAATTATACATTTCTTCATAGTGTGATTTTAGGTTTGTTGTCGTGCAATTTTTGGTAATATTAAAAAACAAGAATTACAAAAAAGGTTTTTCTGAGCTCAGATTAATGAAAAACTAGAAGTAACAATATAAATATACCAAAATTGTGCATTTATCATAGTGCATCTTTAGGGCTGTCGTTGCACAATTTTTATGACTTGAAACAAGAGAAAAGTATATAAGCATGTGTATTTAGCAATTCTATGTATTAATAAAGCATATAAAAATCAATTAATAAAATAGATAATTGATAAATGTAATTTCATACTAAAAATTGTACCTTGGTAAGTAGTACAATTTTAGTGTCACCCGAATACAACTTTAAAGTGATCGATAGATGTGAAGAATTCAAGCACTTGGGAATTAGTAAATCCAAAAAAATTTATGCCGTCGTAGTCTGATTTTCCCTACATGATGTTATGTAGTAACCACTATATTAATGCGATTGCGAAAGATGATTCGAGTCTTTCAACTATGTACATAAGGAACCAAGGCCCTGTTCTTTTGAGCTGATCTGAACGGATGAACGGCTGAACGGCTGAAATGACTGAACTTCGAGAGCTCTCGAGATAGTCTCGAGATTTGGATACATTTCGTTTGACTTGCTTTTTAAAGCGTTAGAACCCACCTTCAAAACAGCGAAAAAACGGACTAAAAAAACTCAAAGCATATGTGTTTTCAAAACGTAGATAAGTCGTTAAGCTGTTAAGACGTTAAGCTGAAAAGAAAAAGTCTTTGCTTGTGGAATTGTTCATCAACTGAACCATAGATCTTTAAAGTTTTATAATGGCATGGCCCTTTCTTTACAAAATTGGCAGCCGACTATGAAGGAATTATTTACAAGACTGTACATAACTATAGCCTATAGGTCTATTCCCATGCTGGATCCAGACAACAAGCAATCAGGGATATGTCGAACTGTTAGCACTCTAGATCTAGCCTGGGTAAAAAATGCTTTAATTTCACGACACATGGCGACTTCTCAGCTCGGTTCGCCTACAGGATGCAATTCATCGTCCGGTGCCTCACCCCTTCCCTAAATCGGGTCTGAAAATCTTGGCCCCTTCCAAGTACAAATTCTTTATCTGGCTTCTACTTCGGAATCGGGTCAGGATAGCTGATGCCCTTATGAGAAAGCGCATCCCAAAATGACTATTTATGCTCTTTTTGTCGGCGCAACTTAGAAACCCCTGAGCATTTGTTTGCAGTGCGAATTCAGCGCTTTCATTCGGAGACAGCTGGCTGGTCGCCTCCACCCCGACCTCCTCAACCCTGATTGATGGCAAAACTCTCCACTCATGACTGACTGGTGGGAATTTGACGTTCTGACTGCCTCCCCGTCTTGTGGCAGTCTGTCAGTCATTTTGGTAACCTTTTGGGCTCTATGGCTCGAGCATAACTCCCGTATTTTTCGCTCAGTGGATAGACCGCAACCTGTTTTCCTCCAACACCTGCTGGATGACTTGTGGCTTTGGGCAGCCATTGGGGCTCATTTTATGCCCTCCGAGGGGAGGGGAGAATATTTCCTCCACCCTGTAAAACTACTCTTTTTTGATGAATAGATGACAGTTCTTCTATCCTTTGCTCAAAAAAAAAAATGATGACACGAGAGCTGGAGGGTCTTTCATCTAAGAGTCAGTACTCAGCACATGATGTACACTCGGTGAAATTCTTGCGGAGATGAGAATGGAGACCAGTCAATTAATGGACCAAGTAAAGCGTATAATTTTCTTTGTAATATTTTTCATGGCATGCTTTTGATGCTTCTGATTTGCGGTTGTTGCTATTTTTGTCTAGTATTGGCTTTACATGTCATCACTACTCTGTTTAGTTCTATAGCTTTGTAGTGCAGCCGGGTTTTGCGCGGCCTATAGATTAAGGATTAAGAATTATATATGGATTATGATAATTTCTCTGATGTTGCGTGCTCGGCTTCGAAGATCGTAACGATGCACCGGACAGCGTATAGGCGGCTTGGAGACACGACGAACAGGCGCCGTGGATTGGGTGGCCGCACGTCGGCCAAACGCCGGTGTGCGTGGATCAGAGAAGAAGACACGAGAGTTGGAAGGCAACAGGTAATCTGCTGCTTGCCCTTTTCATTAATACTCAACCCCTTTTATAGTGTATGCTTACAAGAGATATAGAAATATCTAATTAAGGTAACTACCTAAACCATAACATGGAAACTCTAAATAGGCCGTAGCGCAAATCCGAATATGGAAACCGAGCTTAAGTAGCGGCCAAGTAATCAGGTTTTGGGACGGCGCTTATAGTATGCGCCGTCGAACCTGACATCTGAGCTAAACATTTTGGCTTTTCAAAGCCGTTACTCGACAATCTCGAAGCCACCTCTCATAGCTCTTTCAAAGCCATGTTAAATCCAAAGTTCTGTTTTCTCAAAACACTTCTAAAAGCTCTCAGCTTAATTTTCAGTATGTGTGCCATAATAACTCTAGCTGTATTTTTATTCTTCTAGTTTTTTTAAATAATCCTAACAGATAAAGCACAAACCTAACATAGTATAAAATTTAGAATTCCAGTCAAATAAAGTGCATTGAATGTAAGCAATGATAATGGATAAATAATTGAAAATAACAGCCAATGTGATGTTTACAATTCTGTCTGCATTTTTATTAGCTCATGGTAAATAAATGCACATTAAAATTACATAAGAAATAAATACACACATGATGGCGATGCTGTATATTGGTTTTTGATGTATCATGCTAGAAAATCATGTGTATTCCCAGTATCTTTCCTTCTCAATACTATTTTGTCTTCTCTTAGTATAGGACTGCCTTTTTTTTTTTAAAGTCATCCTAAAAAATATAGTCTTCACTTAAAAAAAGGGTATATCTATCCAACTTTACAAAGGGTATATCTGTCAAATTGAGAGATTCTAATAAAAAGACTGGATGCTAATAAATTGATTAAGAGAAGCGCATGGAAATATGAAGCAACAGACAATAGGGAGAAATACACATAATTTTCTCATCGGTTTTCATGGTACATAATGACACATACAAATTCATGTAAAAACATAGCTCCAGATGCAGAGCGAGGCTATACATTAGATTTCTTCTGTAATACTAAATACCATGTTATTAACGGTACATATGATGAGCAGATGAGAAAAAGAAAGGGCACCATATGGGATCACACATTTTGAATCAAGACCACAGGCCATGCCTATTGCTTACATTAACCCATATTGTAAGACATACTATTTGTTAACCAATAAATTAATTCCCTAGACGATTATATTATTCCCAAGAATATTCCATTTCCTTTCTTTGCTAATTGTGCGTCCTTTTCTTTCTGAATCCAATCCTTCATTGAGCACTACATTCGGTCAGGTGCGTGCTTAGCCCATAAGTTGAGGAAGGCACAGACCTCATCTGTCCAACAATCCAGCTCCTGGTCCCGTTGTTGCAACAACATTTCCTTCCTACCTCCTCGGATACTTCTCCGTTTGGTTGTTGTCTGCATGCTTTTCTTCTCAACCTGAAGATATGCACTACCATGTTTGTACTTCCAAAGCATTTGGTACGCTGTCGCTTCGGCATTCTGGTGGAGACAATCTATTGCCTCTGGCAGCATGGTCATCCCCAGTTGTTCCAAGGTAATGTTTGTATGCAAGCAATGTTGCTCCTCACCGTTAATTACTTCCACGACAGACCTCTCAACTGTGGGCAGTAGGTGATCTTCTGAAGAGCCATGGGGCATAAAGGCAAGTCGAAGTTTCAGGAGTGGAGATTCTACTAGAGGACTTCTTTTTTTGGTTGTCCTCTGTTTATCATACCCAGAGATTAAGACATGGCACTCGAAGTACACATCAATAACATGTTCTAAGGAAGTATCTGATAATTCTAGGTTGTCCATACTACCTCTAACATAACTTTTGTGCAGATCCTGCTGCTTGCAACATTGTGCTTTTGGGCGGAACCATTGAGCATAATTGCTGTGAACGCTCTCCCACCACTGTGTGGAGTAAACATATGGCACCTTGGATAAGTCTTGTGTGGGCAGTTGAGTAAGTTCTTTCCGGACCGTTTCAGCTGCAGACTTGAAATGAGGGGTAAACAACTGCAAGCACTTAATAGCAATGCCAACTATGTCCATACTCTCTGAAAGCTGTAGCACCAAAGTAAACAACAAATTATCCTCCAGCACACTGCCATCTTCGTGTTGAAAGAATATAATAGCCTCTGGTTTGCGCTCTACGATATTAAAAGGCCGTATACGAAGGAAATGGTGTTTGTTACCCCACACTGATTTATAGATTAGTGTTTTGCCTGTAAGTAGGTGCCTAATAAGAGGGTCACAGAAGGTGTAATTACATGGTGTCCCTCCAAACTCAACAAATCTCAAAAACTCACCCGCACCATCAGCAAGCCACTCAAACCTTCGAACATCAGATCTACTCAACTCCTGGCTATCACTGTAAAAGATGGAGGATATGAACGACTTGGTAGCACGGAAAATTCGTTTAGGAAAGGAGGAGTTCGTCACCTCTTGTTCCTGGAGATGCTGCCTGAATTTACGCAGTGTCATCACACTCTTGAGCAGCACGCTTGAGCTTCTTGTGCCAATTCAACAATGATGCATCAGTGATATGCCACTTTTCAGATGTCTCAAGGGCAGCCTCCAGCTTGATATGAGCCATCTCCAGCCTCTCCATTTGCTGCTCAGCACTTGATGTTCCCTCATACTTGTTGACCACACCAGATACAATTTGGTTAACCGCCTCCTGAACAACCACAGAGCTGACCATCTCAGCCATTGTAGAAAGATCTGATCAGCGATCAACTCCTGTTCTTGTAGTATTTAACTATACAAGAAAAGCTTGGCCTACTAATTAGTAGGAAAGAACTTTAAGATCACAGACACATGAAGTTGAAGGGATGTGAAATGGGTACCATTTAACTGTGACTGGATTTCGTGAATGAATGAAAAGTAAGCAAGTAGGCCTTTAATATAGCGAGATATTTTTGGAAACAAGACAAATGAGGAAAACAGTGAGAGTTTAATGGAAGAGGATGGATGATGCTTGTCATTTAAAGCTCTAGAAGGACAAATGGTATGCAAATCAAAATTAGTGATTTTCATGGAAGAGGATGTGGATAGTGCCTCCCATCTCAACATTTGATTTTGTTGACATGTTTGCACATGTCACGTATTTAGTAATTTTTCAGGCTCAAAATTTCAGGAAAAATCTAATAAATATTTTGGTGCATAAGGATCAAAGATAAATACTTTTAGAAAAATTCAAAGTTTAAACATTTGAAATTAATTTTCTTACTTTAGTTGTGGTGATTTAAAATGATTTTAAATATTTCAACTTGGAAATTTCTTTCCCATGATACCTATGCACCAAATAATTTTGTAAAATTTTCTGCATTTTTTGCGGTCTATAAAATCACAAACATATGTGACATGGACAAACCCAGATGTCACATAAGCAAAACCAGCCATCTAAAATCACTCAGGTTGTAAAATGACATGTATCGATACACAGCGTGTTAAAAAAAATCCAGTTCTAGAAGCAAGGGTCTTTTTTAATAGACAAGAGATATGTGTATCCCGTCTATCATTGAATAAATGCGATAAGTAAAGAGGACATGATAGTCTTAAAGAACATCCATATGGAACTAAGAAAATCTTTGCTTTTGACTATTTGTCCAACGCGGAGTATGCTGTTTAGATTGGGTGTCCTAATGAAAAACAAATAGTACTTTGTTCAGATATACTTTGTTCAGATAACTTATATTTGAATGAGTAAACTGCCACAATTATCAAGATAGCATGTCATTCTGACTGTGTGGCAGTGTACGCTTTTTAGATTGAATGGACTAATGCAAAACAAATAATAACCTTGAGAATATCCAACCAAAAGGCCTTGTGCGCTGCAGTTCCTCCTAGCCATAATTGTGTTTCTAAAAATGCAGCCTTTGTTTTGAGAAGTGATTGATTCAAGCCAAGCGTTGGATTTCATCACGCCAAGTCGCCCTTGCAGAGAAAGTCTAGGTTAGTAAGGTGGGAGCGAATCGAGTGTACGTTGTACCTCCTCGACTGCGTGGCGGGTAGGGTATAGAGCCTGACGAGGCAGCTTCTCCGGCCGGTCGTACCCTTCCTCAATGCCGCCGGAGCCGTAGGCGGCAGCGGCTCCGCCGCCTCATCGCTCCACGCCTCCACCTACTAGTTTCCATCCAAAGTCGATGCTCGGTTGGGCCAGGCCAGACCTGGCCAACGGGCCAGCCCGGTTCGTTTGGCCCGGTCGGTTTTCGGCCCGGTTACTATGCGAACCAAACGAACCAACGACTACATATTTGAAAAAATTGTATATCGCCAACAAGTTAAAGTTAAAAGAACAATTTAAAACCTGCACATTTTCTCTAAGATTTTAACACTACTATATCTAGGAGTTTTAATATATTGTTCGAAAGCTAGAGAATCATCAAAGTCTAAAGGTAGATCTTCAGAAGCAATTAATCGACACAACGCCTCCTTAGCTACCTCGAGATTATATTCCCAGTTACTTACCGAACCATCAGGGTTATAGCTCAACTATTGTTGTCTCATTTGAACACATTTCTTTTCTTACATGTCGCAGCATGCCTCTTCAGATGTCCCGTACCCGAGCCCGTCGCCACTGACAACTCCTGTTCACAAATTTTACATTTAGCCCCATACCTCACTAGTCTGCCGTCCACAAGATGCTTCAACTCCTCGTAGTCGTTCCACACATCCGACTGGTTCAGTCGAGCCCGCTTCGATTCGACGGTATCGAAGCCGGAAGCACAAGTTGAACCAGATCCGGAACCATAGGGATGATACTCGGTTCCGGTAGTTTCTGTTTCTTAAACCGGTTCCGGTAGACTTTGACCGATTGGTTCGTAGTTATCCGGTGTTAATCCGAACTGGCTAAGGTGAAATTCATCGTACGGAGAACATCCATTAGCCATTTCAGGAAGCTGTCTACACATGAAATAACAAAACAACACTTAATTTAGAATCAAAATAACAAATATATGAAAATATAACCTCACAGGATCACGCCAACAAATATGAAAGTTAGAAATATTTCTCTAACTTTACCTAAATTAGCAATTAGTAACATACGCTTTTCTAGCTTAGAAATTGCAAATACGCAATGCACAGAAGAGACTCAAGAGAGAATAGGTTGCAAGGGTGGCTGGCTGAAGAGGCGGTGGGTTCCTATTTATAGGAAATTTTTTGAGATTTTTCAAATTTTTTGCTATTTTTTTATGAAGTTTTAAAGGTTCAAACGGCTATAAACGGCTATAAAAAAAATGAACCGAACGAATCAGCCGGCCCGGTTCGCTGCCACGTGTCAGGCGTAGCCGTCGCCACGCCGGGTGCTGGGCGGGAAATGGCACGGGGGCCGGAGCAGGCAGGCCACATGGCGTCACCACGTTGGTCGGGGCGGGCGGGTGGCTTGCGCGCGGGAGACAGCGTGTCAGATTGGGGCCGGCGGGCTCTGGCGCGGCGTGGCGTGGGGCGGGGCAGGCACATAGCGCCACAACCATTGCGCATTGGCCGTGTGGCCCATACGGCAGGCGCAGCGGGAAGCGGGCGGGCAACCGAGCGCGAGCGGGGAAATTAGATTTTCAAATTTTGACTGCTACAGTAAACCGGGCCAAGCGAACTGAACCGGGCCGGTTCGGTTCGCATAGTAACGAACTGGGCTGTTACTATGCGAATCGAACCGTGCCGGCCCGACGGGCCGCATACCAGGCCTAGGCACGGTTCACTGGCCCGATTCGTTTTTGAAACAAACCGAACCGGGGCAACCCAATGCACAGTACCAGGCTGCTCGGTTCGGCCCATATGTCCAGCTCTAGGCTAGGCCCATTTACACAATACATACTTACATCTGCGCCAATTTACGATAGGTTCAAAATGAATTTAGAGTTACTTGGAAAAAATCGGTTTTTTAGTTTATTTTATGGGACTGACTTCTCATCAGGCGACTGACACTTATTTAGCCGTCAGTCGATTTTTTGAGCCGTTGAACAAACACCTCCATAGGGCACATAAGAGATCCAACGAATATCCACGTATGTGAGAAAATTGACTGAGAGATAAATAAGTCTCAGTCGCCAAATAACTAGCAAAGGTGTTAATTTATACTTATCTTGAAAACACCTTTAGAAGTTTTTATTAAAAAACATAAACAGAACAGAGCAACTTCAAAAGGCAAATTTATGAACCTCCCGATGTCTGGCTTAACATTCAACTCAACCAGCTTAGAGGCTCAAGCAATTTCATATATGATTATCTACGTGCATTTTTTAGAACTTATGCAATGTGAGAAGTTACGGTACTTCCTTCTACAATATATACATACATGGGCCTTATGGGCCATATAGATTATGGGCTACAATAGCTAAGCTTCATACGTATACATTTATATTAACAATCCCTTTAAAATCAAAGTGGATCATCAGCATTGAGTTTTGGCGAGTGAAGTTGATGATGTTCGCGGGGCGAAGAAATCGACTGTTTGAAGCTCCGAGGGTACATATTTGAGAAGGATTGTCCTCGTGGGGCACTAATTAAAAAATTAGGTTCTTCCCACTCTTTGCTATCAAAAGAAACCCTTTCCTAATTTGCTAATTGTGAATCCTTCTCTTTCCGAATCCACTCCATGATTGAGCCCTGAATTGGGACGGGCGCATGCGCCACCCATAAGTTGAGGAAGGCACATACCTCGTTTGTTCGACTCTTCATCTCCTCCTCCTGGTCCTGTCGCTGCACCATCATTTCCTTCTGAGCTCCTCGAATGGTTCTCCGTTTGGTCGCTGCCTGCACGCTTTTCTTCGCAACATGAAGATATGCATTACCATGCTTGGATTTCCAAAGAATTTGATATGTTGTCAGTTCAGTATTCCGATGAAGACAATCCATCGCCTTTGGCAGCATGATCTTGTCAAGCTCTTCCAAGGTAATGTTGGTATACAAGCAGCCCTGCTCCTCACCATTAATTACTTCAGTCATGGAGCTCTGAACAGAAGCATCCATCAGATGATCTTCGGAAGAACCATGTGGCATAAAGATGAGTACAACCTTCAGGTTTAGAAAATCTTTTGAAGAGCTTCTTTTTATGTGTATGCCTGTCCTTTGATTGTCGTACCCAGACAGTGAGACATGGTGCTGCAGACACACGTCAATTACAGGTTGTAGAGAAGCATCTGATAATTCTAACTTGTCTATGTTTTCACTACCAAAACTCTTGTGCTGACTCTTCTGTTTGCAACATAGTGGGTTTGGGCGAAACCAATGGGTACGAATGCTGTGAAGGTTTTCCCAATGCTCTGTACTGCCCGAGTAAACATATGGAACCCATGAGAAGTCTTGGGTGGGCAGTGCAGTGAGTTCTTTCCTAACAGTTTCAGCTGTAGACTTAAAATGAGGGGTAAACAGTTGCAAGCACTTAATTGCCATGCCAATGACGTCTGTACTCTCGGAAAGTTGTAGTATCAAAGTAAGATAAAAGTTGTCCTCCTTGGCATTGGCGTCTGTGTAAACAAAGATCATCTTGGCCTCTCTTCTGCTCTCTACAGAGTTAAAGGGCCGTATTTGAAATAAATGGTGTTTGCTTCCCCGCACTGATTTATAGACTAGTGTTTTCCCTGCAAGAAGGTGCCTGACAAGAGGGTTGAAGAAGGTATAATGACGTGGTGTCCCTCCTAACTCCAGGTATCTCAAAAACTCACTAGCACCATCAGCAAACCACTCAAACCTTCGAACAGCAGATCTACTCAACTCCTTGCTATTGTTGCAAGAGATGGACGATATCAATGATTTGCTAGCATGGACAATTCGTTTAGGGAAGGAGGAATTCTTTACCTCTTGCTGCATCTCTTCTTGATCCTGGACATGCTGCCTGCATTTACGCAGTGTGTCGGCACACTCTTGAGCAGCACTCTTCAGCTTCTTCTGCCAACGCAACAATGATGCTTCGGTGATATGCCACTTTTCAGATGTCTCAACTGCAGCTTCCAACTTGATCTGTGCCATCTCAAGCCTCTCCAAGTGTTCCTCTTCACTTGATATGCCCTCATACTTGTTGAGAACACCCGATACGATCTTGTTGACTGCCTCCTGAACAACCGCAGAACTGACCAGCTCGGCCATATATTATACAAAGATCATCAGCAGGCAATCCGTTGCTGTTGTTGTAATATGTGACCCGACAAACAAAATTTGGCCTGAAATTCCCAGGAAGGTAGTCTGGGATTACATGTAGATGATGGAAGTTGGATTGTAAGAATTCAACCATCTGGCTTTTTTAATATTGGCGTGTACACTTTTTATTTCTTTTGCATAGGTTTTACACTTGAGGATCATTGGATCAATAATATTGCTTTGTCCTTTGTGTCTACAAAGCTTTGTTTTTCATTTGGTTATTTTTTAATATTGGCGTGTACACTTTTTATTTCTTTTGCATAGGTTTTACACTTGAGGATCATTGGATCAATAATATTGCTTTGTCCTTTGTGTCTACAAAGCTTTGTTTTTCATTTGGTTATTTTTTAATATTGGCGTGTACACTTTTTATTTCTTTTGCATAGGTTTTACACTTGAGGATCATTGGATCAATAATATTGCTTTGTCCTTTGTGTCTACAAAGCTTTGTTTTTCATTTGGTTATTTTTTAATATTGGCGTGTACACTTTTTATTTCTTTTGCATAGGTTTTACACTTGAGGATCATTGGATCAATAATATTGCTTTGTCCTTTGTGTCTACAAAGCTTTGTTTTTCATTTGGTTATTTTTTAATATTGGCGTGTACACTTTTTATTTCTTTTGCATAGGTTTTACACTTGAGGATCATTGGATCAATAATATTGCTTTGTCCTTTGTGTCTACAAAGCTTTGTTTTTCATTTGGTTATTTTTTAATATTGGCGTGTACACTTTTTATTTCTTTTGCATAGGTTTTACACTTGAGGATCATTGGATCAATAATATTGCTTTGTCCTTTGTGTCTACAAAGCTTTGTTTTTCATTTGGTTATTTTTTAATATTGGCGTGTACACTTTTTATTTCTTTTGCATAGGTTTTACACTTGAGGATCATTGGATCAATAATATTGCTTTGTCCTTTGTGTCTACAAAGCTTTGTTTTTCATTTGGTTATTTTTTAATATTGGCGTGTACACTTTTTATTTCTTTTGCATAGGTTTTACACTTGAGGATCATTGGATCAATAATATTGCTTTGTCCTTTGTGTCTACAAAGCTTTGTTTTTCATTTGGTTATTTTTTAATATTGGCGTGTACACTTTTTATTTCTTTTGCATAGGTTTTACACTTGAGGATCATTGGATCAATAATATTGCTTTGTCCTTTGTGTCTACAAAGCTTTGTTTTTCATTTGGTTATTTTTTAATATTGGCGTGTACACTTTTTATTTCTTTTGCATAGGTTTTACACTTGAGGATCATTGGATCAATAATATTGCTTTGTCCTTTGTGTCTACAAAGCTTTGTTTTTCATTTGGTTATTTTTTAATATTGGCGTGTACACTTTTTATTTCTTTTGCATAGGTTTTACACTTGAGGATCATTGGATCAATAATATTGCTTTGTCCTTTGTGTCTACAAAGCTTTGTTTTTCATTTGGTTATTTTTTAATATTGGCGTGTACACTTTTTATTTCTTTTGCATAGGTTTTACACTTGAGGATCATTGGATCAATAATATTGCTTTGTCCTTTGTGTCTACAAAGCTTTGTTTTTCATTTGGTTATTTTTTAATATTGGCGTGTACACTTTTTATTTCTTTTGCATAGGTTTTACACTTGAGGATCATTGGATCAATAATATTGCTTTGTCCTTTGTGTCTACAAAGCTTTGTTTTTCATTTGGTTATTTTTTAATATTGGCGTGTACACTTTTTATTTCTTTTGCATAGGTTTTACACTTGAGGATCATTGGATCAATAATATTGCTTTGTCCTTTGTGTCTACAAAGCTTTGTTTTTCATTTGGTTATTTTTTAATATTGGCGTGTACACTTTTTATTTCTTTTGCATAGGTTTTACACTTGAGGATCATTGGATCAATAATATTGCTTTGTCCTTTGTGTCTACAAAGCTTTGTTTTTCATTTGGTTATTTTTTAATATTGGCGTGTACACTTTTTATTTCTTTTGCATAGGTTTTACACTTGAGGATCATTGGATCAATAATATTGCTTTGTCCTTTGTGTCTACAAAGCTTTGTTTTTCATTTGGTTATTTTTTAATATTGGCGTGTACACTTTTTATTTCTTTTGCATAGGTTTTACACTTGAGGATCATTGGATCAATAATATTGCTTTGTCCTTTGTGTCTACAAAGCTTTGTTTTTCATTTGGTTATTTTTTAATATTGGCGTGTACACTTTTTATTTCTTTTGCATAGGTTTTACACTTGAGGATCATTGGATCAATAATATTGCTTTGTCCTTTGTGTCTACAAAGCTTTGTTTTTCATTTGGTTATTTTTTAATATTGGCGTGTACACTTTTTATTTCTTTTGCATAGGTTTTACACTTGAGGATCATTGGATCAATAATATTGCTTTGTCCTTTGTGTCTACAAAGCTTTGTTTTTCATTTGGTTATTTTTTAATATTGGCGTGTACACTTTTTATTTCTTTTGCATAGGTTTTACACTTGAGGATCATTGGATCAATAATATTGCTTTGTCCTTTGTGTCTACAAAGCTTTGTTTTTCATTTGGTTATTTTTTAATATTGGCGTGTACACTTTTTATTTCTTTTGCATAGGTTTTACACTTGAGGATCATTGGATCAATAATATTGCTTTGTCCTTTGTGTCTACAAAGCTTTGTTTTTCATTTGGTTATTTTTTAATATTGGCGTGTACACTTTTTATTTCTTTTGCATAGGTTTTACACTTGAGGATCATTGGATCAATAATATTGCTTTGTCCTTTGTGTCTACAAAGCTTTGTTTTTCATTTGGTTATTTTTTAATATTGGCGTGTACACTTTTTATTTCTTTTGCATAGGTTTTACACTTGAGGATCATTGGATCAATAATATTGCTTTGTCCTTTGTGTCTACAAAGCTTTGTTTTTCATTTGGTTATTTTTTAATATTGGCGTGTACACTTTTTATTTCTTTTGCATAGGTTTTACACTTGAGGATCATTGGATCAATAATATTGCTTTGTCCTTTGTGTCTACAAAGCTTTGTTTTTCATTTGGTTATTTTTTAATATTGGCGTGTACACTTTTTATTTCTTTTGCATAGGTTTTACACTTGAGGATCATTGGATCAATAATATTGCTTTGTCCTTTGTGTCTACAAAGCTTTGTTTTTCATTTGGTTATTTTTTAATATTGGCGTGTACACTTTTTATTTCTTTTGCATAGGTTTTACACTTGAGGATCATTGGATCAATAATATTGCTTTTTCGAGGGCTTTTTCGACTCGGTTTCTTGGGCATATCTCCTTCAAAACCTGCGAGCCCGTGGGTTCGGCCACCGTTGGTGTGATTGGATCGCACTATCACTCTCTACCTCTTCCTCAAAGGTCTTGCTCAACGGCTGTCCCACTAGCACCATCCATCACTCAAAGGGTCTAAGGCAAGGGGACTCCCTGTCCCCCCTCCTCTTTGACCTCGCCATTGAGCCCCTAGTTCAGCTCATCCGGCTAGCCTCCGAGGGAGGTCCCTTCGATCCTATCCCTGGCTTACAGGGCAAACCCAGGATCTCTCTTTTCGCTGATGACGCAGGAATTTTCTTAAACCCAGTCAGGTCTGAGGTTTCAGCCTTAGCTCTCATCCTCCAAGAATTCGGGAAAATCACGGGCCTGCGAACCAACTTCACCAAGTCTCAGGTCATCCCCATCAGATGCGATGGCCTGAACCTCCACGACATCCTTCAGGACTTCCCAGCAATCAAATCCTCCTTCCCAATCAAATACCTGGGTATCCCACTATCCGTCAGAAAACTCAGGCATGTCCACTTCCAGCCGCTCATCGACAAGGTGGCCAATCGGTTATCAGGGTGGCGGGGACCTCTAATGTCTAAGGGTGGGAGGCTGACACTGCTCAAAGCGGTCCTTACAGCTCTACCCACATACACCCTTTCGGTCATCAACCCCCCGGCCTCTGTTCTAAAAAAAATTGATCAGATCAGGAGAGCTTGGCTCTGGGGCGGTTCGGCGGAGCCTGGCACCCCCCCAAGAGTTAACTGGGACACGGTCTGCTCACCGGCCAGGCTGGGTGGGCTAGGAGTCCTCAACCTTTCCTGTTTCGCCCGCGCCCTTCGGCTGCGCTGGCTTTGGCTGAACAGGACTTCTCCTCGCCGCTCCTGGACTGAACTTTGTGACATCCCGCCCCCAGCAGATTTAGACTTACTGCGTTTGGGTTGTTCCTTCACCCTCCGCAACGGCGCCTCCCTCTTCTTCTGGGAAGACCGCTGGCTAAATGGTTCCTCGCCAAAGGAAATCGCGCCTCAGCTCTTTGAGATCTCCGCCAGAAAGGGTTGCCTAGTCAGGGAAGCCCTCCAGAACAACAACTGGTTAACCGACCTTGGTCAACATCTCAGCACCGGGTTGATCCGCTAGCTTATCCTTCTCCTGCTCCGGCTAAGCGAGGTAGAGGTTCAGCTCGACGCGACGGACGAGGACTCCATCTCTTGGCGTTTCTCAAATAATGGCGCTTTCACGGTCAAGTCGGCTTACGACCTCCAATTTGTTGGGCGACGCCCGGCGCCCGTCCTTCACAGTATCTGGAAAGCCTGGGCCCCGTCGAAGTGCAAATTCTTTTGTTGGCTCCTTCTGCGGTCACGAGTCTGGACAGCCGACGCCTTATTGCGTAGCCAACTGCCCAACAGCTATTTTTGCAAACTTTGCAACAGGAACCTGGAGACGCCGGAACACCTCTTCATTCAGTGCAGCTTCAGCTCCGCCACCTGGTCAGGCCTGGACACAGCCCTAGACCTGCCCGCCCTCGACCCGGCTAGCTGGCGTTCCTCGGATCACTTGCAGTTATGGTGGGAACTTGACGTGGCATCTCCAACCTCGCCGCGCTCTCTGCTTTCCATCGTCATTGCCGCTATCTGGCACCTGTGGCTTGAGCACAACAACCGGATCTTCAGAAATTCGGAGCGCACGCAGCCTGTCTTCCTGCGCCTTCTCCTCGATGAGTTGTGGCTTTGGGTGGCCGCCGGCGCCAATTTTGTAATCCCTTAAGAGCCTGTAAGCCCTACGGGGGGGAAGGGCTTGTTTAACCCCCCCAAAAATTCTTTGTAACTTCTTCCTATTTAATGAATGGCAGTCCTCCTGCCCTTTCAAAAAAAAAATGTTAGTGGTATGGTACCTCAAGCCTGCAATCATATCCATATAGAGATTCCTACCATACTAACCAAAACCTTGATGTATATATCAATCTGAAATATCTATTCAACTATTAATTGTGGTTAATATGGTATATCATATATATAAGTCTGAACTGAAAAGTGGACCGTGGACGTAACCAAGCAAAAGGTAAAATAGCAGCATGAAATTAACCGAAGGCAACGCTTAAGCATTCCAAACATGCATGAGACAATGCTACAGATCCATAATTATCTTATGCTCCCACTTTAAGCCAATTAATCATTAAGTTGTGAACGAAAATCCTTGGTGCACTGTTAAATAAATGGCATAGCATTCCAAACTCCTAGTCTGTGACACATATATTGCTCAAACGGCACAATGGTAAATAAGGGCAGAGCATGATGATTGATACGATTAAGGTGACTAAACAGCAGGTGATAGAATTAACCACTTTCAATCATTCACACAAACAACTTGAAGGCGTAAGGCAACAAAGAAGCTAGCATAGTAGAGCGCGTGAGAGCAAGAAGTATAGGAACAGCAGATATACCATCGTGATCCCAAGCCTGAACCAAGCGGGAGGAGGGGAACTCCCTCAGCGGCTCCGGAAGGTTGGGCTCCAGGTTGTCGAAATGCTCGCAGCTCAACACCTCCGCCGCGGTCACGCGAACGGCGAAGATCGACTTGTCCAGCCAGAAGTAGATCACCTCCGGGTCGCGAGGGTGAATGAGCGCGATCGCGGGGAGCTCGCGCCGCAGCCCGGTCTCCCTGTAGCTCTCGCTCTGCCAGATCGCGGCGAATGGCGCGACGTACTGGAGCGTCCACTTGTTGCCGTCCGGGTCGTCCAGCGTCAGCGTCCACATGCGGATCAGGGTGGCGCCGCCGTGGTCGAGGCCGATCTGGCAGAGCTGGCTTCTGTAGAGCTTCTGTAGGCCGATCTGGCAGAGCTGGCTTCTGTAGAATTCTGTAGGCCGTGGTCGCGTAGAAGGTCGCGGCGACCTTCTCCGTCTCCTGGGCCTGGACAGCTGGACTAGTATTAGAAAAGGCAAAATTAATACAAATCATGAATATGGTGAGTAAGGCTCATTTGTTTTGGTACTGTAGAGCTGTTAATAAAAAAATGATTAAGTTCATATATTAGAGATCTAATATATGACCATACTTTGGGTATGGTTTGTCTTTGTGAAACTCAAAAATCACAACATGATGTGAATTTCTTCAGTAAGTTTGACCCCAGTTTGGTTTTTTTGTGGAACTAGATTCCCTCTAGAGGATAATCTAGGGGTATTCTGATAGATATTAAAGAAAGGGAGTTTGAAATTCTTAGTTGTAAAAAAAGAAGTTATATGATTATGTTAAATGTGCTGCTCAGCAGAATGAAAAGGATAGCTTTCTACATGAGATATGTAAATTTTGCAATCAGATTGATTCCCCTCTGTTAATGGGAGGAGATTTTAATATTTTAAGAAATTTAGAGGATAAAACAAGAATCAAAATCTGAATAGATTTTCTGATTGTTTAAACCAAATCATTGATGAGTTTGCTCTTAGAGAACTCAAAAATACAGGAAGTCCTTACAAATGGCTCAATAACCATGTGGTTCCCACCAAAGAAAGGCTTGACAGGGTTTTAATTAGCATTGATTAGGAGAATCTTTTCCCATTAGCTAGAGTTCAGAAGATGGCAAGATTGCGTTCTGACCAGAATCCTCTAATTGTCAAAGCTGGGACAGGAGACATGAATAATACAAGTAGCTTTAAGGCCAGTTCTTTTTAGCTTAACGGCTTAACAGCTTAACGACTTATCTACGTTTTGAAAACACATATGCTTTAAGTTGTTTGAGTCTGTTTTTTCGTTGTTTTGAAGGTGGGTTCTAACACTTTAAAAAACAAGTCAAACGAAATGTATCCGAATCTCGAGACTAGCTCGAGAAGCTCTTGAAATTCAGTCATTTCAGCCGTTCAGATCAGCTCAAAAGAACAGGACCTTAAATTCCACGGTGGATGGCTGAAAAATGAGGAATTCTTACCCATTGTGAATCGAATTTGGAATGAGCCAGTTCGAAAATTAGACCACGTAGATGCTTTTCTCTTTAGATTAGGAAAGTAAAGAAAACTCTGAAAGGGTAGGGTGGTCATTTGTTTGGCTTGAGGAAAAGGCAGAAGGAAAAATTATTAAGCTAAATTTAAAGTTTGGAACTAAAGGAGGACAACGGTATTCTAAGGAGAGCGAAAAAATAAGATGGAATACTCTGTTGATTTATTTAGAATATTGGAAGAAGAGGAAGCTATTTGGCATCAAAATTCCAAAAGTAATTGGTTGTTATTGGGAGATAACAATACTAAATCTTTTCACTTGATTGCCAATGGTAAAAAGAGGAAAAAAGTCATTGATTTCTTATGTGATGGTGGTAAGGAAACTCAAAGGGATGATTGTTTACTTTCTCTTCCTTATGTGATGGTGATAAGAAAATTCAAAGGGATGATTGTTTACTTTCTCTTCCTTATGTGATCATGCGACTGAATACTACAAAAAGCTCTTTGGGAAAGAGGAAGGAGGTAGTTTCGGAATGCAAGGGAGTCTGTGTGGTGAAGATGAGAAGGTTAATAGTGTGGAAAACGAAATGCTAACCCACCCTTTCACTTTATATGAAGTCAAATCTGCTCTGTTTAGCATGAGTACAAACAAGGCTCCTAGTCCTGATAGATTGCCAATTGAATGTTACCAAGTCCGTTAGGACGTCATTAAGCTGGATGCTTTAAATATCTTTGAGAGCTTTCATAAGGATGAAATGAAGATTGGAAGACTGAATTATGGGACGATTATCCTATTGCCGAAAAAGGAAGAAGCAAAAAACCTTAAGCAGTATAGACCTATTTGTCTTTTAAATAGTCTCTATAAAAACTCTAACTATGAGGTTGGAAAGTGTGGTTTGTAGAATTATTAATAAAAGTCAAAATGCTTTTTTGCCTGGTAGAAATATTATGGATGGGGTCTTATCTTTTCATGAAATTCTACACCACACAAAATATAAAAATCACCCTGTGGTTGTGCTAAAACTGGTTTTTGAGAAAGCATATAACATGGTGGATTGGAGTTTCCTTATGAGATGCTTGAGATAGAGAGGTTTTCTAACAAATAGTGTGAGTGGATGTGGAAGGTTATATTAGATGCCACTGTGAGTGTATGTGTCAATGATAAACAAGGGGGCTGCTTCAAAACAGAAGAGGGGTGAGACAGGGAGATCACTTATCACTTTATCTATTCAATATTGTGGTGGATTGTCTAAATAAGATGTTTCAGAAAGCTCAGGAGAAAAAAAAAATCATTTTGGGCCTCATTGGAGATATTGTGGACAATGGAATTGCTATCCTGCAGTATGTAGATGATACCATAGTCACTATAAAAGATGATCAGAGCAGTTTGTTCCACACAAAGCTTTTACTTCATCTTTTTGAGATGATGTCAGGGTTAAAGATTAACTTTGCCAAAAGTGAAGTTGTGCTTATTAATGGTAATACTTCTAGAGCTAGGCAAATTGCTGATTTTTTCCACTGTCGAATTGGGGATTTCCCAATTAAATATTTGGGGGTGTACCAGTTAGTTATAAATGGAATTTGAACAAAAATTGGGAAGAAATGATTGATAAAGTTAAAAAAAGACTGGGTGCCTGGAAAAGCAAAAGTTTATCCAGAGGGGGGAAATTAACTTTTATCAATGCGTGCTTGTCTAGTATCCCTTTATATACAATGTCAATGTTTCTGTTACCTAAGATGGTAATTGAGAGAATCGACAAAATTAGAAGAGCTTTTTTATGGTGTTCTGGTAATGGCAGAAGAAGATATCATCTTGTGAAATGGGTGAAAATTATAAAACCCAAACAAAATGGGGGTTTGGGTGTGTGACTAACCTAAGGGTTATGAATATAAGTTTTTTATGTAAGTGGTGGTGTAAACTTGAAATGGAAGATGGGTTGTGTCAAAAGATAGTTAAAGTCAAATACATCAGTATTGGGCCAATTTCTAGTTGTAGCTTTAAGCAATCTAACTCAGCTATATGAGGCCACCTGATGAAAGTCAAGGGGATTTATGCTATGAACAGATGTAAGAAAGTGGGAGATCATATAAAAACAAGTTTTTGGCTGAATAAATGGCTGATGGATACTCCCTTGGCAGAGAAATACCCTGTTATTTTTAATATCTGTTCAAACCAGCTCATGTCAGTTGCTTGGTGTGCTGAAAGGAATTGGAATCTTGATTTCAGAAGATGGTTGAATGAACACCAAGCTAAATAATGGGATGATATCAAAAAAGGAGGCTATGAATTTTCCTATGAATAATGAAAAGGACTCTGTCAGATGGCTTCTGAACAACAAAGGAAACTTCAGCGTCAACTCTGTGTATCAATTTTGACATAGAAATGAGTTAACTCACAGGTTGGAGGATTTCTGGAGAGCCAAAATCCCCTTAAAAGTCAAAAACTTTGTTTGGTTATTAAAGGAAGTTGCTATTTTGTCGAAAAGCAATTTGAGGAGAAGAGGATGGATCGGTAATTAATCCCATGTGTGAGTTCTGTGATGAAGTCGAAACTACAAAGCATTTATTTTTGACTGTCATCTGGCCCAGTTAACCTGGAGTATCCTTGCCAAATGCTTTGGGGTAGCTTGGGTCCCCAGTAATCTGAGTCATTATAGAAAATGGGAAAAACTGATCATCTCCTCTCGTAAAAATCTAAAATCCATGGGATTGGCGGCTGTGAGCTGGTCAATTTGGATGATGAGAAATCAATCTTGTTTTGACAAGAGGCAAATTAAGAATCCTCTCAATGTAATATACATAATATGTTCGTTTCTGAAATATTGTGCAGGGTTGATGAAAGCCGATGATAGGGATTTGCTGGAGATGCAAATCGATGGGATCTTCAAGGTTGTGAATGAAATACAAAAGTAGCTATGGTGCTCTGCTTTGACGATGGTATTTTGGTAGTGTTGTCAGCTGTTTTTGTTCCCATGTTTTTTTTCCCTAGCTATCTTTGTTGTTTTGTTGCTAGGCCCCATTTTAAACTATGGATCTAGAACTGGTATTCCTTTGGTTGCTCCTAGCTATGATTTTGGCAGCGAAGAGTCTGGTGCTTTCACCTCCTCTTGCGCTGGTTGTAGTCACTTTACTATCGGATACATGTTTCCCTATGGCTTTCGTTTCTATGGAATGGAAATAGAGGTGGGGCTCATGCCCTTGTTCAAAAAAAGTTTATTCATCTCAGGTCGTCGGGCCCGGTGCCTGGCTTAGACATGCAATCAGCGACCGGCCAAGAACACGGAGGAGACACAACTGGACATGGGAAATGGAATTCGTTTGTGTTGTGGGGTCCATCCGGCTCAAAGTACAGGGTAACCAAATTACCAAATGACATGCTGGGACGGCGTTGCATTGCATGCCGCAGGTTTCGCTTCAACATTTGCTCTGTTGCTCAGTACGTATTCTTCCCCTAATCAAATCTGGTCCGTCCGTGCAGTATGTTCATAGTGTGGTTTGCACCAGATGTTGTGCATGCTGTCGCGTCCAGCTGAGCATGGATCGCCATACATGCAAAACGGTACATGTGGGTACATGCATGCACTATAACCTCTAGATTTGCCTTAAGATTCGTTCTCTGATCAGCATATCTCAAACGGTTTTCTAAAAGAACATCATATTTCGATTCATGGCTCACTCTTATCTCTTGTGTTAATGTTTTTTACGTGATTGCGTCATTGTTCATCTACGCCTTGGACTAAACTCAATAACATGGTTTCACAACATGTTATTGTTATGCTCACACTTGAAGAACGGTCCACGAGGAGGAGGAGATGACAAATGATCTAATACAGGTGATTGATCGCCAAAAAGACTCACTTGCAAGCCGGCTACCATTAATTTTGCCCGAACAGTGTTGAACAATTGTTGTATTCCACGATAGTCTACATAATTGGGAGTATGATCGTCAGATTGCAAGTTATAGATTGAATTGAAGTGAATTGCATTGAATCATCGAATTTTCGCAAGAGAGGCCAAACCAATGAACCGATCTAATAGATTGGATTCGTTGCTCGATCGGCCGAACCAATCTATTACTGATTCCTGGGCAGCTATCCAAGAAGCACGGTGGCCATGCCGCCATGGCACCGCCACCGTGCCGCATGCATGCGTAACCTAGCAGTAGCGCGTACAGTCACAAGTGACTGTCACGCGACGCCGCCACACTAACCGTACGCACCGTCCTTAGCACATCGCGCTGGCCCCATCTCCCGCCACGTGCACCGTCGCCCAGCCGCACCGCTGTGCGCCTCTGTCCGTAGCTCGAGCCCTGCACGGCCACGACGACGCGCGCTCCAGCTGTGTGCTCCTGCCATGCGTCCTAGCCGTGTCCACCACGACCCTATAGCACCACTGCCATCGTGTCATACGCGTTGCCAAACTGTGCCGCGCGGCACCTTTGTGATGGCCGCAGGTCGTCACAGCATGGCCACTTCCACCCCGGCATGGCTACCCGCCACCTCGGTAGCATGGCTTGCGTGACGCGTCGACCCTGTTGTGTCACCCCGATGGTTGCGTGGCTTGCCACCACCGCATGCTGCTCGGCCTCACTGCACACCACAGTCTTGCCACACTACTAATGCCACAAGCCCGACGTCTAGGGTTCCCAACCCTAGCCGCTGGGTATGGGAAGCCGAGTAGGCGAACTAGAGTAAATGGGTGCAGGAGGTAGTAGATGGGCCGGAGTTAACTAGCCGGTCCATGCAAGTCGACGGGGAAAGATAAGAAAGGAGAAGAGGGGGAAGCGGGCTATCCTGGACCCTGTATTAGCCAAGAATTATGAAAAAAAATTTAAAAAGAAAAGAACCTCCAAATTTTGCATACCAGCCCTAAAAATTTGGATAATTTTAGAAGAATATTTGAAAATAATACAAATGCAAAAAAACACCCGGATTTTTCATAAATTCGATGAAGTATTTCTGGGAATTTATGCACATTGAATTGAAACCGGTGAGAAGCTCAAAAATTACAAGAAGTTTTTTTGGATGCATCAAAATTTGCAAAGAAACCCCTAGAACTTTCATATTCTGCCAAAAATGAACTTTTGGCATTTTGACACCTTGGGAATTTAAATTTAGCACGCAATTTTGCTTGAATTATATATTGCATTATTTCATCACTATTGATTATATCTTGGCAATTCTTTTGTGAATTTGCCGTTTTAATTTGCAATGATGGTTATTCATTTATGAATTGGCAATGGTATATTAGAATATGAAACTGGAATACATGAAAATTAATGCATTTATGGATGTCTCACACCACTTTCTATTGAGTTATAAGTAGTAATCTTATGTTTTGTGAACAATGAATTTAAGGGACTAGGATCGCATGGGAGCAACCTCACTTGCAAATTATCCAAATTATATAATGCCTGTGATAATAATACGCGAGTACCGATTGAACATGTCAATTGCTGATATATTATGTTGATACTGAAATGCTACCTTTGTTCGTCAAAACTATTAGACAGTTGAGGTGTTAGGATATATTGATGATGCTCCAATGCTCGAACACGTATAAATTGTACTGAAAATAACATTAAAATAGGCAGGCAATGCATTATCGTACGATGTTTGGTTTAGAGTTATTTCCTATCGCAGGATATTTTAATTAGATCCCAAAATGGTCTGCCATCCAAATATAGATAGTAATTCTACATTTTCCTCAAAAAATTGATTTTACACCAATATAGATTTACATGTGCTTTGACTGTTATTACCTGTCTTTAAAGGGCTGATAAATTGGGATGGTGGCAAGTTGACGAAGAAAGCTGAAGGATCATCATCCCAGCCAAGTGCATTGTGTGGAATGCCACAGGAGTGGAAGTCTTCATTAACATGATGAAGTAGCACTTAATGTATGGAAAACAGTTTAAGTGGGCTTATAATTTCACATGCATTCCATCAGAATGCATGCAACAGTAATAATTTCTTATGTTAAATTTTTTCTTTGATCCAGGTTTTTGGCCTTGTTTGTTTCAGATTAAATTAAATTAAATTAAATGAAAATTTTATTTTTTGTATAAGCTAAATAATATAATATTTTGTAGTCATTTTTGTGGGGTTTCAAACAGTTCTTCTTAGAGTTCATAAAATATTTTTTTCATAATTTTTTGATTTTTTAAAATGACTTTCGAGGGGGTCACAAATTTGATATAGCAAAACTAAACTCTAGTCTAAAACAGACAAGGCTTATTTCTGAACTGATGAAGGGTTATGAAGTGGTTAGGGGCTTGGGGCTGGCTGACAGTGACTTTGGCCTCCTTTTTTGCCTATCAAGCGATGAATTGTTGTTGGTGAACACTGTTAGACTGTTCCCTTTTATTCCTTGTTTTTTGGATGGAACATTGATGATGAAAAGCTATCAGTGACTTGAACAGTAACGTTATATATGATCTGATAGTTTTCTTATTTATTATGTAGTTTCCTATGTTTTGTTTACAGTGTGGCTAACTGGCTATGCTTGCTTTTCCTAAAAAAAGAGAAGGTTATGCTTGCCGTTACAGCTCTTTGTTGATCGTTATTTGTATGAAATGGTAGCAGCCTTGATCATCCCATGCGGATATGGTGCTCGGTGTTCACTGTTGTAGTAACCGCTGTGGCCTGTGGAACAAACTGGCACCTCTAGTGTTTATTCCTGCTCCAAGTGTTTGTTGGATTTTATCTTTCCTTAATTTGGGTTCGTTGTGTGCGCATGTGTTTATATCTCGGTAGTGCTAAGCATTGTTTTTCCAAGTACGGTGTATGATTTTTTATTGTTTCTCATGAATTCTCACCACACAATCCCATGGATTACACGATTGCATGCATTCCCAAAAAGAAAGGGCAGACATGCGATCGAAATGTGGTTCAGCATTCATCGCATGCATGCAACGTACTATGCATAGGGCCATAGGCCTAGTGATTTTCAAAAGAAAAAACCATATCGTTTAGTCCATAATTTAGGCTACCATCTCTATATATCTATTTTGATCCCCAAGCCTTAGGGGACGAGGAGCCCATTGCGTCGCCATGGAAAAGGATGTCACGCTACCATGGGGAGGAGATAGCTTAGTTGCGCTATCACCCGTCGTGATCCATGAGCTATGGAGACACAAGGAGAAGGCCACAAGTGGGGTTATATATGGCTGCCACAAGAGGGGACGAGGATTGAAGGAAGGTTAGGGGCTTGAAGGAATGGGAGTGCAGGAGCTATGGCTTTGTTTGGCCATCTTGAACCGTTAGGTTTAGGGCCATGGTTCTCATATGATTATAACACACCGAATTGGGTACTGTTAGGTTTTTTGTCGAATATGTGTACGAGTAGGTTACATGGACTCTTTGTTATGTAATAGGTAGGGTTGGTTCGTGTTAGAGTCGGACTCTATCCAGGCCTCTACTATATAAAGGGAGGCAGCCCTGGTGTAACCAAGTGAACGACTTCATAATAGTAACATAGGTAAGAGGAGGTCAGCGGCCGGTATGTGGCCGTAACCTGGTTAGCCGGTGTGCTGCGGTATTATGGATTGAGCAAGAGCGCCCATAATTAGAGCCTCGCAGATGTAGGCAAAAGCCGAACTGCGTTAACAAATTAACATCATGTCTCCTGGTGTCGTTCGTGATCTTGCATTGCGTATATCCTAACAAGTGGTATCAAAGCTTGGTTGGCGAGGTTGGCCATGTGGAAGATCTAGGGAAGACACGAGGTTTATGCATACACGGACGCCGCGAAAAACGCCCTATCGGTGCAAGGTAGAGCATGGCGGTGATCGACGATTCGATCGGTGGTGTTGGACACTTGGGCAGGAGGCTCGAACCGTTCGATGGGCTACCGTTGGCAGGGATCTACCAAGGCCAGGTGATACGAGGCCGACAAAGTAGCCGGCGAGGTCGGCAGGCGACGGCGACGACCTCGGCGTTCGCGATCAGACCGGCAAGCGCGGATGGATGCCGGATAGATCGGAACGGCGGGACCAGTGATGCGACCGGATGTTGCACAGAAGGCGCTGCATCACGACATTGAGGGCGAAGCTGTGTCGTGGATGCGGATATAGCCAGGGTGCAGCATGTTTTGCCGTGCACGGATGACGTGGTGTGCGGTGGCGGGCTGGGAAGCCTGCTCGAGGACTCAAAAATTGAATCTAGAGGTACAGATTCAAAGGGAGTCAAATAAATATCCAAAGAAGGAAGCAATCAGAGTCCGGGTGTACGGGTTTGCGCAAGACGCTGAAACGACTTCAAGATGGAGAGACCATATTCTCCAAGGTGGAGTTTGTTAGGTTTTTTGTCGAATATGTGTATGAGTAGGTTACATGGACTCTGTGTTGTAATAGGCAGAGTTGGTTAGTGTTAGAGTCGGACTCTATCCAGGCCTCTACTATATAAAGGGAGGCAGCCCTGGTGTAACCAAGTGAACGACTTCATAATAGTAGCATAGGTAAGAGGAGGTCAGCGGCCGGCATGTGGCCGAGACCTGGTTAGCCGGTGTGCTGCGGTATTATGGATTAGGGAGGAGCGCCCATAATCAGAGCCCCCGCAGATGTAGGCAAAAGCCGAAGTGCGTTACCAAATATCGTGTCTCCTGGTGTCGTTTGTGATCTTGCATTGGCGTATATCCTAACAAGATATGTTTCAACAAGTGGCAGATCGCAGCGGGCTCCAACAAGTGGTATCAAAGCCATGGTCGGTAACTCGAAACGTCTCAATGAGATCGCACGGTGTAGGACAGATGGTCCGATGTGTGACGGGGGAGATTGTTGGGTTTAGTCTCACATCGGTTATTGATGATGGGGGAGCACAACTTAAGGTGGAGGCACCCCTCTCCCTTCAGGCTAGTCTTTTGGGCTGAGTTGGGTCAGGACCTGGGTTGTGCTTCCAGTTGGGCCAATAGATGTGGGACCTGGGCCCGAGACCAGGTGGTGGTCTCGGGGGGAGCCGGATCGCTGGCGGGCCATGAGATGGCAGGATCGCAGCGGGCTCCAACAAGTACAACGGGGCAGACTATATAATTTGAACCTAGCCTGAATTGATCCACATCCACTCATTCAAAACAGGAAAGAAAACTCCGACCTGGCGGCCTGGTCGAGCAGGTTAATTTGATATCGTGTTGGAATCCCTCTCCGAGTTCAGAAAGGGACTGGATTAGTCGTGCACCGAGTCCCACTTTGTTGAAATTAAGAAATCGTGTTGAGAATATTATACTATTCGTATAACTTCGTATAATGTATGCTATACGAAGTTATTACGTGATTTTCAAAAGAAAAAACCATATCGTTTAGTCCATAATTTAGGCTACCATCTCTATATATCTATTTTGATCCCCAAGCCTTAGGGGACGAGGAGCCCATTGCGTCGCCATGGAAAAGGATGTCACGCTACCATGGGGAGGAGATAGCTTAGTTGCGCTGTCACCCGTCGTGATCCATGAGCTATGGAGACACAGGCGAAGGCGGGTTATATATATATGGCTGCCACAAAAGGGGACGAGGATTGAAGGAAGGGAAGGGGCTTGAAGGAATGGGAGTGCAGGAGCTATGACTTTGTTTGGCCATCTTGAACCGTTAGGTTTAGGGCCATAGTTCTCATATGATTATAACACACCGAATTGGGTACAACGGGCAGACTATATAATTTGAACCTAGCCTGAATTGATCCACATCCACTCATTCAAAACAGGAAAGAAAATTCCGACTTGGCGGCCTGGTCGAGCAGGTTAATTTGATATCGAGTTGTGAATCCCCCCGAGTTCAGAAAGGGACTGGATTAGTCGTGCACCGAGTCCCACTTTGTTGAAATTAAGAAATCGTGTTGAGAATATTATACTATATATACGCATGAATCTTGGAGCATGAGAACATATCCATTTTATCCTCTTTGAAACGTGATCATTGGTTGCAAAATATGGAATATAGAAACATTAGTTTAATATGTCATGATGCAATTTAGCGCACAAAAAATCAACTGAAAGTCTACAACCACGCATAGTTTATGTTAGAAAGAAACAAAAGTACAAAATACAAATGCTAGCTTTTACCCTTTATCCCCAAACCTTTGATATTATTTGTGGATTTCATTTTGAGCAATATTTGTTCTTTTTGGTTATCCACGTGTGTATTGAATTTATGTGTGATATATGGTGACAAAATGTTTTTTTATTGGGGATTGAGTTCAGGGGCGGATCTACGGTGTTAGCACCGAGGTCAAGCGACCCCAATGTCTTTCGGACAAATCTTTCTTGTTTATTGCTATCCTATTAGAATATATACATATAAACCTACAATTTGAAACTTAAACATAGTGATTTAGTGTTAAAATGACCCCGATGACCCAATCGACTTGTTTTCCTAGATCTGCCCTTGATTGAGTTTTGTATTTCTCAAATAGTGAAACACATCTTGGTGTTCCCTAGATATCCTTCACCCTTTTACCCATAGGCATGCAGCTACCCAGGATGATAGGCGACACGTCAGGTTAGGTGTTGCCTAGTGGCATGTTGATCAAGACATCGGAAGACTTGGCAATTAAGTCTTCCTCATTGCGACGGCCCATCCTATGACAGTGAAGCGCATTAGGGTTCTAAGACAACATCAAAATTTTAAAAAATTCTAGAAATTAGTTTTCATGTATATATTTATTTTTCTATATTTGTATCTCACTACAGGAATGTCAATCTATTTCGGGGGCCAAAACCGCCGACATAGACTCCAAAACCGCCGACATTAGTCTATGTCGACAGCTGGCCGCCGACACTGCCTTGCCGACCCAGAGCGGCCGACACAGAGAATCAATGTCGGCAGCCCCCTCGACACTAATGCACAAAGGGGAGGGCTACAGTACGGCAGGTCTATTTCGGCGGCCTTCATAGCCGCCGACATAGAACTTGTCAAACGGGGCCGAGCCCGTCACGGCGACCTGATTTGTGGGGTCCATCTCACCCGCGAGATTCTGACACGTGTCCAACGAGCTGGCTCCGTGACCCTCTCGAGCACGAGCAATATCGGTGGCTTTACCTGAGGCCCCCGACATTGTATTTGTGGGGAGCTCAGAGCCGTCACAGTCAATGTCGGCGGCTCCCTGTCACGACCCCCTGCGTCTCCACAGGGAATCCTTCACCATGATCTGATACTAGCCCAGACTAGTACCTCATGATGGACAATTAACGGCTATCATCGCTGGCATTCCATTATTGTTATTTAAAATAACGGAGAATTACAAGATAGCATCTTGTGCTAATACAGTAAGACATATATTACCAAATATCAAGAACCCGCCGAGATTGATGCCTTCGGAAAACATACAAGATCCTGTACAATCTATTTATGTAGAATAAATTCTTGTTCTCACTTGGTCATCAGCGCGCGGCGTGGCGCGAGCTGTTCTGCAGGTCCGCGCCCCCTGATTTTTTATTTAATCTATGTCGACGGCTTAAGGTTATGCCGCCAACACAGATGCCTCCCAAGGCTACGGTTTGGGCCCGCTTGTTAGCGACCTTGCCTGACTTACACGTGGGTCCACATAAACGTCCACCCGTTATCCGTCCGTCACTGGAGGGAACAATGTCGGCGGCTATGGTCATGCCGCCGATACTGCTTAATTGGCAGGAGCAAAATTTTGAAATTCAACCGGCGGGCGAGAGGTGGCTGATAATTGTCGGCGGCTTAAGGCTGGCCGCCGAAACTGATTCCGTCTGTGTCGACAGTATTGTTTGGGCCCCCGACATTGATCTTTCGGCGGTATTTGGCCGCCGACACTGAATTTTCTGGCCGCCCACACTTAGAGCGTTTCCTGTAGCGTCTCTATGGCATATATAAATAGTCTTCTTATGTGTGAGCGTAGGGCGAGCACAAAACATGCAGCACGAACACAAAACAGATCAAGAACGATCATCAGAAAAACATCGAGATCATCACGTATAACTGAACTGACGAAGCATTAAATGGTGCTGCAACGCAAGCAGCAGTGCAGCACTACACAAAAATCCTCATATGCGCTAAGGCTATCAGTGCCGGTTCATAAGTGGCAGAAAGGTTATTAGGTGCCGGTTCGTGAGTCGCGAAGTAGGATGGGAGCATCAGTGACAGTTCTAGCCGCGCGTACCGTCGCATATGCTCATCACTTATCAAAAGAATTCTGAAGCACTACCACCAAAAAGAATGACACTTATCAAAAGAATTCAGAAGCACTACCACCAAAAAGAATGACAGGTATTTTATCGATAATGCTTAACATATATTTTGCCATCCGCATATCCAATTGTGTAAAGAAATTAGACAACGGCGAGAAAACGTAACAGTGGGGTCAATCAATTATCAAGCTTACGAATATATTACTGCATTATTTATCCTAAAGAAGCTTGAAACTACCATGAAATATAGTTTTTTACCGATTGGGAAGAGGTTTTGGCACCGGTTATTGAACCGGTATGAACCATCCGGACATCAGTACCGGGTTCATGAACCGGTACTACTAGTAGTATAGATATTAAAGATATGTTGTTGGTATATAGGAGAACGTGACTCAAACCTGAAACCCCTTGAAATCTTGTGACTCTCAATTCACCCTTCTATCCAACCCATCCACCCACGCGTATTGATATTATTAGGATATGTATATCTTTTGAATGTTTCTGAAACGATACATTAGTACCGGTTCGTAACATGAATCGGTTTTGATGGGCGTCCGTGCCAGCTGTCCTGCACCCGCTTGTCAAAGGGCCCTCATTAGTACTGGTTCATATCACGAACCGGTACTAATGTTTTGGAGCCACAAACCGGTACCGATGTCACTGTCAGTACCGGTTCGTGTTCAACCGATACTGATGGGCAACTATGTGCATTTCTATATTAGTTCATGAACAAGTATCATCTTGCTTTGTTTTATAATTTATTTGTCAGTCAATGGGTCAGCATAGATTAAAGGGACAAGAGATACACTTTCAGAAAAAATTACATTGTTCCAATGAATGCAAACTATGGACATAGTCGCCTCAATACTGGGCAGGTCCTTCGATCTTTAAATAAATCTTAAACTGTGGTCAAATATTCAAAAGTCCACCAGGTTAAGACTAATAATTTTTTCAAAAGTTACAAACTAGGTCTAGCTGTGCTACATACATAAGCCCAAGTAGCATGGATATAATGAACACAACACAAGGTCGGACTGATGCCCAGAGAACGGACTTCATGCCGGAGCTAACAGAAAATCATATAACAATGGTTCGTGGTCGGAGCCGTCACAGATCCTCCGAACACTGATAAGTTATCGGTGTCGGTTTTTTACGCGATGCGGATGCTAGCTACTCATATGTGACTTTTTGTTTGTGACGATTTAAGAACTGACATTAATACATCCTCCTTCCCAATATACAAGGTATAACTGGATATATTTGAGATCCCAGAATATAGGGCGGTTCGTCGGCTCCCTTTAATGCATTCACCACACTTAAATAGCGCTCTCGTTAATCGCATGCATGCAGAGCCAGCCATGCAGAGCATTGACAGCTAGCACCTTACACTCTTCTCCTTGGCTCACTTCATGGCACATCGTCATACCACGCGGGCTGCATGGCCTGGGTGCGCGCTTGATTTTTTAAGACACGGGTGAGGCGCGAGCTCGCGAAATTAACGGCTGCTGCGCGCGAATTGGCAGCTGGATGCACGGGTTAATCATGAAGCATCATGGGCTTCGGGGCGGGCAACGAAGAAAATTGTTCCTTGGTCTCTGTGTTACATCCAGTTACGTATGCCTTATTTATTGGGAAGTAGGGAGTATTTATGAACATGATTTTTGCACTAGTGCGGTCCTTGATCCGGCACAAGAGGAGTAATGATTGTTTTTAATTAATTTGATTATCATTTGACTGATTTCAAACCTAGCTAAATGTTGCAGCCAAAGCTAGTTATTATAAAATCTTAATAGCCTTTTATCAAAGCCAAGTCAAATTAAATGTTTTAGCCTCTTGGAAGCGTTTACGAAGCTCTCGAAGTTGATATGCACAATGATTCAATAAATAATCCTTTTAATTTATTTTAAAGAGAACTAACAACCACCTTCACCTCCCATGTGACCTCCTTCTGGACCTTTAGGCCTCTTGGTCTCTATTTCCTCGTTGGCATACAAGGTTTATTCTTAATATGGGTTTATGTTTGTTTCTTCAAATCAAATGCTTTATTTTTAAAACCATTTGAATAAATCTCAAAGTTGCTTCTGAAAGCTCTTAAAGCCAAGTTAAAACAAATTTTCTATTTTTATATTGCTTTAGGGCGTGTTTGGTTCGCTGCCGGTGGACGCCGTGCCAAAATTTGGCACGCCATCAAATTTAGCATCCGTTTGGATCAACGTTGTGCCAAAATTTGTCAACGCCAAAAAATGGCATGCCCGCAAGCAATGGCGCGGGCAAGCAAAACGCTCGCCGACGCTCGCCAATTGCTGCGATGGCGAGCCTGTGTCGCTAGCTTACCAAATTTTGGCACGGCGAGCTGGGGACGTGAACCAAACACGCCTTTTGGTGTCGTTCCAAAGCCATTTTGAGGGGGTCAATATTTGGTCTGAAGAAATAACACAAACTCAAAGAACAAATCAAGAAGCGGGAAACATGTTTATGCTATGACTGCCAAATAGGTGAACACATTACTTTTGGTATATTACCGTTTAAAAATAATATATATTGTCTATAGTGAAACCTGGTCGTTTTCTTTCTAGTTCTACCCTGAGGTATCCTCACTCTCCTCGCCGGCGAGCTCGCTAGAGAGGAAGAGGGAGGGGGCCAAGGGAGAGATGAAAGAGGTTGTTAGAGGTGGCGATATATTTTTTCGACGTGATTGGTGTTTTAATAATAGGATTGCTATGACATTGTGTTATCTTTTTTTTAAGACTGTCTTTATTTTGGTTCACGAGTGGTAATAATGATTTTTGGGTTGTTTAGTCCGTTAGTTTTTTTCTTGTATGTGCTGTGCATATCTTTTGACGTAGAGACAATACATTTATCCATTATCTAACAAAATCCACTTCTTCGATAGTGGCAGGGTGGTAGTCTTTAAGGATTTTGGAGGTAGAATTAATTTTGTGGATCTAGCAGGTATTTACAGAATCCACTCATCCAGCCCAGAAAGGTTTATCATGCCGCCTCAACCGGTACTTAGAGCATCTTTAGCAGGATCTCTATATTTCATTCTCTATATCCCTTCTCTAAATCACTATTCATTCCCTATATTTTCATCATCTCCAACAAAGTCTCTATCCTCGAAAAGATATAGAGATTCTCTAAAGAGTCTCTAAATATAGAGACTCTGGGGAGAGTCTCTAAATATAGAGATTGAGATTGAGACCCTGCTGGAATGTTATAGAGGCTGAGGTTGTCCGCAATAGTGTTTTAGGAAACGTTTTAGAGACCCTGCTAGAGATGCTCTTAGTAATCACATTTTCTCGCCTTACTCTAAAATTTTGTGAACACAACGCAAAAAAATCCATTCAAACGTTTAAAATCTGGCTCCCGAGCTTTTCTTCATTCGGCAATAGGACTGACAAAGATCAACCCTCAGATTTCAAGCCAGTTCGACCATAGCAGTGCTTTCCTGGATGCCGCTTTGACTTGCAGACATCAGAGAGAGATTGCCAGGTTGGGGGACGGAGGAAACCACGGTAGAAGCAGACGTTGGCCAGTCAAATGTGGGCCAAACTGTTCTGTGTGGATCAGCCAAACTCTGATCGGATCAGGCATTCTTCAGGCTCCAGAAACCAAAATTATTTTTTGAGCAGGAGCACATGGTAGGTTGCCCCGGGTAGAAGCCAGCCAAGAGACCACAGTCACATGTACCATGACCATCACTCACTCCATCAGCCACCTTTTGTTTTCCAGCAGTGGCATGGCATCTACTCAACAAGGCAATCAAGCAGCCTCTTCCTTCAGCTTTCCCACACTCTTTATAAGCCAGAGCATCTGCACTGAATTGCACTGCACTAGACCCCAGCACCCATCTGTCTCTTCTTGGCCTCCACAGCCTCCAAGCTTGTGTGCTTGTGCCTTGCCTTCTGCAGAGCAAGATGGCCAGAGGGGCTCGGCCATCTGCACCCCTCCTGCTCCTCTCTCTGGGGCTTGTGCTCCTCTACTTCACCTCAGGTAAAGCTCACTGCCTCTTCTTGTTCAGTAGAGTTTCGGCTTCTGAATTTTCTAATGGTGGGCGCAGAGATGTTCTTCTTTTTGGGCAGTGGAAAGTTGATAGCCCACATTGCCTTTTCTTCGGCTTCTGTTCCATGTAGATTTCTGGGTGCCGCTTTCTGCCTGATTTGCCCTCATGCTGTAATAGTTGCTTTGGTCTAAATCTGAGTGGCACTGTCCGTGTCAGTGCGATCCATGCTTTTGGTGAGATCGATGATTTCGATGTCATTTAATTGGGGGAGAAGGACAGAACCTACCTATGTTTTTGCAAATTCATTGGCAAGATCTACTTGTATGCTGTTGATTTAGGTTCTTGCATCCTTGTTATCTGCACTTCTTTGCTATCCATGTTCAGAGAAATGTACTTTGCTTAGAAGTTGAGTTACTTGAACTGGAACTCGAAAGATTCTCTGAAACTGGTAATCCTCTTCTCTTCTGTAGGAACCACCATCAGGCTTGCTGAGGGACAGGTACACCTGCCTCAAACACTGCTCTTAACCTCAACCTTTCTCCTGCAATCGTTGTTACTCTTTATCTGCTCATTGACGTGCAGAGTGCAGCTGCTGCTAGTAAAGTGGCGATGATCCTAAGCCTGTGTGCCGAGAACATCTTCGATCTAGATGCTCGAAGAGTCTAATCTCACTCTCCACGGATGATGCAGAAAACATGGTGCGTGGCGAAGCCCTCCGCCGACGAGAAGGTCCTAGCAGGGAACCTGAACTACGCCTGCTCCCAGGTGAACTGCGGCGTGATCCAGCCGGGCGGCCCGTGCTACAACCCCAACAACTTGGTCTCGCACGCCGCCGTCGCCATGAACCTCTACTACGCCGCCAACGGCAGGCACGCCTGGAACTGCTACTTCAACAACTCGGCGCTCGTCGTGCAGTCTGACCCCAGTGAGTGAAGCACTGATAAGTGACAACCCCAGCTGAAACCTGAAAGTGATCTTGAGCGATGCTGCTCTCTGAATTCTGAGATAAGTAGTTTCTGACAGTTCGTGGATCTCGTCTTGCAGGCTATGGTTCTTGCACGTACTATTGATTTTTCTTCTCCTTGTTACCGAGGGCGAGGCCGTGGGGATGACGTCTTGATTGGATCGTGGTCACGCTTGATGCGTTAGGAGGATCAGCATACTGGTGTGAATGGTGTGTTAACTGTCGCCTGTTGTTGAGAACTGAGATGCCCACTGCCGCATCTCCATTGATGGGTGTGCAAAAAAATTTGGAACTTCCAATCCATGTTATCCTAGTCTGTCCGTCTCAGTTGTGTCGTATAGACTCATACATTGTCAACTAATAAGGTGAGATTTGTGGGCCAGAATTCTCTGATTTCATAGTCGTAGTCGGTGACATGGTCATTGCCCCTCCAATGACCACAATTCATCTCATTTGCCACACTAGATTGGAAATTCAAAATTCATCGCTCTGGCCTAGTTTGTTTTGGCTTAAATTAAAGTTAAGTTTTACCGTAGTAAATTTGTTATTTTTGTATAAGCCAAATGATGCAACATTTTTGTAGTCATTTTTTTGTGAGGTTTTAAATAGTTTTTCCTAGAGTTCGTAAAATATTTTTTCATAATTTTTTGAACCCTTTAAAACGTATTTTAAAGGGTTACAAATTTGATACGACAAAACTCAGCTTTAATTTAAGCTAAAACAAACAAGGTCTCTATGTACGACAGGCGGGTCCTAAGCCATATGTCAATGGCACATAAGTGACAAATGCTAGATTGTCAATCTTTTGGAGTGGCATATGATGAATCTCCTGCGTGAAAATCACTCGATAATCGTGATAGCAATTTTCGCTAGAAGCTGCTCGAAATGGGTAAAAATCAAATCAAATCCTGTATCCGCGACTGAAACTTGTCAAATCTCTCCAGAATTGACCAATGTCCGAACCCTGTTCAGGTTTTCAAAAAACAATTTTGGCTCAAATCCCGCTTGGTCCCATTTTCAATTCCCCGTGATTTTTCAAATAAAATTTTAATCAAACTTCTTATTTAAAATTTATATTAAGCTAGGGGGGCCTAAAGGCCCTAAACCGAGAAATCACTAGGGTTTAACAAGGAATCAAAAGAATTTTACGAGCAATCGTGGGAAATCTTTGAAAGATATCTCGTTTTTCTGAAAAAAAAAACAATATGCCTCCTCTATAAACGGATCTATCTTTATGAACTCATCTTGTTTCTCATGTTCCCCTCCTCTCTCCCATCTATCCTTCAAGTCGTTCCATGTAAAGCTAGCTCCTATACCCTCCCCTTCCCTTTGCACTGGCGTGGCCTGACTGCCTGAGCGTGCGGGCACAGCGAGGTGCTGGTGCAGTGGTGCACACAAGCATGGCACGCAGACGACGGGAGGACATCGCAAGCGGAGCATGGCGCGAGCGCGGCAACACGTACCCAAGGATGGAACAGGGGTGGCGCAACTAGTAGGAGCATGGCATCGTCGGTGGGGGCACGTAGCCGGAGCGTACGTGTCCACGTGTCGTTCGACGGAAATGCCCAAACTAAGAACACAATAGTAATCTCAAATTGGCATGAAATTTTAGGTTTTTTTTTCAAAAGTTTTTCAGTTCATACTCTTCATATACGTACGTTACTATTATCGATGCACATTTTTTAGGATTTATTATGCTCGGATTCGTTTAACCATGGGGACACATAGCCACAGCGTGCCCACATGTCGTTCGACAGAAATGCCCAAACTAAGGACGCAACAGTAATCTCAATGTTAGCGCGAACATTTAGTTTTTTCAAAAGTTTTTCATGTCACACTCTTCAGATGCATATTATTGTTTTTGAAAATTTTTATGTTTTTCCTCAAATTTTATTTAACCATGTTCCACTTTCATCGATTGAACTTCAAACTAGTGCTGGCCAACTGGGCTTGACCCAGTGGAACGAACCCAACTGGCCTGCATTGTTCACTGAATCGAACCTTGGTTGACATCTCAGCCGCTAGGCCAGCTCAATTCAGTTTGTATAGGTCCTCTTTGATTCGTTGTTTTAGTTTAGTTTTAGTTGTAGTTCAAAAGGTTGAGAATCTTTAAATAGATGTATGGAAAAACTAAAAAATTATTTAAAATATATTTTAGATATTTGAGGAAAAACCTACAAAGTTTTGAAAAAATTATTTCAAAACATCATATTAAATGTTCTACATAAAAATAACAAAATTTTCAAACCAAACGAAAACTAAACTAAAGACTAGAGGGAGACAATGTGGCAGGCAGCCTGATTTAGCCCACCACTGTAGCCCGCATATTTAAATCAAAATATACATGTATGTATTATTTTATTATGAATACGCAAACTAATTGATGAACCTAGGATTTGCGGTAATTGGATATGGATAATATAGATAAGACTATAAAAACTTAATCCTTTTGTTGTCTCAAATAAGTTATAACCAGGTCAGTCCCGTTACTACATGAACCATGTTTGGACCGAGATCCCAGCTTATTAGACCCGAATTGTATGATTTTTTCCCTTTTATATTTTTTTATTTTCCTAATTAAAAATATAAATGTTTTAAAAATTAAATAAATAGCCTCATCCCGCTAGCTGAACGTGCAGGTTATATTTCTCACCGTATCAACCGGCGGGAAATTGATGTCCCATCCTTCAACATGGCACCCTATAGCCACACTTGTGGGCCCGAAACACACCAATTGTACCAGTAGATTAAAAAGGCCGCCACTTGTCATGACGGGATTCAGCCAGATAAAAAAAGGAAAAATACCCGAAATAATCAACAGTTAAATAGAAATTAATAAAATAATCCACTGTAAAAAGAAATTACAAAAATATCCCCGGCTCCCGCCACCGGGCGCGGCCGCAGCAGAGCTGCCGCCACCCGGGGTGGCCGGCGCTGAGCTGCCGCCACCCCGGACGGCAGGAGCAGAGCTGCCGCCACCCCGGACGGCAGCAGCTGCCTGCACACACGCGCGCAGCACATGCATGCATGCAGTGCACTCACGCGCACACACACATGCTCTGCATGCACACACACCTTGTTCTTTTTCTTTTTCTTCCTCCTTTCTTCTTCCTATAAAATCAATTATATATATATTCAAATCTCTCCAAAAATCATTATTCCAAGGTTAGTCCAAGAAATCATTAATCATGCTCAAATATTCATCCAAAAATATTATTTTCCTTTCGAAGGATATTCCAATAATTTCCTTTTTTTTCTTTTTCTTTTCTTTCCTTTTTTCTTTTTCTGATTAGTCCAATAAATCATCAATGATCCTCAAATATTCATTCCATAATTATCATCTTCCTTTCAAAGATATTCTAATAATTTCAAACATATGTAAATAAATTGAAAAATCATCTCATCATAAAATATTAAAATATTCACTAAACATCCTCCTGTGAGCATATATAAACACAAGCTAGAGCGCATACGCCCTTTGTCAAGATCGAGCTCGACAAAGCTTGATCTTAGTTCATTTACACAATACAAAAATGCAAAAAACGAGTAGGCTTGAAGAAAGCTCAAGTTCAAATTCTAGTAGACTCGTACACTGACTTTTTTTTAAAAACAAATGATTCCAAAAATTAAAATTATAAAAAGCAAGTAACATATAAAATATTCACTCAACAGATAGGGACTCTGCTGGAGATGATGAAAATATAGGGAACGAATAGTATATTCGTTCCCTATATTTCCATCATCTCCAATAGAACGAGCTTGACTTGAGTCTGCTTAAACTTATTTATAATCTTAATATTCTAGACAACCATATTTTAGCTAGTTTGTTTTTTACTTGTTTTTTATAATCTTAATTTTTGGAATTATTTGTTTTTAAAAAGTCAGTGTATGAGTCTACTAGAATTTGAACTTGAGCTTTCTTAAAGCCTACTCGTTTTTTGCATTTTTGTATTGTGTAAATGAACTAAGATCAAGCTTTGTCGAGCTCGATCTTGACAAAGGGCGTATGCGCTCTAGCTTGTGTTTATATATGCTCACAGGAGGATGTTGATAAATGTTTTTTAAAATTAAATAAATAGCCTCGTCCCGCCAGCTGAACGTGCAGGTTATATTTCTCACCATATCAACTGGCAGGAAATTGATGTCCCATCCTTCAACATGGCACCCGATAGCCACACTTGTGGGCGCGAAACACGCCAATTGTAGTATTGTACCAATAGATTTAAATGGCCGCCACTTGTCATGACGGGATTCAGCCTGATAAAAAAATCCTCCAGTTGGAACGACGAGATTTCCATGTATCCAAATCCCGTCGTTTTAACTAGCAGGATTTTTCGTATGCGACGCGCGTCGGCTAACCTAGCCACTGTGGCCATCTGTCCAACGCCATTACACGGGACAACAATAAAGTTGGCTCGGCCATTTTTCCCATCATTTTGAATGGCGGGAGGAGATTTTTTATTTTATTTCAATAAATGAACATTTATATATTTAAGGAAAATGTCTATATTTACATTTTGAACTATGACTCTTCGTCTACATCCCCTGAATTATGATTTTAGCCCGTGAAACCTGAAAATAGTCGCAAATAACCCCTCGGGACGGTTTGGAGATGGTTTTCGCATGTGGCAAGTGATGTGGCGATCCATTCATCAAATATGCAAAAAAAAATATCCCCTGAGGACCACACAGACTTTCCTCTTCTCTCTCTCCTCCATCCCCCTCTCTTCTCCCCCAAATCAGAGGCAGAGGCGCCCCGTAGACACACGGCCGATGCACCACCCCCACCTCGCCCTCGCCGGTGCCTTTCGCTTCCACGTCGGTCGCGCCACCCGGAGGAAGGAATTTGTCGATCGAGGTCACCGGAGGTGGGCGGTGCGAGGCAGGGAACACATCGCTGGGCTCCGAGAGGCCAGCCAAGGCCTCGTCCAGCGTCACGCTCCTCGTCGTCCTCATCATCGAGGCCTTCCGGGCACCGTCGCAGTCACTGCTCCTCCGTCCTTGGCACTGCTCCACCTCGTCGTAGGGGGATGAGAGCTTGGCCCACAAAGGCGCGTGCGGTGCGTTGTAAGCCGCCGCTGGAGTCAGGTTCCTCCTTGACGAATCGAGCCTCCTCTTGCTCGTAGTTCTCGGCGTCCTCGTTGTCAGTTTCTTGGGAGCAGGCGAGGCACAACAATACTCTTTGTTCTTGGGTGCCCTACCTGCTGTGAGGGGCGTGATGGGGAGGCGACGGTGGGAGGCACGAGGAAGCGTGGCGGGGAGAGTGAGGCAGAGAGAGAAAGAGAGAGACGGGGGAGGGGAGAGAAGGACAAGATAGAAGAGGGAGAGAGACGATGACAGATGGGTCCCACTTTTTTGTTTTGTTTTTAATATGTTTTTAGTAGATCGCCATTTCAGTGTCACCTGGGCAAAACGACTGTCAAAACCATTACAGGTGTTATTCGCATCTTTTTCCAGGTTTTAGGGGATGTAACATCTGGTTTTGTAGTTTACGGGGTTCGTAGATAAAGGGTTAGTTTAGGGTATAATATAGATTTTTTTTCTATATTTAAATAACAAATAATAAATTTAAAATGTAAAAAAATTACGGTTTGTACAGTAATCAGGCCTAGCAGATCCGAACAGGGCTGGGCCGGGCCGTTCGCACCATTTACTTCGAACTTTCAAAGCCTTGTAGACGCTGAAAAGAATTCCCAAACCCCTCCCGACTCCCGAGTAAGGTTCGGTCGTTCGGACGCCGCGCGAGGCCACATTTGCGTCCGTTTCCCCCTGACCGGCGGCGGCCGCCCACGATGCAGCCCTTCTCCCGGCACGCCGGCTTCTTCGCGTCCCTCAAACAGGTCGGCCAAAACCACCCCTCCAATCGCCTCCATCCACGAGACCTCCTCCCTCCTCTGACGCCTCCGGGCGGCGCGCGCTCTCCCTCCCAGGTAGAAGATCGGCTGGCGGCGGAGCAGAAGCAGGAGCCGCCGCCGCCGCCGCCGTCCTCGGACACCATGACCGCGTCCCCCCTCTTCCTCGCCGTAGCGTCAGCCACGGCCGCCGACCGCAGCGGCGGCGAGAGCAGCGGCCCGGCGCTGGACTTCCTCACCCTCTCGAAAGACGAGGAGCACGCGCCGGAATCCCCAGAATATCACGACGACGACGGTGACGACGCGGAGGACATCGCGCGGCTCATGGCGCTGCTCGGCCTGTCGCCGCCGCCTCCGCCGGGCGGCGACGACCGGGGAGGCGACAGCGGCGGCTGCGACTGCAGCGGCGGCGACGGGTTCTTGGCGAAGGTAGTCGGCGTGGTCGGGCCCAAGTGCGACAAGGAGAAGAGGAGGGTGGACGGCTGGATCGAGCATTACCACGGCGGCGGTGGGCGCAGGGAGCCTGCAAGGCTGGCGCACCTGCTGCTCGCCAAGGCGTCGTGGTCCTGGGATGGAGAATCGCCTGGGGATAGAGCGGCCATCGCCTTCCCTTCCGCCGTGAAGGAGTTCTTAGATCGTGACGCGCCACCGCCGCGTTGGACGGCCGAGGAGCAAAGGGAGGCGGAGTGATGGAGCCTCCATTGAGCATTGTTGTGCTTTGGCCTGGGCACATTACAGAGGCAGGGGCAGAGTATAGTTTCAACTTTCAACCCGAATGGTTTTCTTCTGTAAGAGTCAAGAGCAATCTGTTGTCAGCAGAGAAATATCATGAGAATCTTCGCCAAACGCTGCCTGATGCATCTTCTAATAGCAATTTTGTTGTCAGCAGAGGTATATCATGACAATCTTCTTCAAACGCTGATGATGCATCTTGTGATTGTATTTACCTAGATTCAGGAATATAATTGTGTTTCCATTTTTTTTTCCCCACAAAATCCAGTGCCCACTCTGGCTGACTGGCTAAGCTAAGCTCCAAATCTCCCATCACTTCATGTATATTTTTTTATTTGTAATTTGTGGCACATAAGCTGTGCCTGGCACTGATGAGAAGCAAGATATGATAAGATTGTGATTTTGTGATGTTGTGTTCTGTCATGATTTCATCTCACCATATTTGAATGTACATGTACATCACTTTGTCAGGCAGTAAAGACATGCGCCAATGAATGTATATATTTTTAAAATGTTGTGGTATCACCTGTAATAGTCTAGAGCTCATCAGCCAAGGTTGAAAGGTTTTAAACATACCTGATTTTTTCTAGGGAAAAAGATATGCTATGATTTTGAAGAAGTTTCGATTATTATTTGCATGCAAATATGTTGATCATAAGATTTCCTGAAGAACATTAGGGAGCAAACTGGAAGCTTACCAAGTCTATCATGTTATGCTGAAAACCGGGTCGCTTCCCAGTTCCCACCAAGTAACCAGCTATCCAAATTCTCAGTTAGCTAGACTGGCTGCCTGGAAGGAGTCGGCTATAAACCATTGTCTGAAGGCTCGCAAACTAATTGATGAACCTAGGATTTGCGGTAATTGGATATGGATAATATAGATAAGACTATAAAAACTTAATCCTTTTGTTGTCTCAAAAGAAAAACATAATCCTTTTGAATGCGTGACAAATTGGAAAAAATAACACCCTTTCTCAAAAAAAGGGGGGACAACTTAATGATTGAAATATGGCAAGCAACACAATTCACCTTCTACTTAAAACTTGGGTTGATCAAGACCAGACTATGTAAATGCGTCTATAACCTATCGTGATAGTTTCATCAGCAAATCCGCAAAAAAAAAAAGAGAGTAAGAATTGGTTAGAAAATTGTAAAAATGTAAAAAAAGTAAGGAAAATAAGAGTAAAGAAATGAAAAAATTGACAAAACAATTGGCACGACCTTTTGCTAATTTTGTGACATTTGCACGACATTACTAAGGTCGTCCTATCTTTTTTCCTCGAATTTGAATAAAATATCCGCAAAAATCAGGATTGTATTTAAACAAATTTTATGGTCATACCGTTCTTACATATTAGTACTATTTTTAGAATTATTCAGTTTTCAAAATTTCAAGTTCAAGTTTCCTTTTTGAATTTCTTGAGTGGGATTTGAATCCCGAACCACAGCGAAATGTCAATTTCCTGCAGGAAATCGATGATTTCCCGTGGGATTTAAAACTGTAGTCCAGAGGCTAATGCAAATTGAGGTGCTTTAAAATATCCTCCTTCTCATTATCCACATTATGCAACGCAAATCTGTGTCATAAATATTTTGGCGCTCCTCTAAGTTATAATCTAGCAAATTTGTTGTTTTACATATTTCTTGTTATTAGATGTGAATGTGATGTATCCATGCAGACAAATCATTCATTGTATCCCTTCCTGTAATCCAGTTATAAACCAAGCTTCATAACCCCTTGGCATCTCATCCTCATTATTATCTGAACAACATTCCACCTACAAGCGGAAGCATGGCATGGGACATCAACAAAATACATATTAGATCATCTCCAATCATTTTCTCTTCATTTCATTCCCTTCCCTATTCTCTTTCCCACATTCTTTCCCTTCATTTCCCACCATCTTCAACGGCCTCCCTTTTAAGAATTCATGAAGAAAATAGAGAAAGAATCCTTCTGAAGGGAATGCACGAAGAAATTTTTCTGAAGAGAACCACAAAGAGTCTATGTTGGAACATCTCAAGAGACTAGAATCTTTTCGCGAAGAAAAAATAACCCCCCAAAATAATACCGTTGGAGATGGTCTTACCATGATGAAGTTCAAGGATTGCTCTGGAGACCATTGATCAAATTTGTCATTACAACAAAGTATGAAAACGCTAAGCAAATTGGCATGTTTCTTATAAAGCCCTCATCTTATTTTAGGCCCTTGCATATCCTCCAGAACGTCAGCCATGCAAGCATAATGCCCAAAGTATGAAACCTCAGTTGTATCTTGTTTCCGTGGTGTAAAATAATACATCCCGTTTTCTTTGATTTTACCGTAGGCTGTTCATCATGGACCAATGACGTGATCTCACTCAAATCAAACTAGATCCAATTCATAACGGTAAAAAGTATCTATAATAGTAGGTAATCCAAAACACTATAGTGTTGAATAGAGTAGTTGCTGGAGGAAGCAGAGCAGAAAAGTATGAAGAAATTTTAGAGGTAAAGATAAGAAAGAGCAGGAAATAATAAAATGATTTGAGAGGAGCAAGTGCCAAGTGTAATATTAATATGGATGCTCTTCCCAACTTGCATGCCGGCCCGACATGCAACGATACCAACGGCCGGGACGCCGCGTGCGGGCCCACGCGTCGCTGGGGCCTGGGGCTGGCACGTCCACGTCCCTGCAATCCTGCTGCATCTCCCAGAACAGATCAGACTTGAGAGTTGAGACTTGAGACTCCGAATCCGAAGTCCACTCGCGAGTCGCGGCCCGCGTCCTTCCTCCGATCCGCTCCCAAGCTCCTCCTTCCCCGCCTCGCTTCTCCCCGAGCTAGCTCAAGCCGCGCAGCTCCGCGCCAGCTGACCACTGCGCCGTGTAAGTGATCTCTCCTCCTCCTGCTGCTGTTCGGAGCAGCCTTGCTCAGTTGCTCCTTGCTGGGGAGTTGGGTTCTTGATCTGGTCTCCACGCGGCCGGTGGATTCCCGCGGCGGCAGGATCCGGCCCCTTCTTGACGCCTCCTGCGGTTCGCCGCCTCGGATTCGGCTGGGGTTCTTGGAGAATTGCGGTGGAAGTTTGGTGTTCGCAGGATGTTGTGTGCTTTTGGTTGGTCTTGGTGTCTGTCTGTAGGTAGGATGCTGGATGCAGTGCTAGCCGCGTGTGTCGATTGATGTCTACCTGTCTTGGAACCGTGAAAGTTGGCGCTGAAGGTGCAATTGGAACGAGATCTGCGTACTTGATGCTCTAACTTCGGCTATGGTGTACTTCTTTCTCGTTTACTGTAAATGTTCAAGATGCATAAATCATGAACTAGTTGGTTTAGACGGTTCAATAGTTAGTGAAACAGCGTGTACTGCGATAACGGACACGAAAGAAAGAATCTGCTAGACTATGAGTTGCTTTGGATTATGTAGTGGACAAGAATTTGGGTAGTCATATTATTGAACAGCTTGCAGGCATCTGCTGGGATAGTGTAATTCCCTGTCATTCAGGTCCAAACTAGCGTTCAGATTTGTGTACCAAGCAAGATAACCACACAAGTTACCGGTTGGTATGCCTTCCACTTTTCGCCTTGCTTGTTATTCTCTGACTGCGGATATGGATGCATCCATACAACTATTATGTGGAACAACTAGGATGCAGAGGTGACCAAATCATTGTTTTATTCCTGCTTCTAGCACCATCGTAGGAGGTGCTAGCGCTAGCAATTCTGACTGAACATCATTTGAAATTTGTTTGCCTATGAAAGAACAAGATTGTGTGTGGCCTCAGTCAAGCTCTAGATTCAATAACCACCTGAGGTTTGTGTTTGTCATGACAAACGCTTGTTGAGTTGTTCACTTGTGTGTGAAATTTTCTTGGTCCAAAAGGTTGTGATTTTTGAATGAGTTAGTGAACTGGCTAATGCCTTGCATTTGAGCTGAGGTTTGTGTTTGTCATGACAAGCGCTTGTTGAGTTGTTCACTTGTGTGTGAAATTTTCTTGGTCCAAAAGGTTGTGATTTTTGAATGGGTTAGTGCACTGGCTAATGCCTTGCATTTGAGCATTTGACTGTTTTATGGAGTCTTTGAGGCCTGCATGAAAAAAATGCTAGCAAATTTATTAATCAAGAAGCCTAATCAGTAAGCTCCAACTATCGCATTCCATGATCCTCTTTTTTTACTACTAAGGGATAAACATATCTTCCTTTTATATGGGAAATTTGTTGGGATGGGCACATCCACGTTTTTTTAGATATCTTAATTTAGCATACCTAATGGTGCCACAAACACGGGAATCGTAGTAATGCAAGCAACTAGAGATAAGATATGTATATGTGTGGTTTCTGTAAGTGAGCTGTGTTCTTCGATTTAAGTAAGTTGAGATTCTGCAAAGTCCGGTGCTCATTGTATACAGAAGTCATTGACAACTATACTAAAACAGTAAAGCAACTGATACTCGATTTAATTAGCTACCTTTTCTTTTTCTAAAAAAAATGGGAAATTATTAGCAATAACAGAACTAGGAAAGTTTCATTGATTATGTTCGAACCCAAAAGAATATATTTAATTGCCTGTTTAGACTCAAAAGGCAGATATTGACTTAAATATGTGGCCCTTTTAATTTAAAAGTAAAATTGCAATGACACTGGATAATTGGCACTTCCGTGAGCTTCTGATTTTGTTTTGTCTTAATTATATTACTGAAAAAACTCATGCCTTATTGGCTTATTTATCTTTTCATTTTGATTTCATAGTGCCTGACTTATTGTTGACATCTTTACATGTTGTTTTTAGCATCATGTCGGACACGAAGGAAACTAATCATGCTGGGAATGATCTTGTTGGAAATTCTGAGCCTATGGACCAAAGTGAAGATAGTTCCATGCCCTCAGCTCAGGAACAGGTTATTTCTAGACTAGTTCTGGAATGATGATTTACATTACAATCTTGGCATTCTAGTTAGTGGAGCAACTAGACAATTTGTTCTCAGTAACCATCATGGTTGGTTACTTATGATGAACATAACAAAAATATATAAATGTTCTCCTGTCCGCAGGAACAAGCAATCAAGAAGAAGTTTGGAGGACTAATGCCCAAAAAGCCACCACTCATCTCAAAGGTTCTTGCGTTTGCGTACCTCATCCCAAAACAAACTGTCTTATACCAGATACCTGCATAAACAACAGTAATTCCCAGTAATTAAATTGCCCTTTGTAATTGTAGGACCATGAGCGTGCCTATTTTGATTCTGCTGACTGGGCTCTAGGAAAGGTATCAGTGTAACAATGTTGCCATATATGTGGCTTCAATTTTACTTTAGTATGTTAGGTACATGAGTTCCAAATTCCAATTCACTACTATTCTGGTATTTGTTGCTCTGGACAGCAAGGTGTTGCAAAACCCAAAGGACCACTTGAGGCACTTAGGCCAAAGTTGCAGGTACTGCTCTTCATATATAGTCATATTTCTCACCCTAAACAAGCTTGTGTTCTGCATACTCCTGTGCTTTTCTCAAGTTCAGATCTTCCGAGTTCTTAACACCTACAAAAATGTGCACCATAAACTTATTATTATAACTTTTACATTGCTCCTATTTCAGCCCACGCGACAACAACAACAACGTTCAAGGCGCTCTATTTACACTTCATCAGAACATGAGGGTATGCCATACATAATAATCCATTATTGGTTATGTTTGAGGATAGTCCTATTCCTTACTTGTGAGCGAAGTAACTTCACTAAACATGAGGCTCACAACATGCAGATGGAGATGGTGCTGGTGCTGAGGATATGAACATCAACTGAACAGTGTATACCTTGTTCTTCTTGGGGGTTTCTCATTTAAAGCAGCTTGCTTTTGATATTTGTGGACCGCTGGGAAGGATATACATGTCTTTGTTGCTAAATAGATAAGAAAAGAAACGTTGTAATTTCAATGGTTGAATGTCATCCATCAGCCAGCTACCAAAGATATGTGTCAAATGGTAGCATAGACTAAAACCATTGTTTGCATTTGGCTACGCACTTGAGTTGTGATGTGGCCCATTTGTCAATGGACTTTGCATTTTTAAACATCCAATGATTAGTCCTCGTTTCTTAACCATGTGATGCTCTCAATAGGTTTAGCGTTTTGATATTTGGATTGTGCATTATAAATGTGTGTTCCATGTTTCAAGCATTTTAGAAGCAGAGGCAAAGTCAGGCAGTCAATTATGGCACCAGTTAGGATGTCAAATATGGCACTCTGTTCCTGACTTCCTGCCCATGTTAGGCTAGCATGGCGGCATGCTCCTTTTTCTTCCATCTTCTGAGGGCACCATATCAGCTGACCATAAGATGGTTTGCTTGCTGTTTTTCCTAAACCTTCTGTTCTCCCGCTATTACGGCTAGACCTAGGGTTTGAGGAGTTGCTTTGTGAGCGGGATTCTTTGTGAATCGCGTTGCACATAGAGGTTTATCAAGAGTGAATCTGGACCTACCCTAGGAAATCTCCTCTCTTCCCAACACGCGGGACTCGATTCGGGGTGACTCATAGGTGACATGGTGTTCACTGCTAGGAGATTTACCCACAGACCATTCAATTCGATAGTCTTGACTTAAACGATATTAATTTAGTCTAACTTTACACCAATAACATCGTACACGCCAATTGTTTAGTGCTAAATAGTGCTAAGTTCATCCTAAGTTGAGGTAGCATTAGACATGCTCTTATAGTATAAGTTATACTTGTGATGCAGTTACCGGCACATGCTGGCTTGCGTATGGCCTCTTCGATTCAAAAAGGAAAAGCAAAGTAATATAAAGAAAGTTTTCTATTTGATGTATTATCCCTTTTATGTTACTATGTTTTTATAATCATGTCAATCAGATCAATGTCACCGGACCCTGCCTGCATCATATTAGCTTGCGAATCTGTGCATACATTTTCTCAAAACAATTTGTGCATACATTTTTTCAAAACAATCTGTGCAGACCACCTCTTTCTAGGCAGAGCCCTGTTTCCGTTGCATTTTCGATAACATTCCATGGGGCTTCCGTGGGCTTTCCGCCCTAGCCAGTCCCTACGACTGAACCATCAACAACCATGGTTACCATGGGCCGGAAGGAATCCACCTTCGGCTAAGGCTCTCTTCAATAGGAATCCCTAAATTCGATCCTCTATAACCTCATATACATGCTCCCTTTAAAAATAATCTCTCCTTATATTTCTTTCATCTCCAACAGCGTTCCCTATATGGAAAATTGTATAGGAGAAGGAAAGAAAACCCCTAAATATAAGGTAATGGAGAGAAAATCTCTATTTTAGGGAACGGAATATGGAATGCTGTTGGAGCACATAGGGGAAGAATATATCTGTCGACGATTGGGATATTGACCCAAGTCAACCAAGGTTCTTTAGGGGTGAGATAGGAGACACGCCGAACAACAACGAATAGCAACGAACAGGAGACAGGGGTTTTTATCCTGGTTCAGGCCTCTCGGAAGAGATAATAGCCCTACGTCCAGCCTTTCTTATATATCAGAGATGAATACAAGGGATGGCTCGGCGAGACGGACAGGTCCCGATGAGATTATGGTGTACAGAAAGCGAGGGGACAGCGGTGGTGACACGTTGAGGAGATAGGAGGAGGAGGGGCAGCGGCGTGCATCTGGGAGAGAGGAGTGGCGACGGCGGCGCATCATTGAGAGAGAAAGAGGAGGAGGTGCGACGGCGGCATGTCGTTGAGATAGGAGGAAGAGGTGCGACGGCGGCACGTCGTTGAGATAGGAGGAAGAGGTGCGACCGCAACGAAGTGGTGTTATGTCCAACGGGAAGGTAGGGAAGGAGGCCCGTCGGGGACGGAGAGAGAAAAAAGGAGTCTAAGGAGGAGGGTAGCGACGATAGGAAATTGGGAAGGAGAAAGAGATGGGTAGGAGGGCGACGATGTAGGAAGGAGGCGGTGGTAGCGGAGATCAAGAGGAAGGAGCCGGTCGCCCATGGGGGTAGGGGGGTCGCCCATAACATGGGTGATGGATGCGCTGCTCCTCACGATGCTAACGGCGGGGTGCCCGTCACCCATGGCTCGGGTGATTGCCCGTGGCCAAGCAGATGGGACTCAGATTTGTAAAATACATACTCGACATATATTTTCAATTAAAAATATAAAAAAATGAAGTGAAAATTTTGATATTTCGATATATTTCTTGACCTTTATGACATATATCTAACCGATCACCCGAAATGTATTTCTCGTAAGAATATAAAGTACAAAAACTGCGCTGGTAGTATAAACGATCGAAGGTAATCCTAAACTGTTATATCAAGAAGAATAAACACTGACGTTCATTATATTGTATATATGGTAAAATTTCTCATACAGTATCATTTGCCGTCCAATGCTAAGGACCATGGCACGTCTGAACTCGGCGACGGCGATGATCGAACTTCCATAGACGCAAGGGCATGTGTTTCGTGTGCTATTTCCTCGTCTGAATCGCCTCTCTTTGTACCCCACCCAACACGTCTCTCAGCTCAGCTTGTGGAGGAGAGGCCAGCCAGCTATAGCTCTCGGTAAGCAAAATACATGCACAAATCTCCTCTATGCAAATACTCCCCGCAACCTCGCTTCAGCCTTGTTGATGTCGTGTCTTTTCTCCTCTTTTCTCACCAGTACTGATATATATATGCATGGTGAACCCACCCTAAAACCCTAACCACGAGGGAGGGCTGGGTCGCTGGGATCGATGGTGCCGGCAAGGTCAGCAAGGTCGCAGCTGTGTGAAGGAAGAAGGAGCTCGTGCAAAGGAAGGCTTTATTTTTCCTATATATTCCATTGAGAAGAGCACGAACGCTGTCATGTTTCTTAGCATTTCTCTAAATTAAATTATAATTAACTATAGTAATTTGTTCTTTTTAACATGCAAATGCTTTTCATTACTTTGTAGACTTGTAGTTACATTTTTAATATCCTTCTGTAATCTCTTAAAACCAGAACGTAATAAATTTTTTTTGCCTCTATAAACGTCTAAATGAATCTAATAATTTTTAAAATTATAAATTTTATCAGATTTTCAATTGAATGAAACAACGCAAACCAAATTTTAATATACTTTTTTAACATCTATAAACGCCCAAATGAATCCCACAATTTTTTTTTTCTGAACAATATCAGTTGAATGAAACAACGCGAACCACAACGATCGATCCAGCCTTGAATTTATACACTACCTGCTAGAAATTAAAAATATGTGTGCCAATTTTCTAAATGCATTAATGTTCACTCGGATGACCACGCAGTTCGGCCTCATATATATACCTGCGAAACTGAGCCGCGAGAGAGCTAGCTAGGCTGAGATATATATGCTGATCACTTGTCCATATATATGTACACATATATCCAACTGCTATACGTGCAGGTCGCGCAGTGCCATCTGGGGTTCAGTGCGACGTAGCGATCAGACACAGTATCACGAACCTCCGGCGTTAGGCGAGCTGGAGCCATCAGCCGGCGCCAAAAAGGCGATGGGCGAGACCAATTATGGAACATGCGTTGTTCTCCATCGGTTTCCTGGAAGAAGAAGGAAGGCTCTCCTCAAACTCGGTGGCCAGAGCGATCTACGTACGTACGACTTTACCCTTGGCCGGAATTGTTTGGGTGCATCTGAACAGAGAGTTCTAATATATATATGTATTGGGAAAAACATGGCAGCATTAGTAAGCGGAAGAAGGAGAGGCTGATCTTCTACCGCGCACGTCAGATCAAGGATGGACGGCTTGGATGGATAGCTGCGGCGGTTCAAAGCAATGTATATGCGCAACACCGTTGCTACATTGAAGATCGCTCCGGTCCAAGTCCAAGTCTATTGGCGACGGGCCTCCGCTCCGTTTCATCAGAAGCTGACTTTTCTTTGAGTGAATTGAATTTGGATCATAAATCGACCGTCGAGATAAATTTGAGCGCTAGTAAGTTGGTCGATCCATCTTTGGGTTGATTCTAACCACCTCTGCATTTCTCTCTCTGGTGGTCAGTGGACATTGGCGCCGGTCTCATCACTCCGCGTCAACACCCGGCACATGCACACGCACCAGGCTCGCTCGCTCGCTCCGCCGAAAGACGAGCTGCACACGAGCGCATGCATGCCTTCATCCACATACATATTAACGATGGAGGAAGAGAGAGGGAGAGAGAGTGAGAGGAACAGCGTCAGCTCAGCTCAGCTCAGCTCAGCGCATGCACGGCCGAAAGGTTCTATCCATTCGTCTTTAGGGTGTGTGCATGTGCATGTGCATGTGCATGTGCAGGGCTGGGCTGGGCTGCATGCAGATCGGCGGGTGGTGGTGGCCGACGTGGATGGTGCTGCCAGTGAGTGTGCCGGCGGGGGGATTACCTGCGCGCGTGCCGTCGTCGCCTTTCCAACTTCAGCTCCAAAAGCTAGGGGTACAAAAGGGCCGGCCCTAGAGACACCCTAGTACATTTAAAATAAAAATTTATAGCCATTTTTAAAATTTTCTATACAAACAAAAGAACTATAGCGGCTGCGCGGGGATGGCAACACGCGAGAGGCGGAGCCGCGACGGCGTAGGGAGAGAGGGAGGAAGAGCAGGGTAGCGCGGCAAGAGAGCAAGGGAGAGAAGGTGCGGCGCGGTTGCGGTGTGGAGGCCGGGGCGGCGTGCGTCCATGGAGGCGCTGGAGGGGAGAATGAGGCAAGAGAGAGAGATAGGGGAGAGGGAGAGAACAGCAGGAGAGAAGGAGAGAGAGGGGATGTTAGTCGGGTCCCATAGTTTTTATAATTTATTTGCATTTATTTTTCTAACTAAATTGTCACCTCACCCGCCACATGGGAAAAACCACCCTCAAAACTATTGCGGGGTGTTATTCGCACCTTTTTCCAAGTTTTAGGAGGTGGAAAGCCTGGTAGGGATGGCAATCGGGTGGGTATCTCCGGGTGCACCTCAGCCGAACCCGAAACCCGAAGATACCGCCCATACCTGAACTCGAAAATTCGACGGGTACCCGATACCTAGGGATGAAAGATTAGAAACCAAGTTTTTAGTTCTAACAAATGAACTAGAGAGGGCCAAAGGTGGCCCTAGCCCTAGGGTCGACCCATTTGCTTCCTTACCGATACCCGATGGGTACCCAAACCCGAAGAGAGAGTAGGGGAGAGGAAGGAGAGAGGGGAGGAGGCGTAGGGGCGGCTTAGTGGTTGCCGGCGCAGAGAGAGAGAGAGAGAGGGGAGGGGCGGCTCGGCGTCGGCAGGGTGGAGGAGGGGCAGCGCGGCGCTGGAGGGGCGGCGGCGTTGAGGAGGCGGCGTCAGGGCTAAGGGGCGGCGTCTAGGCGGAGGGTCGGCGGTGAGGTGGTGCCGTGGTGGCGGCGTCGGGGCGGCGGCATCTGGGCAGAGGGTCGGCGGTGAGGTGGTGTCGTGGTGGGCGGCAGCATCGGAGTGTAGCCAGGGGAAGCGTGGTAGAGGCGAAGGGACCAGGGGGTGGCGGCTGTGGGGATGGGGAATTGAGGATTAGGTTTTCATTTAACCTTTTCTATATATGTATAAAGGCGGACACACATGTCGGTGAATAAGTTTGGGTAACCCATGGGTACCCACGAGTACAAAATTGAACCCGTACCCGAACCTGAAAAACCCATGGGTATAGGTTGCAACCCATACCCATACCCATGGGTTTTTCTACCATCCCTAAAGCCTGGTTTCGTAGTTTAGGGGGCATGTAGACGAAGGGTCTTAGTTCAGAGTGTAATATTGACTTTTTCCTTATGTTAATCTAACGTGAACTTTTATTTTTTATTTTAAATTTATATAATTTTTATTTGTATTTGTAGTTGATATGAATTATTTCTATTAGTCTGACATGGACTCTTATTTCTATTATTTTTATTTCATATTTATACATTTTTTATTTGCAATTCTAGCGAATCAATCCTACGTGGACTCTTATTTCTATTTTATATAACTTTTATTTGTATTTGTAGTTGATATGGATTGATTCTTTGCAATCTCACACATAGCGAATTAATCCTCCATGGACTCTTATTTCTATTTTATATAATTTATTTGTATTTGTAGTTGATGTGGACTCTTTATACTAATCTAGCATGGACTCTTATTTCTATTATTTTTTATTTTTAATCATGTGTTTTTTATTTGCAATTGTAGAGGATACAATTTATTTGTATTAATTCGACGTGGAATATTATTTCAATTAGTTTTTATTTCAACTTCATATTTTTATATTTTTTATTGAGCTATTATGGACTAATTTCTATGATTAACGTGATGGTAAATCTGTTGTTTTAATTATATAATAGATATTTGTATTTCTATATATCTGGTATTGTATTTATAGTCGACCTTTTTTAGAAGGCACAACCCGAACCGATTCTATCCAAAGGGACGGTTCGGCCCATGGCCCGCCCGCCGCAGATGGATCAACCGAAAAATAGAAGAAGGCCTTGTATTTTCAGCTTAGCGTTTCGCTGTAGTAAAATTTATCTTTTTTTATGTAGCCTATTTGGTATAATAATTTGTAATAATTTTTCTCAGGTTAAGATCGTAAAACTATTTTTTAATTATTATTTTATAATATTTAGACCTCTCTTTAAAGATTATTAAATTTCGCTACAGTGAGATGCTACGCTGCGCTAAGCTGAAATGTACACGACCGAATAGACGTCGAGGTCGGGGAGCACGTGCACTGTGTATAACTGCGCAGGTGCATCAGGTGCATGGTAGGGCCCGGCCGGAGGACGCGACGGCACTAACCGACCGGCCGGTGACCACGCACTGTCTTTCTTCTCCTCTGCCGCTGCCTGCGCTGCGCACCGATCCATCGGATCGCACTGACCGCCCGGCCGGGTCGCGTTCGAACGCCTCGCGGGGCCGGACCGCCGGAGCTGTCACTCTGTCAGTGCCTGCGCATGCGCGCGCGATGGAACGCGTACGTGCGCGCGCGCGCGCTCCATGCATCGCCGATTAATTGCGGCGGATGATGGACGCTCCGGCTGTTGGCTGGCTGGCTGGCTGGCTCGCTGCCAATTGGCTAGCTTAAGGCCGTGTACATTAATTTCAGTTTAGTTTAGTGTAGTGTAAGTGTGTAACGTAGCGTTTCAGTAAAATTTATCTTTTTTATATAGCCTATTTAGAGCAATAATTTATAATGATTTTTCTTAGGTTTTTAGTAGTCCTCTTAAAGATCTTAAGACTACTTTTAAATTATTTTTTAATAATATTTAAATATTTTTTAAAGGCTTTTAAATTTTGCTGACACGCTACGCCACGCTATGTAAGCTGAAATGTACGGGGGCCGTGGTGCGATCACTGAGAGGATGATGCGTGCACACGTGGTCACCGTTAGACATTAGTCACTTACGTTACGTACGCCCACGTGGGCTACGTACGCACCTGTTCTGTGTTCGTACGTGTTCAGCTACCTATTAGTTTAGCGTTAATACACACTCCGATTTCATAATTTCGGTTGTTTCCGACGATTAATGACAAGATTTTCAAAACATAAACTTTAACTATTATTTTCAAAACACGACTTCGACTAATGTCTTTTTTATTAGAATCTATACGGTCAAAGTTCTACAAGTCTAAACTCAACCTTGCCCCAAAGTCCAAACGATAGGGATTATAAAATTGGTGGTATTCAGCCATTCATTTATTTTGCTCGGTCGAATTGTACGTATTTATGATCTAACGGTGAAAATAGTTGTATCATATGATAGTATCTGTTATGGTGAGATCTTACATAATTAATCTTGCTAATTAGTATCGTGAGGACTCCACAGTATAATCGGCACCACAATAATCAACAGCGCATTTTTTCCTTTTCAATCAACATTAGAATTTCTAGCATGTATTATAGTCGAACACGATGGCTCTTTTCAGCTCCAGCTCAATAATGATAGATTAAGATCCAAAAGTCCCGAGAAACCTAGATCGATGCATGATCTCGCAAGTCGCAAGTACTACAGGCCCTTGCAGTCACAGGCTCCCAACAGTAGACGTAACACATATACCCGATCTGTTGGATGGCGCCCTGGCATTTTTGAGATCAATGATACATGAACGAGGACGTACGTCCTTGTCACTCTCGATACAGCAACATGAACGAGGACGGCCCATGCATCGTCATCACCCGTGTACGCGTCGATCCAGGCAGGCTCTAGTTCCCACCAGATCGTCGCGCCATGATTGTGCAATGATTCCGGTATATATATCGGAGCTACAGTGGCGTTTGCATGGTTGCATCTGCAGTGGCGTTTCGATATCTGACCAATACGGGGTGTAATGGTCCATCTCTTTTGATGCTAAATTGCTGATACGACACGGTTCCAAGAGGGTTTACAGCCTCGTGCATATATACCACCCCGGGCTTTATTTGCAACTTAATAAAAAATGACAGTTGGGTGACCATTCCTTGTTTGAGAAATATGTCTAGACCCTTGGTGGCGCGTCGAGATTCAAGCGAAGCCCACCCCCCTTTTCACATGGTTTTGCCAAAAAAACCTTAAATTTTCAAACCAAAAGCACACTATAGAAGACAACATGTTTATCGACGGTTTGAACCATCGAGTACACTGCAAAAATGTCGAGCCAGTGTATTCACGATGGCCGACCGTCGAGAATAAGCCATCGTGAGTACGGGATAGCAAAAAATCAGGTTTTTCGATGGCACCTATTCTCGTCAGCTACATCAGACTCGGACGAGACTATTGGCGGAGCCATCGTCCAGACACACGACGGCATAGTGTCGACGACAACATGGTCGTTGAGAGTGATACAGGGCCAGCCCATTTCCGCAAAGCCCTGGTAGGACGTTCTCTCGATGGCCTTCCAGCCATCGAGAGTGGTCATGTCCACGGGTCGTCGTCGGCTTTGCTACCATGTGGGGCTCGGTTAGGTATTCTCGATGATTGCCTAGCCGTCAGAGATTGAGACTGGAATGCACCCGAGATAAAAACATGATGGATAGGCCTGCACACTACTTCTCTCGATGGCTATGCCTATTACGTCAAGAGTAATAGTTGTCAAGAAAAAACTATAGAAAAATATCAAAAATATCAAAATTTAAAAGTTGTTGTTGCACCCAACAATAGCTGTGACAGCCTGCAAACCGCAAAACATATACTCTCTCATTTCCATTCTATAAGGCATATTTTGACTTGAAAAAAGTATTCGGGGATTGTCTTTGACCACTAGTTTCTCTTATTATATATTGTTGATTGCTATAATATTACACTATATTCAATGTAATTTGAAACACAGACATGTTGATATAACTTTCATCCACTAAAGATGCATATAATTTAACTAATTGTTGGTCAAAATTGATAACATTTGACTCTTTTGAAGTCAGAATACGTCTTATAGAATGAAAATAAGGAAGTATGTCCCAAATTAGCCTGCCAACCACATTCACACGTATATACAACGACGTAAGCACATAAACATCAACATATATATTCCACAAGCACTTGTATACAACTCCATAGTCATCCTAAATCGTCCCAACTCCATAATAGCTGTAACAACTTGCAAACCCCAAAACATATATGTCCCAAATAGGCCTACCAATCACATTCACAAGTACATATATTTCAAAAAACCACATATATACGATGACATAAGCATATAAACATCAACATATATTAATTCCATGAGAACATGTATACAACTCGATAATCGTCGTTCGACCACATGAAGCCCACAAATCGACCATCACCTCAATTGCTAGCGGCAACTAGAAGGTCAGAGGCGCGGCGCCGAAGAATATGTGGTAGTTGTGCTCCTGGCTCTGCATCACATCCTCGTGCTGCTGCTCGTCCATCCTCCCAGTCTAGGCTACAGCTGGAGCTGGCGCCGCTAAATCAAAACATTGTAGTGCATACCCATCGTAATTATACGTAAATCGCTAGCACCACGCGACCACCCCATCTCAACGACGTCTAGAACTTATCGAGAGTAAGCTCTCTTGAGGGCCGTTTTACGCCAGGCCATCGAGAGAATTTCTCTTGAGAGCAAGCGTTGACAACTCTCTCGAGAGACCCTCTATCATGAGGGATTCTAATGATATTGTCAACAGAGATATCTATCTTGAGGGGCCCCTCTTTGGTCCTTTCCCAGTGGTCAACTCACCTTCTTTAAATTTTTTATAGTACTAGAGACAATATTCATCGTGTAAAAAACATAGCCTATCTAAATACATCACGTAGTACTCTCATGATTTTTTTAGGAGTCCACGATGTTTGGAGTGATCGATTCATTTCAAATTGGTCAAAATCAGTAAACTTCATCTTAATATTCTAGGGACTTGTACTTTGCACAAGTAGGGTATACGCACAAATTTTCACCTTGCATCATGCAAACCTTGACAAAAACTTTGTTGTGGCAATCTTGAATCTTGACATGTCACAACGATTTTCCACATTTTCTAAGTTTGTTACAAATTATCATTCAATAAATTAGATTTCGAACACTACAAATTAATGCATGAAACTATAATTTTTGCCAAAAAAAATTATTAAAAATTACCAGCATTGCAAACTCATGATTTTCCTGATTTTTTTAAGAATTTTAAATCATTTATGATTTTTAACTAATTAATATAAAAACCTTCTATGATTTATGGAAAGAGTATCTTTCGATGGCCTCATTTAGCCGTCAAGAGAGATACCAAGCTTCCGTGCGGTGTGCTGGCCTGTAAAGGGCTTCTCTCAACAGCATCTGCCTAGGCCGTCAAGACAACCTAACAACCCTCAAAACCGTAACACGTACAGTTTGCTCAAAATGAACTTAATAGAGAGATGGTTAGTGGCGCAAGTGTTCACCCGAGAGATCACGGATTCGAGCGCAAGTGTCTCTCTCCATGGTTGCAGGTACAGCTACTAAGATGAGTGGTTATCCAGCGCTTGCCACAGCCTACCCGACTAGGGACTGTGAATGGTGTCAAGTCTATCTCGACGGCCTATTGTATGGATGTTGAGAGAGATTAACTCATTCGCTCTTTATCCACCTCCCAGCAGGCCACGGGTTCTCCCTCGACTGGTACATCATGACTGTCAAGAAAGATTGTGTGTATCCACGACCATTCATTGGCTGTCGAGAGAGTTAAGATAGCCTCGACGACGGATTCATGGTTTCTGGGAGTCATTTCTCGTCGTTTCCGTAGTGGCAACCGTGTCCTGCTTCTTCCTCCTCTCTCCCCCTCACCATTGCCAAGATGGCCTAGCTGCCTTGGAAGAGCGGCGGTTGACGACCACCTCCACAACGTAGCATGTCCAAGCCAGTGCATGGTGCAGCTGCCACTACACCAAAAAGGTACACATAATATCCGGTCATCTGTGTTGGTTTTTGAATCGGCAAAAAAAGTTTATTTGAGTCGGTTATCTGTGCTGGTTCATGACTAGAACCGATACAGACGAGGTTTTCCAAACACGAATTAGGCATAAAATTAGTGAAAAGATGATTAAAAAAATTCTTACCGGGTATCACATCTCTACCCCTACCGTTTCCACTTATTAACATTTAGCACACTATTTCACTTCAAATTCAAATATTGGCTTGCATAGAAATCGAACTCAAGACCTCCTCATTCCAACCTCACACATCTAACCATCCCACCCCCATGTCATGTTGTAATTAGAATAATATTTGCATGCCTTTTGACTTATATTTTTCAAATCTCTAAAAAACTTTTTACACATGCAAATGATATTAAATATAAAAGTTTTCAACTACAAAGTTGTAAATCTCATCGAAGCATACCATTTTCATGTTAATTTATTTTAAATCCGACTTCATTTGAATAAATTTAAAACTATCATTATAATGATTATTTAGGCATATATATTGCTTCAAATGAAAATGGTGTCGATTACAAAGTTGTAGATCTCCTCGAGAGTTATGATTTATATATAAAGTTTGTTCTCATCCAAGAACATATGAAAAGTTATAAAATTCCAAAGATCTATAATTCCTGAAAATACACATTTGTTGTAGTTTATGGCTAGACTCGACACAGATGAGTGGGTATTTCATCTGCGCCGGTTCTAGCCACGAACCAACACTAATACTCACTCTTTTGTGTCGGTTCTTTGTTAGAACCAATGCAGATGTGCTTGCTCCGCCCCACCCTTTACGAACCGGTACAAATAAGGTCATCTATACCGACATATACAAGGGTTTTTGGTGTAGTGCACCTCGTCGGCCATAACCGCTCAACCCGGCTCGACCTTTGGTGTGGCAAAGATAGCCACTAAAGTGGCACCTCCGGGCGTCAGAGTGGTTGTGTCATGGGGAGGCGGTGGTCATCATAGGTCGCGTCACTAGGGTAGGATCGGCTTGGATGGGGTGAAGGTGACAACACTACAGGAAACGTCAGTAGTGTCGAGTGCCCAAACCGTCAATACAATTTATTCCATCGGCAAGAGTACCTTTGTTTGTCTCCTTCAACTTTAATGATTTCAAACTAAAGCGTACCTAAAGCCTGCCCTGGATATGGAAAAGGGATTTGAGCCAGAAGAAGATGAGGATCTATCACCAGATGAGGAAATGGACTAAGTATTAGTTAGGTTTAGGTTCCGGAAATGGAAATGGTAACAGTGGCTCAAAAATGGTAAGGTTTTCTTTTCAAAGAAAAAGGAACAGTGAATCCTTAACTACAAAAGTAAGCACCTCTCCTAACTAATTAGTTAGTATCGGGACAAGTTACTCTCAACGGCCAGCCGTCGAGTTTAGACCGTCGTGAGAACTCCGTCGAGAGATGCACACTATCTCGACAGCTCGACCGTCGAGACTACTTCTCTCGACGGCTCAACAAAAAACCGTCGAGTGTGCTGCGACAGACGCCGTTTGCGCATGACGGGCATACTCTCGATGGCCACCTATTAACAGTGGAGTATAAGGGTCAGATACTCTCGACGGCCCCATATAAACAGTTGAGAGACTATGTGAGCGGGCCCCCACAAAACCACCCTAGAGGGGTAGCATACTCTCGATGGCTCGGACATGGTCGTCGAGTGTACCTTGTCCAGATGTTGGGTAGTCTCGACGGCTTCTTCACGACCGTCGAGAGTATGACTGTGCAGTAAAAAAATTATTTTAATTTTGCAAAAAAACAGAAAACAACAGCATCTACTGCTCCCAGCAGCAGCTGTTGCATCTGCAAACCCAAAATGCCCACAATGCATATATATCCCTAATTGTCGCACACATGCGACCACAAGATCACAATTGCACACAAATAATTTAAAAGCACGGCACACATTGATAAGCAAATGACCGATCGAAATGCACGCACGATATACATATAGAACATCACAATCCATTGTCCACAAACATACGATAACCAAAACATATGAATCGCTAGCTAGCTAGTCACCTAATGCTCGCTAGATGGAGGATCGTCTGAAGGGGGTAGGGACAGCTGGGCAAACAACGGCGGAGCGCCATCGAACAGGTTGTTGACGAAGTCGGCCTCCTGGCTGCCCGATGTCTCCTCTCCCTCGTGCGCATGAGCTGCTGCTGGGGTGGTAGAACCCGAACCTTTGAATAAGATATAGACTTATTAGTTAATGCTATGTTTTGAAAGAAAATAATAATGCATATTTTGAGGTCGTATGACTTACCGCCTCAGTAACGTACGGGAAACCACCATGTGGGCGAGCCGGGCCCACGTAGTCATCTGCTGGGGGAGGTGGGCCGTTGTAGAGAGCTTGGTGATGAGGAGGTGCACCATAGGGACCCTATGCAACAGGCTGGTGCGGCGGGCCCCCGTAGTAGCTCTGGTAAGGAGGTGGGCCCCCGAATCCACTACGATACGTGGTGGACCCCCGTAGAACCCTAGACCGCCACTAGTCCCGCTCGGGCCAGCCTGAAACAAATTTGATATGTGACATGTTAATCAAATGGTAAGATGTATATAAAAGAATATTTGAAGTTTAAGTACATACCCTAGATAGTCGAGATAGGCTCTCCAAATAGTCAAACCTTGCCTCGAACTCCCCTCGCTGTCGAGCCATCTCCTCCTCTTGCCTCTTTCGCGCATCCGCCGTCCTCAGTCTCTCTTGCGTCGCGTGGCAGCATCTGCCTGTTCTTTTCTCTCTCCTGCTCCCTCTCCCTCTGGAGTCTGGACTCGAAGGCGCGTCCTCAGCCTGTGAGTGGCCAGCTCGCACAGCGGGCATGTAATCCTCGGACCTGTAACAAAGTGTTTTAGTAGTTATGAAATTTTAACAAAGTTAACTTATAAATATAACCAAGCCTACATCAGGTGGTCCTGGCCGATCGCTAACGTCCCGTGAGCCTTCCCACCCGTTGTTTGGTGGATGAGCTTGGGCCATGGCTGCTCATCATACGAGTTCTTCTCTTGCCCATACTTCTCGGCGTAAGCCTCCTTGTAGCGTGCCTACATAGAAGTGTACATTGGGCATGAATGATTGAATAGTAAATTACGTCAAAACTCGATATCAACATTTTACGTATCTCTCGCTGCGCAGCAACGGGGTCCACGGGCCCCATGGAACCATCCTTATTTTGCGAGGTGTGGCCCCTACGGAACACTTGCAGCCAAGGAGGCAGTTGCAGGAGGCGGCATCCCAGGCGGCGTCGGCGCTCGCGGGAGAGGCGGCGGCCACGGGCGGCGCGGGCTACGAGTGGCGGCGGTGGCTGGTGCTAGGAGCGGCAGCACGGGTGTGGGACTGCCTAAGTCCCACCGAAACGTCGTATAAAATAGAGGCTCTCTCGACGGCCCAAGTGACGCCGTCGAGTGAGATACACTAATCTCAACGGCTTCCCTAATGCCATCGAGTCAGATGCACTTCTATCGACAGCTTTAGGGCAACCGTCGATACAGATAACGGCCGTTGGGATCTGGGGAGGGCCCAACACTCGACGGCCCATTGTAAGCCGTCGAGTCAGATACACTCCTCTCGACGGCTTTAGGGCAACCGTCGATACAGATAACGACCATTGGGATCTGGGGACGGTCCAACACTCGACGGCCCATTGGAAGCCGTCGAGTCAAATACACATCTCTCGATGGATTTCTATAAGCCATCGACAATGATTGGGCCAGTTGGGCCCGCGGAGAAGCAAGCCACTCGACGGCTTGTTCCTAGCCATCCAAACAGATGGTGATTTCTCTCACTGCTTTTTATTCTATAGCCGTCGAGAGAACATACACTCGACGGTTTGCTTTGACTACGCTCGAGAGAATAGGATACTCTCGATGGTTATGGTAGAAACCATCGAGAGAATGCCCTATCTCGAGAGTTTTGCCCTTTGTTGGACTCGGCGGTCAACCCAACGTAATTGGATTTCTAAAAATACAAAACAAAATTTATTGCTATTAAAAAACAATGCGTTCATGTTTGTGTATCAAATAATATCATCAGCGAACATATAAAAATTTTCAGAGCATCGATCGTGACGAACACTACTAAATGGGGTGTTTTCCTGCTAAGTTCTAGGTTATCGTACGGTATCGGATGTTTCGTTAGTTATTATACAAAAAACTTTAATTCAAAAAATTCAATTTCAATTAACAATAAAAACTTATAAGTTGATGTAAAATAACAAATTTATTACATTGATTTTCCTACTTTTTTAAAAAATATCAATTAAACTCTAATATATAGGAATAAAATTGTATATTCTAATTATGGTTATCTCAACGGCCTAGGTCTACGCCGTCGAGAGTGATGACGCTGTTCGTCTGTTGGGCAGAAGGCCGGATTATACTCGACGTTTATTTCTGCGGCCGTCGAGACTTCCAAGCGGTGGTACTCTGTTTCGACGGCCTACATGTGGCCGTCGATACGGAGCATACAATATCGACGGGTCTGAGATGGCTATCGAGACATATTTCGGCACCCGAGATTGTTTCCGTTTCCTATGGTGCAAAGATAGATTTAGGGAGGAGAAAGAATGTAGGAAGTATAAGTGTGTTGTTTGATCTGATATTGCTTTGTTTCAGAAATTCAAATGGTTCTTTGTAAAAAGAGGATGTAAGACATGTCAGGGACTTTACACACATCTTGGCTCACAATCAAGAGTTGAGATAAGCTTAGGAAATACTTCTACAAGCGCAAACAACATATTCCTTTTTGTTACATAAAAAAGGGCTAACCAACAAACTAAGGTTTGAAAAACCTTCAATGTGGATCTATTGAATTAGAAAATATAAGTGAATTATTATCTTCCCTCATTAGTTTAGAATTTTGCAATCAACCAATCCATGCATGCAGTTTATCATGACCGCCCATCGGCCCGTCGTTTTGGAGAAGCAGATTGCATCGGTAAGCTCGAAAACGGGTTTTGATCGGTTTTGAACCCATGCAGAGGGCGGCACCCAGAAGGTTGGACCCGAGTATCATGCTTTCCTCTAGGGACGGATGCAACCAAAAATAATAAAAGGGGCTGAAGTTTAGATGAAGGCCCAAGTCTGAAGTTTAGCCGCTTCTTCTCTTCTATTTTACACTAAAAAATTATATGTGAGTCTAAGATGAGACTCTATTGTCAAAGATGGCGTAGGTGGGACTAGAGCCTCTCACTACAGGAACCAGGATCAGTGTGGTCGGCCAAAGCCGACCACATAGCCCAAAATGCCGTCGACATAACTCTATGTCGGCGGCTAGCCGCCGACACTGCGCCGCCGAGGCCCCGTGGTCGACATAGCCCACTTTTGTCGTCGAGTCCGCCGACAAAGCAGCATCCAGGGCAAGCAGCACCCAGGGGCCACCTATGTCAGCGGCATTTTGTACTCCGTCGACATTTCTTGGCCCATGACGGCCCACGCCGTTTAACGGCAACCTGACAGGCGGGGTCCGCAGGGCGACGAATGGATGACGCGTGGCATAGCCTATGTCGGCGGCATAAGTGAAGCCGCTGACATAGGCATAGGCCATCAATGTTTTATGCCGGCGACGCGAGGCGACTATTCTCGGCGGCGTAGTACTATCCCGCCGAAGTAGAGGTAGGACAATGTCGGCGGCTTAGTACTATGCCGCCGACAATGGTTGTGGCCTGCTAAGCCCTGGAGGGAGGCCTATGTCGGTGGCATATATAAGGCCGCCGACACAGATATTGCAGCAACAATTAATATTGCTGCTGTTTTTTGACAAAAACATCAATTTTAACCTGCAAAAATAGACAATTACCCACAATTCCTAGTAGAAATACATTCCCAATTTGTCCCCACATCATCCACATATTTAGATGCTCAAATTCACATATTTTCGAGCACTCCGCAATCAGATCGATTCAAAACACAAATTCGACGACAAATATAAACCAAATGGCACATAGCCTCCACATATATACATAACCAAATAACAGCACATATATTAGGCCATAACAAAGTCATATAAGCAAGTTTTGTATCTTACGCATCGACAAATGCATATAAACTAAACCTAAGGGTTCTGCGAACCGTCGTAGAGGGTTGGATCATGCGCAAAGATGCCGTCCACGAACTGCATGGCCGCAGTGCCTGTGGCACTGTCTTCACCTCCCTGCTGCTCATTCTGTGCATGAGCAGGCGCGGCTAGCGGCGGAGGGCGGCGGCTGGCGGCGCGCAGGGCCGGCCGTGGGCACGGTGCTGCGCGGCTGGCGGCTGTGGGCGGTGGCGGCGCGCGGGGCTGGCGACGGGGGGCCGGTGGCGGCGGCGCGGTGCGCGAGGCTGGCGATGGCGGCGCGGCGTGGAGAGGCAAGAGATGCAGGAGAAGACGAGATTTGGACGGGCTAAGTACTATGTTCATATTGTACATCAGTGTCGGCGACCCGTTGCCGCCGAGATAGCCCCCTGAGCCACCGACACTGTGGCATCAACCGTGCACATGACGCCTTGGGCCCGCTGGCTAGTGGAACAAAGCTGTGTCGTCGGCCCCTTTTATACCGCCGACATAGGTCCGTCAATGTCGGCGGCTTATGTTGTACCGCCGACATATCCTCCTTGCCCATCTCTATGTCGGCGGCTGTTCAGCCCGGCCGCCAACATTAACCATCCACCGGCCGCCTTTCCGAGCCACCGTTGCTTTCACGGAGTGGTGTATTGCCCAACCCAAGGTTGTATAGCTTGCACTACAACTCCTCCACTTTCCATGACGTTATATCGACCTCATCTGCATTTTTCCAACATGTTGCTTCAAAGACTGCTTACCAGGGTTCAATGTATCGATAACATACGTCATGACGGAGGTGAGTCTTACTTGAAAAAGTTTGGATTCTAGCCTACGTCGAAATGGATGCGTGGAACGAGCTATGAGATGTGGTGCATGCCCTAAAACTTTGGGTTTGACAAAAGACCCTCTCGACAGAGCTCGGCAAAGCATCTATGGCCCCAGGGGGGCCTGTGTGGGCGGCAGAGATAAACCGACGACATAAGGTTGGGCATACATTATACGAAGTTATACGGTTGACAGTATTTACTGAACCGCCGACAAAGGTGACGTAAACCCTATAAAACAAACCATCATCCTATATTAACTGAAAGCATTCTCTCCCCCACTGGTTTACAGTGCGCGGCACGGCGCGGCTCACCCGTCACCACGAGGTCTCGGGTTCGAGCCCCCGCGCCCCCTGTTACTTTTTTTTAAAAGATCTATCTCGGCGGTATTACATCTGCCGCCGACATAGGTCCTGATCCCCTCCCTCCCATCGCACGCGATCCAAATTTGAATTTCCTAGCGCCCAAAGGACTCCATGTGGGCGGCGTTGATAAAACCGACGACACTATGTGGACTTTTGTGGGCGGCGTAGATAAACCGACGACATAGGAGGGGATATGTCGACGGTATTTAACTAACCGCCGACAAACGGTACGTACAACCCTATAAAACAAACCATCATCCTATTCTAACTGAAAAGCATTCTCCCCCACTGGTTTACAGCGCGCGGCGCGGCGCGGCTCACCCGTCACCACGAGGTCTCGGGTTCGAGCCCCCGCGCCCCCTGTTTCTTTTTTTTAAAACATCTATCTCGGCGGTATTACACCTGCCGCCGATACTGAGGGTCCCCAATGCTTTCTAGCACCACACTGTGGTCCCACATGTCATAGACTACCGTCGTATGCCTTGTGGGTCCGTTCTGCTACGTTGCCGTTAGGCCTAACGGCAGGGGGCACGGCAGACAATTTGTGTCGACGGTTTTCTTAATGCCGCCCACATAGAGTCCGTTGGGCGGGGTAGGAAATTCAAATTCAGATCGGGTGCGATGGGAGGGAGGGGGGATCAGGACCTATGTCGGCGGCATAACGTATACAGCCGACATATCTCTCGCAATGTCGTCAGAGTTGTATTGCCGCCTACATTGGTTTTTTAACCGCCCACATAAATCACGTTTCCTGTGCTTAGCCGGTGCTAGATCCGCCCCTACTTTCCTCCCAACGAACAGGGATTGATTATGCACAGGAGACGCCTGTGTTGTCGGTCGATGCTATCTAGCTAATCTGCAGCATGCATGAGAGCTCGGTTTAACTGTTAGCATCGGCATGGCTAGCTAAGCTAGCGTGGCTGATATGTTCACGAATCACACAACAGATACAGTACTTAATCAGTGCTTACACTGTCTTAATCACACCACTGGCCGCGGCACATGGAAATCCATTGTACGTCATGGACAAGCAATTCGATGAAATCAATCAACAGTCTTAATTCTGGTCTGCTGGATATATATACACTGGTTACTGAACCTGACCGGTACGTGATGATTGTTATATTTGTTCAGAGAATAAGAGGTTATAGATATCTATATATCCATACTGTCAGACGTCAACGTTATGAACTTAAGATATACCGGCCTGATGGGTGATTTGATCTCAGATAACGCGAATAATTAATCTCGGGGCACAGTAGCTTAGCTAATATTCATCCATCCATCATGCACATATACATATGCCCACAGAAAGGGAGTGATGGTCCATATCTGCTTGCTAGCTGGCGACCTGAATTGATTACATGTAGCCCAAACAAGAGAGGTGGGGTTGGATCAGATGGCTTGTCGGACGCCGACGTGTCGACGCGCGCGAGGGATTAAACTGCACGAACCGATCGATCGATCCGAAAAGCGTTTGTGCATGCCTGATTAATAATTAATCACCTTGATCTCTCTCTCATTGCAGTTTGGATGCATGCATATGCATGTGTGTGGTGAATGATTAGGCAGCGTATGATTGCATGGACCTTGCTTGTTGGCGCTGGCCAACGGCCGGTATGTCGTCGTGATTCGTACGTAGTGCTTATGCATATATGCATCCGTTGATTCTTTGTTCGATCGAGGAGCCTGTGATTCTGGTGTGTGAGACACACACACACACACACACACACACATAACACACACACACACATAACACACACACACACTACCACTACTACTATATCATTGTTTGCTTTCTTGAGAACTACGAATTGATCGATTATCTTCCCAGCTCCAAACAACATGGAGTGCCTGATCAGCGTATATGTGCGCTCGTTAGTGACCAAGCACATCAGTGCGTGCCATTTCTTCGGCGCTGCTGATCGAGCTTGTTTGATTCAATATATGTGGCGAGAGAGACGACCACGTTCTTCCTTAATTAGGCTAATTAATTAAGCTAGCTAACTGATTTAAAGAATGTAATCCTCTTTCTCTCTCTCCCGTGATCAAGAGCTGAACTGTACGTTACATGAAAGTAATGAGGTGTAAGGTCCTGCAAGTTTGTTCATCTATATACACTACTAGAGAAATGATCTAATTTACCGGTACATCAATACCGTTTGGATTAAAACCCGTACTGATAGTGCATCAACACTGGTTCGTAAGAACAGTAGCAATTTTAAACTTTCAAAACCGGTTGGAGGCAACAGTAAAGGTACATTTTGCAGGCAGGTATATGCCAGTTGTCGTGCAGACTCATTAGTACTGGTTCGTAATACGAACCCGTACTAAAGGCTCGTTCCAGCAAACTTTAAAAGCTCCTCTTATCAATATGCGTTGATGTGTGGGCTGGTTAGAAGGGTGAGTGGAGAGTCATGTGGTGGCATGAGGTCACAGATTCGAGTCTTGCCTTTGTCATATTTCTTAGATATTTTGGTGGCTATAGTTTCGGTTAGGGGAATCGGGGCTAAAGACTACATTCCTTTAAGTCCTAAAGGTAATTTCCTAGTAGTGATATTGTATTGTACAAAATTTATGTCTTGCTCATTGATTGTTTAATTTTAATGTACTAGCTAGTCCTTTAATAACAAATACCAAATTGTTTCAGACACGGAGATAAATTGTTTCAGACATTGAGACGTACGGTATGCAAAATACAAATCTAATTACTATTATCAATACAATTAATTTCTAAAGCCCATCAAAATTATAATCTTTTTGAAGTACGAATCTTTCATATACTCAATTTGAATGGTTTACCCAAGATATTCACAGGTTAAGATTTAAAATTTTAATTTGCACCTAATCCAAAAGCTATGTATTCATAATTAGATGTGGTGTTAAGTTTGGAACCACGTTTGTTTACGACAGGAGGGAGTGAGTATTAATTAAGTTCCAAGTAGATATGGCCGCTGAAATACTGGCACCGCCGAAGCTAGCTGGCCATCGAAGCAGACACGCCGGAAATACAGTATAATCATCAGCAAATTCCAAATCCAAAGTTGGATCCAAATTCCAAACTCCTTGGCTTGGCTTGGCTTGGCTTGGCATGCATGCATATCTCAGCTCCATCCGGCTTTTCCCGAGAAGCCCTACGCCCATCAAATCCTACATAGATTGATGTCCTTGCTATGCATATATATATATATGCTCTATATATATGCAGCCCCATCATGCTACAAGGTTGGCTATTTAGCATCAGATCGCAGCGCATGTGGACGATCCTAGCTAGCAAGCTACGCAACAATCCAGACGAACTTAACGTCGGTCGAGCTGTCTCTCTCCGATCCGTGTGGATGGTTGGATCGAACCAAGGTACACAAAACCTACCACTCACATCTAGCCCGTTTAACAAACCGATGGCTAGCCATAACCGCTTCAACTTCAAATATTTATCGCCTTTTTCCATGTAAAACTCTCCAAACAATCCGTTTTTGGTTGATCGACACCAACCTAATTTTGCTAAAAGCCAACACTTTTTCTCAATTTTAAATAAAAGAATGCAATCTAATATGTTTTTCTATATTTTGGCACAAGCTATATTATAAATACTGGTGAGGCACAAGCTATATTGTAAATACTAGTGCAAATTTCTCTTATAGGTTATCTTTAGGGGCTTACTCATTGTGCGTTGTTTCAATATAGGAAGATGAGTAAGAGGAAAATTATCCGAGCATGCCACTCTCTTGAGGGTGTTAGCACGATACTTTTCTTAGTGAATAGCAGGATTGTTGCTTAGTGCTTTTTAGCTTTCGTGTAGAACTCATTCTCATTTTATGTTTTCAACATTTTGTGTGTTACTATGAACTTGTGTCGAAAGCGTTTGTCTTGAATGCAGAGGTTGAAAGTATTTTTTTTTACTAAAAAAGCTACCGGTTAGGATATTTAACTACCGGGGCTATATTTTGCTCACGACCTCACGTGCGTGACATTAATATTCTATATACATGTCTTATCCAAATTAAAGTTTAACTCGTCTAAAATTCCCAAACTTTTCTAGCCCCACCGCTATATATCCGTGGATCGATGTGTAGCCGTAAGGCGAGAGAGCCGGCCATAGATAGAATGGACCATGCACGCACGAAGCCATATGGCTCGAGGCCGGGCTGGGTACGTGTACGTAGGGCTCTCTCGAGTCCCGACATGGCACGTTGGCGCATAGTGGTGGCCACTGTGCGCTACCGACACTTGCCGACCGGCCGAGCTTAATTTCTTTCGTGAAGCTAGCTGTGCAAATACGTCTTCTGGCCGGCACATGCAATGCAGCTAGTTAGCTAGCTCTACGTTTACAGGCGCGTATGCACGTACGTGGTATGTGTTTCATTATACCTACCCATTGATCAGGATATATACGGAGTACTAGGCATGCAGGCGCGCCTGTGGAGCGCTGGGCCGCGTGGCCGCAGGGAAAAAACGCTGCGCGTTTGGAAAAATGGGTGGCGACGGGGAATGGAACCTGGGGCTGGAAGGCGAAAATCTAGCTGACCTAACCAACCGGGCAAAGCGCCCGAGCTGGTGGGGTTCGGGTGAAAAAAATCCTTTTATACGTAAGAAATGAATAGACGGCCAGATCCTGCTGCCGCGAGTGATCAGACGACTGCAGATAAACGAGGGCGACGTGGCACGATGACGATGACGCGTGGCATGCGGGGGGAGCTGAAACTCCCTCTTGTATATTTATAGATGTATATATCTGGTATGTGTACGTACTGCATGTGGGACAGTGGGAGTATATATATGCGTTTCAAAACAAAAAGATCTCGTTTTTGCACGTTTGCACGGTTTTTATAATATGATTTTGTAGTGCTAACCATTACTGCCTTTTTATTGCAGATAATAATATACTCCCTTCGTCCACAAATGATCTACGTCTAAGAGAAATCACAAAGACCAATAAAGCAATTAACGGATCAACTACCCATTTAATCTTAGAAATATTGTTGCGAAAGATCATCCAAAGATACAAAATGTGTACATCACAAATAGAATGTCTAAATATCAAGAAAACTAAAAGCACAGAGCAACAATCATGTTATTTGCCTTCAACCAAGCTTAAAAAATACTGACATGGAGAGAACCTCGATCAAATAACATGCATGAATGATATCCTCTTGCTCATTCTTCTTTTTATGCCAATAACCAATGACACAACCAATAGATTCTCTTGAAAATAACCTTTTAAAAAAAGTATATTTTGTTTTGTTAAAAATTATATCATTTGGACACAATCAAATGGCCCATAAAATAGTTGTTGTTCCTACAAGAGACTTATTTTTAGTCTTTAACCCCAACCCAGAGATCCAGTTCCTAACCATATGAGACATATTTCTAGGGGGTTTCAAACCTAGGGTTATTTGATTAAACGCCAAATAGACCTAGCCAAATGACAGTAAAAAAGATGTCGAATCATCTCATTCTTGATGCAGAAGCTACACTTCAAACTTTTTGGCCAATTACGCTTTGCCAAAATTATCCTTTGTTAGGATGGTCCCTCTCCCTGAAAACCAGAGGAAAACCTTAGTTTTAAGAGGAAGACAAAGACGTACCTTAAATTAACTTGATCGGATTGGCCACCGTCATATTCATAAATTTTTGATATATAGATTGGACTGAGATGAATTTCATGTGTCCTAAACACTAGATCATCACAATCTAACAAACTTTACCCCAGCAAGGACCTACGAAAATAAACTTGTAGGTGCCAATTTAACACATCTACCACAGCAAAGGATTTTTTTCCAAGCAATAGAGAATAGGTTGGAATATTTTAATGTAAGAGGAGAGGGCCCCAGCCAAGCATCTTACCAAAAATTTATATTGTTACCATCACGAAGCCAGAAAATACAAGACTAGAAAACTCCATCCTTGATTTTCATCAGTCCATTCCAAAATTCCGAGTCTCTCGATTGGTTTTTTACTTGTGTAAGAGTTTTATTATACAAATATTTATTCCTCAGTAAATTTTTCCAATCACCATCCTCATTAAATAGTTGAAATAACCATTTACCGAGTAAACACTTATTTTGAACCTCTAGGTTAATAATGCCAAAATCTTTGGGCCAACAAAAGATATTCCATCTAGTCAATCTATATTTTCTTTTATGATCTCTATTCTGACAGAAGAAAATAGACCTAAAATAATCCAACCTTCTTAACACTCTATGAATCTCAAAACAGACAACATGAACATAGGTAAGATGCTAAGAATCGAATACTCAACAATACTCGTCTTCCTCTAGAAGACAGATGTTTACCTTTTTCAACTTCTGACGCGGTCAATAACACACTTCCAATCATCATTGTGCAGCTAGCTAACATTAATTCATTGGAATACCCAAAGTATTGAAAACAGGGATGCAAATGGGCCGACCCTAGGGTCATCTTTGGCCCTCTCTAGTTCATTTGTTTGTACTAAAAACTTGATTTCTAATCTATTTAGTACAAATAAATGAACTAGGGAGGGTCAAAGGTGGCCCTAGGGCCAACCCATTTGCATCCCTAATTAATTGAAAAGGATATTTGCCTAGTTCATAGCCAAAAATACTTAAATAACGATGCTCAAACACCTTAGCTTCACCAAAGTAACAGCTCATTTTTACGAAACTTTATTTTTAGCCCTAATAGCAATACAAAGTAGCATTTTGAAATTAACTTCTTCCTGAAATTCATAATTGATAAACAAAATAGTATCATCCACGTATTAAAGAATGTACAAACCACCCTCAACAAGATGTGGAATCACACCCTTCAATTGTCCCTCTTTCTTTGCTCTTGATATTATAATAGCCAACATATATATCCACCACCATATTAAAAAGAATCGGTGATAAAGGATCTTCCTATCTCAAACCTTTCTAGTTTCCACATTTAGAACTAAGGATCAATGTTATCATTGACTTTGATCGCCACACTTCCACCAAATATAATTTTCTCAACCCAATTACACCACTTATATGAGAAACCTTTCATTCTAAAGGTTTAACGCAAGAATTGTCATTTAACCTTGTCCTAAACCTTTTTGAAATAATATTATCTTATGTAAACAGCTTTGCAATTTTGACTTGCATATGTGCTCTGAAGTGATGAGCCTTTTGTGATTAAAGAGAGCACTGAGTAGCAAAAGCTGCTTGTTTTTTCTTTCTCATGTGCTTTTCTACAATTGAACCATTCGGTGGGAGTGGCTGTGTAAATTATGCAAGGTTGATGCCAAAAACGGCAGCTAGGTTATATATGTCTATTAAGGGAAAGTATTTGTGCTCGAAGTACTTGTTGCCACACAGAAACATTTGGGTACATGATATGCTCTACAGGCATGTAAGTTATCTTATGAAAAAAAAACTGCACAGACACAATTGCATGTAAGGGCTAACCGGGCCGGGCTAAGTTGTGTAATTAGGGAACAGATTCCGTCCGATGTCCATGCATGCCTGACCATTGGATCTCGATCTCCATATATATGCTATGGTCGCCGCAGACCATCTATTTGTTTTTTTTCATTTTAATTGCTTCGCAATTAAAAAAATTCTTACATTATCAAATCTTGCTTTGGTTCTTTTAATTAGCATTTTATTAGATTTTTAAGAGTAGACTAAATGTAAAAATACTAAAAAAATTAAAAGTGCCACATATTTAACAAAATTTAAATTTTCTAGTGTGTGTTTTAAAAAATTATAAAATGCTTAAAAAAAATATAGATATTGATGGGCTAGAGCCATCCTGATCCATGATCAAAATAGGCATCCATCGGTAGCTAGTCCGATGTGTGTATCAAACGTGCCATGCCCTCCTTCCCGATAGCCTCTACAATCACAAACAAACTAATTGTCCACCTCCCGCTCAATGGAGCCTTGTGAAACTTCCGCATCCCTCTGCAAACTTTATCACTGCCACCCATCTTGTCCCTACCCTCATCTACTCTAATGACCTCATCAGAGGAGAGAGGGAGGAGATCTATGCTCCTCCACCTAGCTCCCCCTCCTCCCCTTCTCCTTCCCTGCCCAATTGGTCCTCTCCTTCTCCCACTCTAATGACTACACTAGTGCTAAGAAGGGGGGACATGGCTTCTTGGGAATCGAAGAAGGTGGTGACCAGCTTGATTTGTCGGGGAGCGCTCAATACTTCTATTTTTATGCTAATTGTAATGATATGGTTTCCTCGGTTGCTCCATGGTGGTGGTAGGCTGATTGTTGAGGCTTTTGCTCTTTTGTGCTTCACCGGTGAATACAACAATGGCAGTATGGTTGCCAGAGAAGAGTGGAGGAGGTTATTATATATATTATCTACTACTTTTGAGATGAAGTACCGACCAACGCTTTTGTATTTGGATTTTGATCCACCAATACTATCACCGTTGTTGGCAAAGATGTGCTTTGAACTAGCACCCTCGAGTTTCTTGCAGGTGGCGGCACAAAATTTGAGGGCCCTCCATAAAGCCCAAAAAGAGACCACTTATGCACCTTCATTGTGGTGCTAAATCTTATAGTAGTCCAAGTCATGAAATATACTCATCGACAACCACAAACAGAGTAAACAGGATAAGAAAATAACCGGTGCTACAAGAAATAACCCGCAAAGGGCACGGCAAAACGTACTGCTCTTCACTGTAACAATGGAGTGACCAAGATGATCCCATTGTTGTAATGTTGTGGTCAAAGCAGCTTGCAGTGACAGCGTATATAGTAGCTGTCACAATGGAAGTTTAGCACAATGATCAGCAGTCGTGTCTACCGCTTTCCAAAAACTTTATTTATCATCCCGGTGCAGGATTTCAACGACGGTGGGTTTCAAAGCCCCACTCTCCCACTCTTCAGTGCATTTGAAGAAACAAGACGGAGCAAGCTATTTGTTGCAGCACAAATAGAAGCTAGGAAAGAGGCTAGAAGAAGTCGTCTCATGTGTAGTGCTCAAAACGGTATTTAAAGACAAATCCTTGATTGAATACCTTTTGATTGAGTAAAAAATGACCTACCAGCGACTTTGTTATCTCGCCAGCCTTTTGCATTTCTCCGCAAGACTTATCTTGTGTTACAAGAAAGGTTTTGTGATTGAAAAACTCTACTACAAAGCAAATGACCCACCAATGACGTACGTAGTCACGTAGAATAAGTCGTTTGTCGATAAAACATGGACCTACTACAGCAGGATGACTCGCCAGCAACATAAATGAGTCGTCTCTCAGGGAGAAAAAAATGACCCGCAATAGAAGGTCACACATGCTACCATTCACATGCGCGTAAAACTGATCCATGATTTCAAAAATGATCCATTGTACTGCTCCGTAAGACTTATCCTCCGTCGAAACTCGGATAACCCAGGTACAAAGCAAATGACCCATCGAGCTTTTCCCTTTTTTTAAAAAAAAAATCGTTCGCATAGCTCGCTTGAGCCACTATCGAGCTTAGCCATGAACCTAGCTAACAAGATATATGCAAGCTATGCATGACGTATGCAAGTTCGTGTGCAAATGCATCCCATGATGCGGTGACCACACATGCATCTAAGTCTAAGCTGTAGCTAGCTCCCGATCGATGGATCCCCACCTCCATTGCTGCATCCATGAATGATCCATCCACAGCTTAATCCGCTCCACAACCGCAGCCACAATCATAAATGGGTGCTCCACCCACTCTACTGAGCTAGGCCACACCATGCACACCACACCGTACACCGCGCCATTGCCACCACCACCCTACTCCAGTCTCGGCACGCACGCTATCCTAGCTAGCACCATCAGCTCCGGCCTTAAATCTCACCAACCGAAGCCGAAGAACCCTACGCCGAATATATTAACGGTTCAACGTTAAGATCAAAGTTGGGCACAATAGAAGATACGGAACGAGGGGATGGCCGCTCCTCTGCCGCCACGTCCTCAATCGAGTAGTAGTAGTAGTAGTAGTAGAAGAAGAAGAAGAAGAAGAAGAAGAAGAAGAAGAAGAATAATTTGATTTTGCTGGGATCCAAAACCCTATCGAGCAAAGATAAACTTCCTTTTAACAATAGTATATATTGCAACAAATTAAGATCGGAACGAATGATCAATTATATCTCGCTCTCATCGCTACATAGAAGAACACGGGGATCAGCGGTGCTTCATCTTACTGATCAAAACAAAACACACCGGAAGGCAGAGCAAGGAAGGACCGCTTCTCCAACGTGCGGTTTGATTACGCCCGTAATCTAAAACCAGGCGGCATATCATTGGGTATAGCTTGACATCAGGCGATCGAGGTTTATTTAATTCTCAGTCGGTTTTCTAGGCCGTAGATCAGACACCTCCACAAAACATGTAAAAGATCCGACGAAAGCATCTGGGCAGGTGACAAAATCGACTGAGATTGATCCTAGCCGTATGATGATTAGCAAAATACTAGCAAAGAAGTGTTTTTTTGAAAACAATAGCAATATCCCATCAAAGATGAAGCGAAGAACTCGGCCTCTCGTTACGTTGCCACACGTACAACAACCGCGCAAATCAACCACCTAGTCACACGCACGTACGTAAGCGCATGCGCGGGGGCACATGGATGAAATATGATCGATCCAGGGGTAGATGGATCTCACGGGTGGCCGTTCCAGAGCGAGCGAGCGAGCACGCACACACGCACGCGCGCACTGGCCTTTCAGTCCTGACAACATGCATGCATGCATGCCCACGAACGAATCCTCCACAGTGGGGGTGACAGGCACAGCGCGGGGGAGGGGGAGAAAGGGGAAGCCGCTTGCCGCTTGCTGCTTTCGCCTCTTTTCCGGATTTCGATAGGCCGGCGGCAAGGGACATGTGGGCTGCCGGCCAGATCCAACGTGCCTGCGCTGCTCCGTCGCGTCTCTCGCCATCGATCTCTTCTACTTCATCGACCCCGCGCCGGCCTCCACGTACTGACCATGTCGCACGACAATTATACGGCGACAGGGACCCTAAATATCTGATGGTAAAGCATCCTCAACCGCCCCTTCATCCCACCCCTAAAACACTATTTATATGCCGCCCAGGCCCTGCTGCAAGATCATCGGGTCCCAATGTTCGATCATTTTTTTCCTTCATTTCATTCTTTGCAGCATGTTCTTTTCCTTCATTTTCTATGGTTTCAAAATATTTACGAAGAAATCCGTGAACAGAACGGAGAGAGAATTTCTTTCCAAGGGGAATGCATGAAGGAATTTCTTCTGAAGAGAACCGTGAAGAGAATCTGTTGGAGCATCTGAAGGAACCAAAATCTCTTCGCAAAAGAAAAATTGACCCTCGAAAAGATACCGTTTCGAGATGGTTTTATTACAACATCGCTTCGAAATGGTTAGTTTGCTTAATCAGTAATTATGTGCCACCGCTAGCTAGCCGACTAGCCGTCTAGTCCAGCTAATGATTATTAGTTCAAAAGAAAGGTTCTTCTTTTCTGGTAAATTGGTGTCCATGGAAGGAGGGGGAGAGTTTTTGTACCGGGCGTGCGATGATTTATTGAATTTTTCATTTTTCAAACGATTTTTTCGAGCTAAAATTTGGTTTTTCAAATTTGTATCGGCCAAAATCAGCAAGATTTCAGTGTTGCCGAGAATTTTGGTTGTAATTTTGGCCCATCCAAGTCTTCCAAATTCTAATGCACCGTTTGTTTTCTGAAGGATGGGCCTATTTTACTGGACCATAATGACAATACCCGTAATCGGTGAAATTTCGATTATACAAATTTCCATATGGTAAAGTATATGAGAGAAGCTAGCTGATCATTGGTTCTGGCTGGATTTCTTTTTCGTGAAAAAAATAGTTCCATGTCATGCTAACTAGATGAGGGGCTCAAAGCGAGATGATGATCTGTTTTTTTTTCTAGGTGTTTATTCCACTAGGGGATGGAAAGAATAATGGGGTAGCCACTATTCTATTTCTCATCTGTTTCTTAACGTGGACACAAAGAATAAAAGTCAGGGAACTTGATAAAACCGCCTCTCTAATCATGATGTTAGCCTGGCTGCCAACTTTAAACAGGTTGTTGGATGAAGCTATGTATGATGCCATTGCCTCTTATAAATCCCTTAATTGGTAGCCTGTCTCGTCTCAGACCTTGTTAGCTTTGCTTATTACTAACAAGAACTGGCAGTGCTAAAACAAAGAACTTGATTTTGTCACCCTGACTGATCCATTTTGGCGCACGGACTGATTCAATCCGTATATGCACAAACGAATTAATTACATTTGCCACACGAGTTTTAAAACAATTAGGTAATAGTTAAGGTCGAACAATCTGTAGATGTGTATAGCTAATTAACTAGCACAAGTAGGACCATTTAAATTTATTTTTAAATAGATTGGTAGGACCATTAATAATTTTATTATGAACCAGCAGAAAGGGAGAGACATGACAACTAATATGGTCACGAGCTCTCTATAGAAAAGGCTTTAGAAACAAGCTCATTCTTGAGAAGGCGCACATGGAGACCACAAAAGAACGAGCAAGAAAGCAATCTTGCAATGGCTACTAATTAAATTGCTAAATTAGCGTTAATATATTAATCTTGTGTAAAGCACGGGATAAAAAAGGGGCCCGTCAGGAACCTCATGAGGATGAGAGGAGGAGAATCACACATGAATTCACATGAGCCCCGGCCCATACCCGGCGACTAGGCCCCTACCCTGTTCACATGTCTCCATCCCATCCCCACTAAACAACTCAAAGAAAAGAAAATCACATTCCTCCCCACTCACCCTCCCTCATATTTTTAAAAGAAAAATCATAAATATATTTTTTTCTATATGTGCCCATCAGAACTTTGTGATTCACATGCAACTCTTGAGTTTCAAGCAGGTAAGCGCGGCAAATGAACAATAGTGGACTAAGGCCCCTTTTTTTATTGGTAGTTTGATATTATGATTTGGTTGAGTCAAAAAGAGGGGTCTTTAAATTAAAAGAGACTCGAAAAGGTTCAAAAATATTATTATTGAAAAATCTTATAAAGCAAAAAAAATCATAAAATGTTAAACCGAATGATCCACGTAAAAAAAATAAATTTTAACTAAACCAAACAAAATCAAACCAAACAACGAATTAAAGAGGGTCTGAATCGACGTATTAAAGACCGTAGAATGTTTGTTGCGACGTTAATTCATCTTTAGATCGTTAGATGCTATCTTAGGATTAGATCCATGCATATAGGTTTTCTTCATTTGTTTATACAATGATAAATGGTCAATGTAAACTTCGATTTCAAAAGTAATCTTTAGCCCTTCACAGGTAAATCCTTGTATAGTCTAACAGCATGTCCAATGCTATGCAGCCCAAAATGTTGTTCTAGCCTCAAATTTTGGGTTATAAAAGCAAAGTTATCATGGTGCTCAAGCCACAGTTTATATATCTTCAATGGAGAGGTATTTTCGCAGGAATGAAAAACGTACGATACCTCTTTGTTGCCACTCATGGACAGCCCATGCTAACATTACAGAGACTTAACATATTTCTCGAAAGCAGATGGGCATAACCACAAAATTCCCCAACAGTTATGTACCGGGCAGCACATATTATTTTTCAGAAAAGGGCCGGAAATATCGCATAAATGAGATACGATAAAACAAACACAAGGCGGGCACTCATCAATAACTCAACACGAGCCACAACACAGCACACCGCCAAATTCCACACCAAACAAAGGAGACGAACAAACGCCACTGCTCTAAATCAATTAATCATGTCTAATCCACTCGCTAATCACCACCACCCACGCTGCAAATAAGTACACCCAACCCAACAACGAAAAGCTAATCTCTCTCTCTCTTTCTTCTTCCTCCTCCCCACCACCTCCCCCTCCACCACCGCCTGCTTTCTCCCGCCTTTCGGCCGCCCCAATTCCTTACGCAATCGATCCCGTTTCGGGGAGAGGGAGGCGGGGATGATCTCTATAGGTGGGTCGTCGTCGTCTTCGACGACCGCGGCGGTGAGGACGGCGGGGGGCAAGAGGAGGGGGAAGGCGGAGGCTGCGGCGCCGGCGCCGGCGCCGAGGAGGTGGCGGAGCGGCACGCAGGAGAGGATCTACGGGCGGCGGCTGCTGGAGGCGCTGCGGGCGGCGGCGGCGGCCGCGCCGCCGCAGCCGCGCGCCGTGAAGGCGGCGGCAGACTCCGCGCTGGCGCTCACCGCGCGCGGGCAGTCGCGCTGGAGCCGCGCCATCCTGCTGGCCGGCGCGGCCTCCTGCCGCCGCCGCGTGCTTGTCAAGGCCGGCGGGAAGATCCGCCGCCGGCGGGGAGCCCAGGTGGACGGGAAAGCGAGGCGACGCATGGGCGTCCGTTGAAGACGCGCCCCGCCGCGGCGGCGGCGGCCGAGGCGGCCGCGTCGCTGGCCGCCGGCGAGCCGCCGCTGCTGAAGGAGAGGAAGGTGAAGGAGCGGCTCCGCGTGCTGGGCCGCCTCGTCCCGGGCTGCCGGAAGCTTCCGGCGCCGGACCTGCTCGAGGAGACGGCCGACTACCTGGCCGCGCTGGAGATGCAGGTCAAGGCCATGCGCGCGCTCGCCGACGCGCTCGCGGCGGCGCAGTTATCCTCGCCGCCGCCACCGGACGAGGCGGCCTCTTCTGGCGACATGGAGAGGTGAGGATTCCGGGAAGCATGGCACGACGGCTCGGGCGGATTGGGAAAATAAGGGCGATTAATTAGCGGGATTATTATTGCGAGGGGGTTTGGGATTCGAGGAGAGTATTGAGATTGCGATGATGATGATGATGACAACGATGCTGCTGCTGCCGCTGATGACGATGATGATTTGTAAATTCTTGATACTTGTATAAGTAATGCTGCTCTACTATGCTCCTCTCCTCTCCTCTCTTCTTTACTATTCCTGTTCTTCAAATGTTTCTCTCCCTCTGAAACAGGATGGAGATTGCTGTCATGTGGGTATGCTGTGATTGGGGATTATGGTTTGATCTAGTTGTGCTAATTGGGGATTAGTTGTTCTGTTTTTGTTAGGCTTGATTGGTTCGTGTCGGAACTCTGAGAATGGCCCCTGAAACATTGTGGTTTGAATGTTTGGTCAAGCTGAATTCTGAAGTGTTTCTTTCAACCAATTCAATTCTCTGCAAAAGGGTGGGTACTGGGTATCGAATATAAATCCGAAATTTACCAGAGATTGAGATTATTAACAAAGAAATGGTTGTCCTGATAAACACTGCGAAGAATCAAAGTGAAGGAGAAACGCTTGATCAGTGAACGGGGAACTGTTCATTTTGTTTTGCTTCACCACTCATCTGGCGTGGACATGCAAATTTGGATCAGATGTGAATCCCTTAAAGTTATCGTCACACACATCGCAACCTTACTTGAACTAAACACCATATAGACCTAACAATGTATAACAAGTTTTCCCTTGCTCTTGTAGCCTTGTTTTTCTGCTGGCTATTGAAAGATTGTTTGCTTCTCTTTTTTAACGCTTTCAATTGTTTACTCCGTTGTGAAAAGTATGGAAGCCACTGGCAGTACGTTCTCGAATCTGAACTCAATACTCGTTTTCGGTTTCTGAAGCCACCATTGAAAACAATCACAATTTGCCAGGAGGCATTCTATATTAACTAGAAGGCAAAGCATAGAAATACAAAATATGTTGCTTCTCTCGATGACTCGATGGCTAATCTTTTACTTCGCAGAGTCAAATGAAAGCTGCACTTTTAGTGTTTTTTAAATCTACTCCTTAATACTGGTCTACTTTTAGAGTATAAGTTTTTCTAGAAATGATTTTATAATGTAAAAGAAACTATACTAGAAAAAAACCAAACCGTTCTAGTTTTCAGTTTAATCTAGGCTTACTTGGCATGTTCTTCTTAACTTATCTTATTTACTTATTTGACTTATTTTCTAACTTTAAAAGTGTTTTCAAGAGTTTTTTAGGTGGATTCGAGAGTCAGATCTTTATTATTTGATTTGTTGTAGAGAGTTTTTAGACTCGTGTTTATTAGTTAAAAGATGAACTAAAAAAATAAAATATTTTTAAACAAAAATAAGTAAATAACCGGATAAATCAATAAGTCGCGGACGAGCCAAACAGGGCCGAAAGTTTCATGTGAGATTCCTATGCTCGCTGCGCAGATCGACCTGACACTGCCCCTCTAATGGATTTGCAGGCCTGCCGCACTTGCTGCCATTTACTTTCGGCCTAAAAATTTCTGACACGCATTTATGCCGGTGAAACGCGCTCTGGATGCGCCTGCTGCATCGCGGTCGCGGCCGTGACTCCGAGGCATCGAAAGGATGGACCGATGGGCAGCAAGAGTAGGGATGCTGGATGCAAATGGGTTGATCCTAGGCCATCTTTGCCTCTCCCTGTTTCATTTTTTTTTACTGAAAACTTAATTTCTAATATGTTTAGTACAAATATATGAATGAGGGAGGGTTAAAGGTGGCCTTAGGGCCAACCCATTGCAAGTGGGTTGCTCCGTGGATACCCGTTTATTTCAGTAAAATACACTAAGCCCTTTTTCTCGAGGACGAATTTTCTTGGGATTAAATAGTTGATTATTTCCGCCTCTAAATAGTGATGTTTAACGAGCTTATTGTTCTTTTCCTTCCTTTCTATCTTTTCTAGGTAGGCTAAAAATTCGGAAAAAAAAACAAAACTTTAGAAATGGGAACCATATTTTCATGCCAATGGTACATAAAAAATTAGGTACTTTCAAAAATTGAAAATTCTGAGTTAAGAAATCATAAAAAAATGAACCATACTAGAATTTCATGTTTATATGTTGTTGCCATCCTCATACTCCATAAGACCCTTACAAAGTATATTATTATTGTTTCTATGGATATATTGTTGTGCCGAGGGTCAATACAAAGATAGGTACTTTAAAAAAATCGGAAATGATTTAAGTCAAGCTGTTCCTAACCATAGTATTTTAGATCTCAGTCGGTCCACTCAAGCTTACCAGATTGCTCGTAAGGTCTCGCGCATCGTTGATACTTGGATGTTAGTGGTTCAAAGATAAGAACTATTCGTAATTAATAAATAAAAAAGGAATGAGTTTTTTGAGTGACTTCCGTGACCCCGAGAAAGTCATCTGCTATTCTGCTTCTCGACACGAAAGCAGGGCTATGCTCTATTTTTGAGAATTCGTCCTACCCTTAGCTTTGCTACTTGACTCGGAACAACAACATTTGAGACTAATCGGACGCAAACCCAATTATCTGTTTGTTTTCTTAAGGCATCTCCAATGGTACCAACTCAACTAGCTCTAAGAATTCCACATCAGTTTTTTGCTTATGTGGAGGAGAGAAGGAGAGGAGAGAGAGATAAAGACTAGCTCTTAACCAAGAGATAGTCTCTAGCGGATTACAAGGTGGACACACAGTATTACATGTGGACCCAAATTAATTCTAGAGACAACACTATAGGTAGCACCATTAGAGATATTGTCTATTTGATATCTCTGTTATATCAGCTAGCTATAAGGATTTCAACTCAGCCTTTTGCTTATGTGGAGGAGAGAAGGAGGGTGTGCTAGCTTCTAACTTGCAGCTAGTTTATAGCTGATTCCAATGCACCTACTATCTATTACATGTGGACCCATATTCAATATTATAGTCAATGTTATAGCTAGTCCCATTGGAGAAACTAACTATATGTTATCTATAGATGACATGGCACTTGTTTATAGCTCACAGCTAGCTGCACCATTGGAGATGCTCTTAGTGGACTACTCATGGCTGAGGCCCGCTCGTCAACCCATCACGTGATCTTGCTCACCACCTTTCTTCATCGTTCCAATAGCAGCCGAGGAAGTGCAACGCGCTCGCTTTTTTTTTTACTACTTGTGCATGGTGCTGCTCGCACATGCACACGCATAGCATCGCCTCTCATCGATCAGTTGTTGCACCGCCACTCGTCTGTTGCCAGCGCTCCCTCTTTCGTGGTCCTCATCTCTCTTCCCCTTCCATCTCTCGTTTCTTTTTCAATTTCTCTCTCTCCCTCCCTGTTTTTTTTCTCTCTCTCCGTCTCCTCCCTCTTTCTCAATGGTGGTTAATAGGTTCGGCCTCACCTTCGGCGAGCTCCCATACCCATCTTTGGCAAACTATTCCTTTGATCCAACGAGCTCTCTCTTCCCCTCTTTCTATTTCCATTTCTCCTCTTTCTATCCCTCTCTCCACACAGAAAGTGAGCATAATGAGCTTTTGCCGCCCAGATCTAGCAAGCATGGCAAGGGAGCTCGCCAAATTTAGTGAAGACTGAGATGATGAAGAAGATGCTACCTAGGCTTGGAATATGGCGCTGGTACGTCCAAAACATGTTTTTGCCTTGCTAAAACGTTGGGTTATGCATTCTGAAACATTTGGTTCTACCTACCGAAACATTTATGATTTTTCCCACCAAAACGTTTGGTTATACCTACTGAAATATTTGGTTATACCTACCGAAACATTTGGTTATACCTGTTAAAACATTTTAGTCCTACCTATTGAAACATTTTTATTTTGTTTTAATAAAACATTTGTTTCAACCGATTGAAACAATTTATACCTGTTGCAACATTTAGGCCCACCGAAACATTTAGCTCTTTGTTGCAACATTCGATTTTGCCCACTAAAACATTTGGGTTTACCAGTCACAACATTCGGTTCTACGCACTGCAACATTTGGGTTTACCTGTTGTAGCATTTGATTATACTCACTGAAACATTTGGGTTTTGTCTTGTTGAAATATTTTGAGTTTACCTGTTGCAACATTCGATTTTACCCACCAAAATATTTAGGTTTACTTGTTGCAACATTCGATCCTACCACAATATAACAATTGGATATCTGTCTGTTTCAACATTTGGTTCTACCCACTGAAACATGTTGGGTTTGCCTATTGCAGTATTCAATTCTACCCATCGAATTGGGTTTGCCTATTGCAACATTTTGGTTCTGCCCATTGCAACATTTTATTTAATTTACCGCAACATCGTTTGATTTGGTGCAACATTTGGTTCGAAAGTACCACAACAATTTTGAACTAACAACAACAACGTCTGATTTTTAAGTTTTTGACCAGACATCTGATTTGTAGTCTTACCCTTAAAAAATTTAGGATAGTTTTGTTGTTAAGAATCTATCGGCGTTCGGGAATAGGCCCTCAACCGAGCTTATTTAGCTGGTGTAAGGCCTAACCATAACCCTTCTCTATAGTAGGGGTGGCGTTTAGGAGATGGACGATATGAGGATTTTGCCATGGTTTGGGCCTCCACTGTGGATAATAGAATATGTCCAGCTTCTTACGTATGAAAAAGGAGGGATCAATATAAGAGCAAATACAAGAGTAGAGGGTAAAGGATATGAGGAGTACCAAAGCGTCTAAAAATGACTAATTGAAAGGCACTACTACAAGCCACTGAGGAATGTCCTCTTTCTCCTTCGCAAGCTGCAAGGCCCTATTTATAGGCAGGCTAGTGGGTCCACTGGCCTCCAACTCCTACAGATGCACACTTCAGATCGTTGGTCCTTACTCGTGCATGCGAGTTGGTGGAATGGGTCGGTGCTGGAGCCGGTGGTTTGCGTCAACCTATTTAATGCTTGCCTGGCGTGGTATGTCACCGCTACGTGAGGGGTGCTCCCGCTATCAATTCATTTGACTTTCAAGGCCTGCCGGTCTAACCCATCAAGCAATGACTACCTGCTTTGCCGAGACACCATCGAACCAACTTGAGGTAAGGGTAGCTCAGGCAGGCTTGGGAGGGGCTTCGAGAGTGTTGTACTGAGGAGGCTCGGCCCCCGAGCTGTGGAAACTCAGGGCGGCAGATCATCGCTCGAGGCAGCTCGGGGCCTCCTGGCTAAGGTCAGATAAAATGCATTCCCTCTTAACAGGGGCCATAACTTCTTTATAAAGGATAAGTCTTGATACCCGACAAAATCATAAAAAAGAAACCATATGGAAATTTCATGTTAATTTGTTGTTGGCGTCCTCATCTCTACTATTAGAAAAAGCCTTGTGGTGGTGGTAGGACCAACTTTTAATCTCAGACGTCCATTCTAGATCTAAACCAAGTGAAATCCCTCTCCTCCACCTCATACCGCATTGTATCTCTCCCTTGCTTTTGTTTTCCTTGTGATGAAGACTAGGAAATGGGATTAGTTTATGTTTCCTATCGTTTTCTTTTCTTAATTTGTATGAACAACAAATGGTAGGTAGTTTTGTCATTTCTAGAGTGGCATATAATGAAATCTCTTGTTTTTTTAATTGTTTCCTATCACTCTTGATTCTCGTGCTACTCCTCTCCCTCGTGGCTTCGTCTCACTTATGCCCCACCCCTCCCTTCCCGTGCTTTCTCCTTGTTCTCCGAGAGCACACACATCTACAACCACTTTCACCCTCATTGGTGGCCACCTATGGTTCACGACATCCTCACCACTCAGTCTTCTCTTTATCCTACTATCATGCAACAATTGTCATTGACCCTACAACTAATGTGCTATCACCATCACCTCACTGCATTACTACCACTCCTTCCCATTATTATTCTTTGTTGCCTTGGCTTCCCTCTAAACCCGATAAGCATGGTGAATCCTAAACCTAATATGATGAACCTGACCTCAAACCAACAACAGTGGAGCTTCATAAAATAGGGCAACGAAACAAGGAGTAGAGGTAAGAGGGTTGTGCATGCGATTTAGTCAATTGAAAATAGTAAATCTCTCTTTAGCTATGTAGGTCGCGTTAGAAGTTTGTTAATAGCTCTATTTCTCTTTAAACCTTACCTAGAAACAAGATGATGGCTCGTATTCTTGATGTCGGCGTCCATTGCTCCATTTCCCCAATGGGTGTGTCTTCCTCCTTTAATTAATCTTATCATGGCAAGTGCGACTACCCACGCCACCAGAAAACTTGTCGTGGTCACCTCCCCTTCGTTGTCGGTGCCTCCTGCTCTACTTCCCACAGCGGTGGTGGGGCTCTTCTCCCTATCCCCTTACTATCCTCTTATCTCCCTCTTTAGGTGTCTCTAGTTGTGGCTGCTTCAGTGGCGGGCCGGCTGGATCCAGCGCAGGGAGACTTGTGGATCTGTCCACTTATGGCTTGGGTCAAGTGGTCCAAGCGTCCTTCTTCAGTCACCCGTTCTGTGAAGTTGACCTTCTAATGTCTCCACCCTACAACTGGCACGGTGGAGGCGGGGCGGCGTCGCGCGACGACATCGCGTTACTATCGCGTGCCCGTGAAGGCGCAACGCAAGCGGCGCTGGGCACTACGTTTCTATGCCTAGTGCTCTACGAAGTCGACTCTCGTGAAAGTGCATCTAGGCTCTTAATTTGATTTTGGTGATTAATGACAAAATGATCTTTGGATTTATGGTTAAATGAGACTATGAGCAGGTTTAATTGACATGGTAACTCTGTTGAAAGCATGGTGAGGTAAAAATAAAGGAAGCTTGGTTTTTCGTAGACTTGTATTTTATAGTTTTAATTTAAGTCCAAACGACAGCTGCATTATCAAGAGGGATGTGATGATAAACAACTTTATGTCTCAAGTACTCATTGGATGAAGTATAGCTTTTGAAAGAGACACACATCACATCCCAATAGTGTTTGGCTAGCACCTTCATGTGTCATTGGTTCTATTTGTGCAGTGAATTGGTTTTTGGCACAAGTGTTAGCTCGATTTTGCAAGGAGAGCCCAAAACTCAACCCTAGCTTTCTGTGTAGGTTGGACTATCTAGTGTTTTACATCGATTACTCCGGTAACCATTGGACTATCTAGTGTTTGGGACTGGACTGTCTAGGGTAAGAAGGTTCTGCGTAATTTTGAATTGGAAATTTTATAAAACCTATTCATCCCCACTCTAGGCAACATCACGATCCTTCACTCCGGCCCTTGTCTCTCTCGAGAGTCGGAACCCTTGTTCATGCAACGCGGTCTCGTCCTCTTCGCTTGGCTCCTCCCTACCCCTTTGTGGAAGCTAGGTGTGTCTTCATGATGGCGGTGTGTGTAGTTGTCAAACGGGGCTTCCGACGGAGATGCCTTGGTGGTGGCGATCAACGGCTGGTCGGCTGCCCTTCTTGCTGTTGTTCTTCTTGTGGCCCTATTCAACACAACAATGAGGATGGATGCGTTTGGCGGAAGCCCTACCCTGTTCCTCTACTTAGGCCAGTGGTGGTGACACTGTCTAGCATAGTTTTCTCCTTGGAGGCACCGTTGGGGGCACCCCTTCCTCATTTTTAGATGAAAATCCAAGTTGGAGGGTGTATTGTTGTTTGTGTTGTTGTGCCGCAGTTTTGCGTCGTGGTGGTCGGTCTTACACCGAGGTGACAATGGTTGCGTTGCAGTTGTGCCTCAACGTTCTGCATCGTGGTTTTCTCCTTTTTCTATATTTTACTCCCTCTTGAAATGAATTGGCAGAGTTCATGCCATTTGGTTTAAAAAAACAGTTGAAACGTAAAAATGGAACGCGGTTACATGGCCGCCACAAACATTTCTTTGTCAAAATATCACAATAAGAACTCTAGAGAGCTGGTCCTAGTGAAGCAATTGGTAATTAGCTTAACTTGCTCATCCTTTAAGCTACTTCTGCCCAATGCGGCTTAATATTCTCTGGTAGGTGCTTCAATGATGTCCAAACAAATTCAATCCAATATTCTCTTGCAAGTTGCAAGTCACACATACCGCTCGAACTATTGGAAGGTGCTTGAAATCCTCCATGATTACAAAATCATCGGGAATACTATGCAAGCAACGATAGTTGATGTTTGGCCATCGAGTGTTATATCCTCGTATGAACCGCCTTGGTAGTTTTATTTTCAACCGGTGGATGCAACCAAGTCGGGGCATCAATCAAGTTTGGTTCAATATAACTCCGCCCTGTTTCATCCTAAGTCGGAGGAACCAACATCGTTCATCGGTAGATTTCAATATATAAGATTCAATAACATTGTTCATCACTAGAGATCAACACATAGGATTCAATTTTAATCTGAAACCTTACTCGTCCTTTTTCCTCCTAGGCTTCCCAAATTGCCTTCCACCCTCTGACTAGTAGTTCCAGGCAAGCATAGCCCTCCCCCTAGTCACTTCTCACTTCTTCCCTCTCCTCCTTCACATACACGATGCACCAAACTCCTTTCATGCAGTGGCGCTAACCTCTTTTCCATAGCAACGACACCGATGTCTTCTTCCTACCGTAGTTGATATGTCCTAGCAACATATTTTTAAAAAATCCACTACTTCAATCAAGGGGCATGTACAATGTTACACAGACAATCGTGTTGCGTTATAGTAAACCATCATGCCCGCCTATAAATGGTCTTTTAATAACAACTTCTGTAGGGGGATAACTTGTAATGATTGTTGTGCTATAATCGTCTGTAGAAATGCAGATGATTCAATTCTCTATGTATGTTTCTCTGGTTTATATTTTCTTCCATTCTACACGATATTTTTTTTAGACATCCGAGGCCTTTTTCTTTTCAACTAAAACAAGGTAAAATTATAATTTGAGAAAGTTATGTTGTGACTATTTTGAAAGACCTTGATAGTTCAAAAAATATATTTATATATTTATAGAACTATGAGTAAAACTACTTAAAATTTTACAGAATAAATATAAAATACTGGCTCGTAAAATGATAAATTTTCGGCGTAGCACCGCCTTCCTCCGACCCGAGAGAGCAGAACGGGTCAGCTTGTTTTGATTCGTTGCGTGAATCCAACGGTCCAGGATGACGACGAACATTTCCAGGTCAACGGGCAGTGTCTCGGTCAGCGCAGACCTTCGTGAGCAGGTGCAGGTGCAGCCGTGCAGACGCGGCGGCGAGGGCGAGGGGGAGAGGCGAAGCCGAGGAGGATCCCCTCTCCTTCCTCTCCCCCTTCTCCCTCCCATCCACGCGGAACGCGACCGAGCCCTCGCATCCGCATCCTCCGCTTCGTATCTCCCCACCCAAACCCTAGGTCGATCCTGCGAGGAGCCCCGTTCCGCCCGCGGCCATGGCGGCGGCGGCCTCGTCGTGGGCGGGGCGGATGGCGGCGGCGTTCGGCCTCTCGTTCCTGTGGCTCGTCTGCCTGATCTACTTCATCCAGGTATATCTCTCTCCCCTTCTCGCGGCCACATCCATTTTCGAGCATCCACCATTCGCTAGATCCGCCGCCTCCATGTGCGCGCGCGCGCGTGCGTGGTTGTTCTTGAGGAGTCTGTTAGGATCAGTGCGTGCGAAGCAACGAGAGGCTACCCGAATCGCTAGTTTCCGAGTCCTTTTCCCATGGAAATGGATGGGGAAACCGAAAGAGCGGGATGGGGACGCCTTTGGATATGGGTGCTTCTGGCAGCGACTGAAGTTGTGCGTAAACCTCGCCGTATTGTCCTGTTGCAAACGTGAAGGCCAGAATATTTTGAGATGGGCATGCTGTATAGTGTTGCCAAATTGGTCTCTATCTGCTTAGAGAGACTGAAGTGCGCTCTGGTGGAAATTTCTTTGCTTGAAATGGATAAAATAGCCCCGCGTTCATTCCTGCGCACTTTTAAGTGTTGTTAATGTAATGTACTGATGTTTGGGTTTCACTAGGTTAATGTATGTTCTGTGAGGGCTATTTCATGGTTGTCTCCTATCAAGAATCATGTCTCTGCAGAAAGTAATTTCTTACAACTATGTTTCCATTAAAATAACTAGTTGTTGCAGCTAAGCCATTTGTTATCTAGTAATATAATATTCCTAGTTGTTGGAGAAGGATAAGGACGTTGTTGTAAAGTCCTTTTTTTAGAAGCACATGGTTGTTTCCTAGTTAGTTAGTGAGCGGCATTATCAATCCAGCATTATTGTTATGATTTATAACTCATTACCATTATTTCTAATTACCATTGAACTGCTTTTTTGGAGACTTTCAGAGTTAATCACTAATAAAGGTGATTAAATTCTGATATGTGATATGCAGTTTGTAAAACTATAAAGCGTTAGACAAGCAATACTTTAATAATTAATAAAGCAATCTCATGTGATAAATTGATAATGCACAATGATCATGAGCATTGGTGGTATGTCAAAACCCTCAAAGTGTCACATAGGGGGTGGGGGACCAAATATATTTCATAATATATTGTAAGCTCTAGCGCCATGCTTTGGTGATACATCATATTAGACGGCCCATCATGATATGCGAAACTGCCCGGTACTGATTCGACGGCCAAGATTCGATAAAGATTGATATAATCCGATTTTGTTTCGAGCGTGAGTTCGTACTCCATGGCCGAAATTTCATGATCGTAGTAGCAATAAATGCAAGAATGTTGACTTCCATAACCTCTTTTTTTTTTGCAATAACTCTAGATGTAACCCCATGGAGAGGAAAAGGGGGTTATCCTATAAATTTTCCATTAGTTCATGAAATTTTTGCTTATGTAAAAATATGTGATGTTGCTGTTTGTTGGATTTTATTTGGACATTATTGATGTTTGTATCAAATGATAGGAATCAACGCACCGGAGGGTGAAGAAGATCATCTTGACCATACCTTGCTGGGTCCTCTGGGTAAAGACGTCCACCTCTGCAAAGTTTACCTTTCTGCTTTCATATGAATTGAGAGCACACAAGCCCAGAAGGACCAGAACCTTATCAGGTACTGTATCACTTACCACCTGAAAACGAAGTGGACAAGTACTACAAGATGGCAGAAAAGTGAAAAGGAGGCGAAATAGGCCTAGAAAATGGGCCTCCAGCATCTGCTGAAGCTGAGGATGGCGTCCCACCCCGCGCCGCCCACTCCGCGCCCCCTCTCCGCGCTCTCCTCTCTCCTCCTCACCCCCTCCGCCGCCGCGCCGAGCCGCTCCTCCGCGCCCCCTCGACTGCTGTCTTCTTTTAATCCAGTGAGTATTACGCAGTTATTTTTGCTGCTTCCACATTTAAAGTAACAATGTCCCTTATGTTGCATCAAATAAGACTTTAATTATATGCGTTGGTTTTTTTACTGTTATACAGCCTACTAATTGAAGCAAACTCTGCAGTTTACCTTTCATCATATATTGCAAAAGGTCCGTTAAAAATAAAATGCTACTGATACATACGTATGAGATATAGTTACGTCACCAATTTTTTGCACATCCGCTTCAGCGTTGCCGCAGCAACGCGCGGGGTTTCATCTAGTATATATGCATATGTAGTTGTATTGATTGGATATGTAGTTGGTGCGTAGACCGAAAGTTCATTTCACTACTAAAAAATTGTACGCACATGACACGTTCATCCTTTGATGATTACAGTAGCTAGGCCTGTTAGTGCCAGTAATTTTTTTGGCAAAACTGATTTATTGATTTGATTTGATTTTTAGGGTTTCAGGTCTTTTGTTTGGACGGCTGTCTCATACCAAATGAAGGATATGATGAAGTTATCACCCTCAACATCACAGTTTTTGGTCTCTGTTGCATATTTCCCATGGAGCATAAAACCTATATATGGGTAATGTTACCTTGTGTTCATTGCTTTACTGTTCATTGTGAAATTTATCCATATTTTAATCATGATTAACAGGAACTATTCAAACTAAACATCCTGGTTTTTTTGTAAGAAAATAGTTTATAACATATTATTTCTCAAATTTTGTAAGTATTAAATCTCAGTTTCTGAATCCCTATATACCGTTATAATTTTCACAGGAGTAACTTCATAACTTGACTAAGTTTGACATTGGTACATGCCTGAGTGATCATGCTGTCGTTTCACTCCAGCATAAGTTCATTTCTAAGAACTGTTCCTTCCATGATTTTTTTACTGTGTTTTATTTGTCGCAAGTGTAATTTGATAACAATTATACGAGTCTTGTATTTTTTTATTTCCCAAAAGGAGCTACAATTACATACTATTCAGTAAGAGAGTTAAAAAGTCCACTTTTTATGATTCATAAAGGTTAACATGAGTAGTAACTAAGCTCTTAAGAGGTTGAACTTCAACTATTACAGTTTTATGCCAATTGATTTCTTTGGAACTTTCTTTTCATTTAAAGGGAGATTTAACATGCACCATACATGTGTAGGCATGCAGTAACAGAACAAATGGTTAACGCTTAAACATCACAGCATGTGTTTCAGCATTTTCTTTTCTTTTTTTATAGGCGGCGTCATGCACATTAAAGCCTCATTCTCTTCGCCTAATCTAATTTAATTTATGTAACTTATCTTTGGTTTTACAGGTGTAAATTCAATCATAAGTTAGATAAGTTAAGTTAGATAACGTGAATGAGGCCTAAGGCATCAGATATTTCTACTCCATAGGTCTGTGTGATACCAAATTTGTTATCGCCTTTTTCTACTTAGTTTCCAGGATAGAGTTCCGTGACTACTTACCACTTGTTTGCTTGTTATTGTAAAACATTAATGTGCCTTGGTATATGCATTACTGGGGACAAAGTACTTCAGATAACTCAAAAGTACCCTTGATTTCTTACTCACTGATTTATCATTGCGCCTGTAGGATTTTGTCAGATTGTATTCCAATTAAGCAGAGGAAGCGTGTGCCATATTTGATCATTTCTAGTTGCCTTTCTCTATTTCCATGGTTAATCCTTGGGCTATCAGAACCTTTGAGGAGTTCAAGGAACTTTCTTACTGCTTTGCTAGTAGCACAGAACTTGGGATGTGCCATGGCAGATGTTGTCATAGATGCAATGATTGCAGAGGCAGTTCGATCAGCAGGGTGAGTATCTTGGTGCAAATGCAATGATTCAGCAAGTATTATATAATACTCTACCTCAAAGCCTCAATAACTCTCTTGCAGGCCAGAATTTGCTGGTGATCTCCAGTCATTATCTTGGTCATCAATGGCTGTAGGGGGGATATTTGGGAGCTTATTGGGAGGATATGCATTATCCAATCTCCCTATGCATGTTATATATATTATTTTCTCAGCTCTTCCTTTGTTTCAACTAGCTTCTTGCATATTTGTTGAGGAATATCCAAAAGGGTTGGAGAGTACTGTACATAATGGTGCACGCAAACTTGTTGAGTATCAAATTGTTGATAGTGATTTTTCTGGGAAAGATTCTAGTGAACCATCAAAACATGAGAGTACTAGAAGGCGAAAAGGATCTCGTAAAAGTAGTAAAAGGAGGTCATTGTCCAAGCAATCTGAGGCTCGTGACAAGCACACTGTATCAATTAGTGCAAGGCCTTACTTGTCTCTGAAATCAGCCTTCTTCAGTTTATGCGCTGCTTTTAAGCAGCCAACCATTTTACGGTAACCATCTATGCGGTTATTTCAATCTCTCTGGTGTTTACCCTGCCACTGAAGAGCCTAATTGGTACTTTTGTTTTTCATCCAGACCTATGGCATGGTTTTTCTTTTCAAATGTAGTAATTCCAAATATCTCAACAGTCATGTTCTATTATCAAACAGAGGTCCTACATTTGGAGGCATCCTTTCTAGGGACTGCGCGTGTGGTTGGGTGGTTCAGTCTAATGCTTGGCACATATATTTACAACCGCTATTTCAAGCACAAGAAACTTAGGAGTATTCTTTTGTAAGTTGTTTGCTAAAGCTGATTCTTTTATATAAATGTCAAGTCACTATCTAGAGTACTGGCAGTCTAGCAGATTAATTTTGAAGTTGAAATTCTATGACACATATGCTAAATGTACTGAGAATTGTTGACTTCATAATTGATTGTCTACGATAAATGTTTCTAGCTTTTGTTTGAGGAAAATGTTTTCAACAAGTCCGCTGACAATCTGCCATCTTGTTTAGTTGCTTTCTTGGATGCTGATGATTTGATGTGCACCTTAAAAAAATATCTCTGGTAATTCTGCGAATGCAGACTGCCTTTAGGATTAGTTCATGATTTCCATAATGCATGTGAGATTGTTCCTCAATAAATATTGTAGCAGCTTACTCAAATTTTCATTTTCATCCTGGTATGCTTCTATAAACCGTTGTGTAAACTTTTTTGTCAGTGTTCCGGCCGAATTTAACTGATCTATTGCGCACTTGCTGTTTAATAATTTATCCTGTGCAAAAAACCCGCAATTGTTTGAGTCGTTGACTACGAAATAAACCTGTCCACAATTAGTTGAAGTTTTATACTTAAACGTGGTACTTTTAACATTTTTTCTGTTTTTATTTCCAGGTTTGCGCATGTTGGTCTTGCCATAATTATTGTGCTGGACATTCTCTTAGTGTTACGGTTTCATGTCCAGTATGGAGTTGCAGATAAATACATGGTGCTGTGGGGTTCTGTTTTAGCTGATGCCATCAACCAGTTCAAGTACATTCTCTTATGCTTTCTTTGAATCATGAAAATACTATACACTAGATTACAAACTAGGTGATCTGTTTGACCTGTTATGCTTTTAAAACCAATTTGAGACGGGTTTCTGTTATTTCCTCTAAACTAGATTATTTGGCCCACCCAATTGTGGTGTATAGGCTAGCCTGCCGAAATGTTAATCTTGTGCAATTCTTTCTTGTCCTTTGACATTCAAAATATATAGCAGGTGGCACATCAATCTTAATATATATTAGTTGTAGACTTGTAATTAGGGAACTACCAAACTGAGTGCCAGTTTTTCCCCTCTTTTGTGAGAATTTCTAGCGTATTTCTCTGGTTCTTATGCTTTGAATCATGCATCAACAGATTTTACCTTTTATGGTGCAATAGGTTAGTTCCAATAGTTACTGATCATGCAATAAGTACATCTAAGTCAATGAAACTAATGAATATGTCATGGACTCATACTTCATGCTGTCATGGTCCATTACGACCTTCTGCCGATACATGATCTAGATGATTAGATCAATGTATTTTCCCAATAAATGTGCACGATGCTTGCTTTATTTGGTATATTGAGCAATAGTAGAACTTTAAAAGGTTTCGAATACCTTTTGAGTCCCTAATTATACATATGGTGTCAATATCAGAAATCATGTGTACACATTATAAACTGAGTGAAGCCTGCTACATCATTGACATCAATAACCATATCCTTGCCATTCCAAATAAACACTAGGAAACAAATAATCTCTTTGCATTAATATTTCAAACTAGGGCTGATGGAGCTATGCTGGACTGGCTGGACATGCTGTTACTGTCAATTTTTGTTTCAAGTTACAATAATTAGCGGACTTAATGTATCCAATTTATCCTTTTGCGTGTGAAAATATCCATCATACTACAGTTTCTGACAAGAATATTTTCATTTTGTAGGATGATGCCATTCCTTATCCTTTCGGGACAGCTTTGTCCGCCTGGAATTGAGGGCACATTGTTTGCTCTATTCATGTCCATCAACAACCTTGGCTCAACATTAGGTTCATTCCTGGGAGCTGCTCTTGCATCAGCTTTAAGCATCTCATCGGTACAGTTTGACAATCTGGCACTCGGCTTGGGCATACAACTTATGGCTACTCTCTTACCGATTGGATTTTTATTTCTGATTCCGAAGGATACAGGACTAACATCATAGGAAGTGGGATTCAGACCTGATCATACTTTTTCTGGATGGTCTGCACCCTTAGGTCTTACTCTGTTACTCGTACATGAAAATTAGTATAAAACAAATCGAAGCTAGAAGAGTCTGTTTTGTTGAAAGATGTATTGTATGCAGGCACTGGCATATATACACTATAATGAGAAAAGGTGCAATAGATGATTAGGATATCACTGTTTACGAAGAGTTAAAAGAGTTTGAGCAAATGAAGATGTCATCAGTGTTAAAAATGTACCACCGAACATTTCTAAAGCACTATAATGTCATTACTAAGGAATGAGTATGTATTCCTTGTCTCCTTTTTTTTCCCGAGAAAATTCTTTAGAAGTCACATTTCCCTAAAGTCATGTTTCTAGTGGAATTTCGCACATATTTGTTATTTTGTTTCCCTCTGGCTAGTACTGTTTGCATTTCATTTTGACAGCAAATTTTGTGAATCTATATACCAGAGTATTGTTTTGTTCGTCGGATAGTAGAGAAATGGCATGGGGAAGCATAGGAATATCGGGAAATTACTTGTATCTCAATTTAATGTCATTCTGGTATACTTGTTATCTTACTGGTCACAAACAAGTACTTTCCGTTTTTTTATTTGACGCTTTTGTTTTTTAGACGCGTCTTTTATCATTCTTCTCATCCAAAATACTATGTAAATATCATTTATTTTGTTGTGATTTATTTTATCATTAAAGGTAATTTAAGTATGACTTAAATTTTTTTGTGTGTTTACACTAAATTTTTGAATAAGACGAATGGTAAAAGATATGTCTAAAAGTTAAAAACGTTAAATAAAAAAATAAAGGTAGAATTACATTACCTTTTGCTATGCCAAATTTGTTTTATTTGACTTGCACCCTCCACTTTACTTGCTGACGATTCATTAAAAAAGAAGAGCACTGTACATGTAAAAGAGAAATAGGGGAGGGAAAAGAACAGAAAGGGAAGGGAAGGGAGAGAAGCCTAGGCTAAGTAAAACGACTACTCGCTATGTCTCTGGGCAACACGACCCCAAACGAGAACATCCTCTTTAATTCTGACCACTAGTTGAGTGTGGCTCAGGTTGCGCTGCTGAAAGAGACGACGATTCCTCTCCTTCCAGATGTTCCACAACGTATAGATAACCCTTCCAATAAATTCTCTTCTGGACGCCTTTGATTGGGTATGTGCTGAGTGGCTCCACCAGTCGTAGAACTGCATGGGGGCGATGTAGTGGGATGAAGAATGTGGCAGGATGTCACTCTAGATGGCAGCTAAAACTGGACAGTGAGCGCAAAGGTGATCAATCGTTTCAGGGCTAGCACCACAGAGCAAGCAACTCTGTGGATGAGGCCAGTCTTTGCGTGCTAAGACATCAACCGTGTGGATGCGACTATGTTACAGCGACCAAGCGAAGAATTTGCATTTATTCGTTGTTTTAAAGATGGTCCGAACGCTTTAAAAATTTAAACGTAATGGATCCGAATCTCGAGACTATCTCGAGAAACTCTTAAAATTTAATTTTAGTTGTTTAGCCGTTCAAATCAGCTCGAAAGAACAGTGCCTTAGTTGTCTTCTCCCTACTTTCAATCTTTTACGCTTAACCGGATCGACTGTCTTTTTACGCTTATCGCATGGTGCTTTCCCACACGACCAAACTTCTGCACTTGCTTCTGTAACCCGTCTTAAATTGATCAAAAGTATTATAAGATACAATGTGCTGAAAAAAAATCTGGATACATTTTAAATTGATCAAAAAAAGAAATTAAGCAGCCCAAAATAAACATTACGACCGTTATAATAACTTGCACTGTTACGACCGTTAGATGGGGTGGAGTGGAGATTAATTATCACAACCACCACATATTATAATATGCAATAAACTTAAAAAGAACTTTAGACCACTAGAGAAAAATGTTTCAGAAGTACTAATGAAATGAAATTTGAGATACCGTTGCTGGCAACACTGCCAAAATGAAACTTATTGGACTTGCTCTGCTGGGTTATGTTGAACCACTTTCTTTGCCTTCTTTTTTGCGCTAGAAAGTAGGTGCATATACAAAGCTCAGAAAACAACACATGCAAGCGTTATTTCCCTTTCCCATATTACAGATTCTGGCTGTTATAAGTTCCAGTTACAAAGAATGTAACCAGTTGAGATGTAATCTGGAACCTCTCGGAAGATAAGAGCATAAAGAGAAGCTAAAGTGGATTAGTGACTAGGAAAAATGTGTCAGCTATGGCCTCCGGCGCAGGCTTCACACGCTCTGCTTGAAGTGAAATTTTCTCATGATTTCGCTTCACATTCAGAGCCACCTTTTCGCCTTTGCTGCTGAATTTATCGGAGGTGGCGTCCTGGCACCTCTTTTATCAGTTGAACCTGCCAATGGAAGGAAAAAAGACTTTCAGTAAGAACTGAAGATGACAGAAAAACATCCTTTATAACAACAGAGGACGTCATGATCGAAAGGTTAAACACAGAATACAATCTGACAGAAATATGTATCCAAGATACGCTTAGAAACTATAGGCTCCAAGGGCAATTGCAAGAATCCTTGACGTTGACGATGTCTTGGATTGTATATTGATCAAGAATCAAGTATGACGATTCGTGAGAAAAGGCAATGTAATTTTAAACAGGCAAGAGAAGGTTGGTGCTGGCAAGGGAAGCAAATGATTGCTTGAGAAAGAATGGAGAATTCACATTGATGTGGTTCAGGCCATCGGACCCAGGAGAATGGCAATGGCTTGTACTCACCAGCAGCACATCCACTGATTTGGCTATTTTTTACACCTTCCATCAAATGACAAAACATTAGGAACACGTTAATTAATTCATCCTCTACAGTCTACACAATGCAGTCCTCTTATTTACAGCATTAATGATGTGAACATAAGAGCAAAACCATATTTTCTTTAGCTAAGAACTTACTAATATCCGATTTTCCTCCTAGGGAGGACCTGCGTGACATGGTCGACGGTGGCGGTGGGAGACCTGTTAGTGATTGTCTTCTCCTTGACCTCAAATCAGTCGTAATTGGAGATGGGCCATCACAGTTTGTGTTAGCAGTGATTTTAGCAGGAGTTGCTTGCACGGAATGTTGAGCATTTCTGCAACGTTGTACCAGTGGCAAAGTAATCTTAGCGCACGTAGCATAAAAATCTATACTCGTTTGTAAATTCATAGTAAAATTCAGCATGCATCCATGTCGTACCTTCTATCGGAGCCATGAATCAATTTTCCTATGCTGCTCTGAATAGACTTTCTTAAATGTGATCCTTTCTTGGCAGCATTAGTTGCAGTTATTTTCTCAAATTTGGCAGCAGAGGAAGGCCCATCCGTTCGGCTCACTTCCAAGCTCACATTCCTTGATCTGCAAGGTGTTCTCTGGAGAGTATCCAATCCTGATTGCTTGGATGGATTATAAGCGTCAGGGGTTAGTTGACAAACGGCAACTGTATCAACCGTAGTAATTATCTTCTCGTTCGCCTTCAATCCTGAATGCTTGGATGGATTATAAGCGTCAGGGGTTAGTTGGCAAAAGGCAACTGTGTCAACCGTAGTAATTATCTTCTCATTCTCCTTCACTACAGGCCCTTCTGAAAATGTTGCGGACATCTTCTATCACAATGAAAAAAAAATACAAAATGTTAGTTGATACAACGTCAAACAGTGTGAAGTTATTAAGAGCGAGACGTACCTGCATCACTGATCTGTGGTGCTTAATGTGATTGAAGTCACCAATGCTGCATTCCTTATCATTGAATGTTCCATGATTTCTGTTGAGCTTCATTGAAAGAGGGGATTTTGGTGCCTTTCTGTCTAGTATGCTACCTTTACCAGTACTACCGTTCTCTAGGCTTAGCCGACGTGGCTTTGGCGGGGTGCGCTCGGGTAGTTGCTTTGTTGTCTCGCTCGAAACTGTATTTTCCTTGAGCTTAAGTGATGATTTTTCCAGTTCTTTGGTTGCCAATGCTTTTTTCAGAGTGTCCACCTGAAAATGGGTTGAAGATTAGATAATTTTTCTTCTGTTTGTGGAACAAATGAAATACAGAAAGATGGACATAACTTACAAGTATGTGGAACAGTAAAAATTCAGTCTACTTTATTTAAATGCAAAATTGTACAGGGAGAAAGTAGTCTTCAATCCAATTTAAAGATAAGGGCAACATTGTACACAGATGGTCACGTTATACTGTTAACTGAAGAAAAATAGCAATCAATCTTAAAAGGAATGCTGTAGGGTTAGCAGAAAAAATACCTGTTCTTTAAGCTCTCTTATTTCGTTGCTTTCTTTATTTACATGGGCAGTTCCAAGTTCCACGCTAGAAGCCCTTTGAGCAAATTTCAGGGTGCTAAGAGTTTCTACATAAGACTCTGCCTCTGGACTTATGTGGGCAAACATTAATGTCTTCGCATTTCCCCCTATTGTTGGCATTGCAAAAACAACATAAAAGATGTTACAGTTGCGTATAAAACTTTAATGTATGTCATGTTATAGTAGCCGATCATTTAGTTGATTGCAAGTATTAATATCCAACACTAAAATAATGCAATTTGGTACATGTCAAAAGATTTAATGTATGTCATGTTATAGTAGCCGATCATTTAGTTGATTGCAAGTATTAATATCCAACGCTAAAATAATGCAATTTGGCACATGTTAAAAGAGATAGCCATATACCTAATGAACTCTGTAGTAATTGGGTGAGTTTGCTATTTCTGTATGGAATGTGAGAATTCCTCTGCGCTAAAGCATTGATGACATCACCTAGGCAGGAAAGTGACTTGTTAATATGCTGAGCCTCCTTCAATCTGTCTCCCGTGGCTTCTGACCTATCAACCCTTTCACTTCCTGCAAGATCTACCAGATGCAAACTGCTATGGCTCACATTGCCAGACAAGTCCTTCCCATTTACATGGACAGTCAAGATACTGCAATCGAGCATAAAAAAACACTTGCAACAAATATTGGAAGAACAGCAAACCACAAAGACCACTACGAAAAAGATAATGCTGATTCAAACCTGTGAGAACGACTGCTTCTATGGTTCATTGCTGTTGGACTAGAAGCTCGGTGTTTTTCGCCCAAATGCATCAAATTGATAACATCATCCGGAGAGTGTACAGGGCACATTGTTGCATCTGGAAGGTTCAACAGACCATTGCTACTAGTCCTTATATCTAATGTAAAATTAATGTCAAGAACCAACATAGTGACAAATCAGATAGAACTAGAACAAAAAAAATAACAAAATAAGCACTCAAGGCATGAAAGGATATTTGGTGCTTAAAGTATCTTCAGTTAGGAGATCACGAACTTGCTCATTATATATTTCAACCATCTGCACTTGTATATCATACTTTACATCTTCCCTAGAAGTGGATATATTGAAGAGATCGTTCAAAGCCATATAATTAATTCCAAGATCCTTTGATGACAACCCACCAGATGAACCACACTAATCACCAACATGCACATGACAGAAGGACAATTTATTTGTCAATGAATAAAGTGCCATGCAAATTAAGAGCTATTGTACAAACAATGCTTTTCCTTGTACCATTGTGTGAGTTTTGCCAGAACCTGTCTGCCCATAAGCAAATATGCATACATTATAACCATCCATGACAGATCTAATCAAAGATTGTGTCTCCTTATAGACCTCATCTGCACAAATTTGAGCTGATGTGACAATGAAGATAAAGAAAGAAGCATTCAACTATACTTTAGACCAGCATTACCTTGAGTGGTCGATGGCTCAAATATTTTGTTGAACTGGAAGATCTTTCGTGTAGTTTGTGGTTTAAATGGATCACAGACCATTATCGAACCATCATTTCCAATATGTTCGATTGAAGAACTAGACTCTGAGTTAATAAGTGGTCTTATCCTGCAGAACACTCGGATATTTCCTAGAAAAGAACTCTCAGAAACAATTCAAACAATAACTTCAATGCACCCAGTGTACCATGTAGTACCTCGCAATTCTTGAAGTATGTTATACAAGTTCCTGTTTTCTTTCACAGCTTGGTTATAGCCAAGAGCAGCTTTGGAAAGCCCTTGGATATTGTCACCTGTAAAGTTTAAGGTCCAGTGTTATACCACACCACTAAATCTTGATGATGTGAGCTACTTGGAAGACCAAAAAAGGTGTTCTATGTCCTATGCTCGAACAGCATACCTAACTTGGTGATATCAACTTGGAATTGGGTCTGCAAAGACCTGAAGTCAACTTTAACCTCTTGAAACATTGTCTTGAGCTCCTGCAACAAAACTTGTGCCATTACTAAGTACCCAAAAATGCTATTGAGCATACAAAGATATAAACACGCTATTTAAAGACCATATAGGATCAATTAAAAAATGGATCATATAAGAACATTTTTTTTAACGTAAGATCAATTTGATAGTTTAAAAACACAAACAGACTAGAATTCATAGAGTAATTGGAAATAAATGATACAAATAAACTTTATTTAGTATATAATCATGAAGTGAAACAAAACCTCAAATGAATAATATGTCATCAGATCTCACCAAAAGTTCAGATTCCTGTGATTGCAACAGGCGCCGTCTATTCTCAACCTGTGAGCTTGAATACTGCAAAGCACAACGGCATAATGCATCATAATGATGAACAGCTTGAGTTCTTGACTATTTACTGGTACTTTATACAGTATTTGCAATGCAAAATCAGGTAAACTGTTTTGTACATCATGGTAAACTATTAAACTGTTTTTTGTAGAAAAAAAATCCAAAATGATGATATGTAAGTTGATGAAATGTTCTACATTTCTTCAAAAAAATTAAGATCAAACTTGATTGCATTTGTGAGATACAAAAAAAATCCTAAATGCAAAGGAATTTGATGAAATTTTACAGAGATTTAGAACATATGCACAACAATTTTTAGTATTTTTTCAGGGCAACTAAATTGGAACAAAAAAAAAAGAATTTTCACCTTATTTGAACTTTTCTCACAATACACGCCTGAAAATTCAATGCAGCTCAAGGTTTTCAAGGACAATGTGTAATAAATTGTAAGAATATAAAGTATAAAATAAAAAACGGTCTAGATTTTATATATTTACTTTTTGTGAAAAGAATTACCCAACCAAAACCAAGAGGCATACTGATGGTCTTTTGTTATATGATTTCATGACCTACGAACTAATCATAGGCACAAATGTACTTAAAGCATGGTTTAAGAAATCGCTAATCGATTGACGAGTTGGAGGTTAGTGATTATACAAGACTAATCCATTAATCAGAATTAATCGGTAATCGTTGGTAGGCAAAGGACTACGAATTAGAGAGTAATTAGGAATTTTAGAACAATAACTTTAAGATCGTAAGTAGTTCTTCAAACTATTTTGAGGTTAACAATAAATATGTGCGATCAGCTTATGTTATAGAAAGCGGAATAATCCTAACAATATGTCCACATATTATTTCAATATTTGCTTTCATGAAACATGAACTAGCAATATGCATAGGCCCTAATGCGGTTCAATTTATTTTCGAGACTTTTCAGGTAAACATCAAAATTTGAAGCAATTTGAGGCAAGAACTTCACCAATCCATATTTTCTCAGAAAAGAGGTACTAAAATAATATTACCATACAGAAATTTTAATTTGTCATATCTATGTATACTAATAAACTTTACTAAAATATACCTCACAGGGAGGCGGGCGTGCGCGGGCGACCTGGGCGGCGACTAGGGTTTCCCTAGCCGCCGCCGCCGGCGGCTGCTCCCCGCCACCAGGCCTTCCTCCCCACACTCTTCTCTCCCTCCCAACTCCCGGGTTTTCCTCCTCCTCCCTGCCCCGAGCCTCCTCCGACGGCGGTGTCGGCGGCGGCCGGCGGCCAGCCGCGCCGCCGTATGTGGGTCTTTGGCGCTCCCACTAGCGCCTCTCCACCGGTGTGGTGTAGTGAGGCAGGTCCCGAGTCAGCGGCGTCGTTGGTTGGGCGGCGCTCCTCGGCGTCGGCCAGCGGCTTTGTGCGGCGTCTTTGTAGAGGCGGCGACGTGCTTCCCGTCCGCCTGGGCGGCGGCTGCGTCAGTGGTTGACGGCTCCACGCTCGCCCTCCTCCTCATTGCCTCCCCCCACCTCGGCGTGCCGGCGTTGCTCCTAGGCGCGGTGACGTCGGGGATTCCCTGCTGAGGTGCTCGACAGCGGGACTTCTTCTTGGCGGTCGTCTCTGGCTTCGACTGCAACGACGGGAGGTGCCTCTCACCTCTGCGGCGGCGACTCGGATCTGGAACCGCGGCGACCATTGTTCGTTACAGCGCGGCTCTTGGTGGGGATTCTTGGGCGAAAGCCCCGCCCATCCTTTTGGGCTGATGATGGCGTCGCCGTCTGGCGTCGTTTTCCTTCCTGGAGGCATCACCATGCCGCCCCCTCCCAATGCCCTGAGTGCTAAAGACGTCATCTTCTGTGTTGCTTGTTGATACTTCTCGCACGGCGGTGGTGGCTCCTTGCCAAGCATCCTGCGTGACGAAGGCTTGGTCCTTGCCGTGCCTCCAGCGTTCTTCGAAGCTCCAGGCGTGGCGGTAGCGCTGGTCGTGCATCCCAGGCAGTGGTGGTGTTTTTGAGGCCTGAGCATCCTAGGTTTTTGGTGGCGGCACCAACAAGAATTTCTTCATTCCTATACTTTGCGTCCCGTGCGGTGGTGGCGGCTGGCGGCCGAGCTTCATGTCCGTGCTGTTATAGGTGGGCCTGGCGACAATCCTTCCGGCTTGCATCCTGTGAGGTGGTGGCGTCTAGTTTGCGTGTTGTCTTCGGCCTCTTGGTCGTGCATCTCTTGTGGTGGTGACGGTTCATCGTACATCCCGCATGGCGGTGGCCTGTGGTGGTGATAATGCTCCGTGCATCCCGCAAGGTGGTGGTGGCTCAGTTGGTTCTAGACACCTTGCTCTCTGGCCGTGCATCCCTTGTGGTGGTGGGGTCTGGAGGTTGCCTTGGGCCTGTCTTCGGCGGTGCGTCTTCCTTTATAACGTTCTTCGTGCATCCTGTGCGTGGGTTGTGTCTAGCGTCGTGGTGGTGGTGGGTGGCTCCTTGCATTGCCTCGGTGGTGACGGTCCGTTTTTTCGGCCATGCATCCCCATCGGTTTTGCTAGTGGCTACCGTTCTTTTCTTGGTGTTGTATTATTTCTTTCTTCTTAATGAAATGGCAGAGCGCCTGCTCCGTTCGTTAAAAAAAATATATTACCACATACTAATTTTTTAGCGGCTAGAGCTCTAAGTAAATTATATTTAAAAAAACTTATACAATGTCAGGCTAAGAGCATGTATCACTAGTTAAAGAAAACAAAATTGCCGTTATGTGCTTCGTAATGCTAAAGGTTTGGGACGAAATCAACTCCTAATACTTTTACCAACAAATGCGAAAGGACACTGCAATTTCCAAATTAAAGATGAGTGTAAAACAGTACCTCAAAACTCTTATTTGATTCATTTTTTGTTGTAGACCCTTCTAAAGAGAAAAGTTGGAGAAGCGGTGTGAACTGCATAAAAAAGGTGTTTGCTCTCCTTTAGTTAGCCTCAAACAAAGCATCGCTCAAGTGCAAAAAGGTAAATTTTAAATTGAACATATAAAACATCGGCGGACAAATGAATAGACCAACTATGCCAACCTGCAAGGTCATACAGTCCATAGTACAAAGTACACAGGCAAGTAGAAACAGAAACAGAAAAATGTGAAAGATCAAAATAATAATTTATTCGGGTATCACATGCTACTTTCTCAATATTGTGTTTGCATTAAATAAAACACAAATGCTTTATGCGATTTTTTCATTCAGAGGAACTAAACTTCTAACATTAATTAAACAGACGTTGGCAACCCTCATAATTTTGAAAGTTTTATATATTTTATATTTTTATATCTAATGTGTTCTACATTCTCCGTAGAAAGAAGTGAGCCTAATAACACTTCAAGAATAGAAACATGACTAGAAATTTAAAAAATCATGATGCAATATAACAATGATCTGTGGAAGGCAGAGTTACACATTGTATATATGTATAAACTCAATGCTCAATTGGTCAATTGGACATTAATGCAAGATACAAGAAACAAATAGGACAACACAACTTAGTTGGGGTGATTATTTAAGGAATATAAAAAATATTTTGTACAACTTAGAACAAGGAATATAAAAAATATTTGCACAATTATTCCAAGATGCTATGTAATTAAAGAATAGTAGCACTGCTAGTAATAGTGGTGAGACCACAGCTTCATGTGACTTCATAACCATTTGAAAGGCCATTTTTTAGGAAAGATCTCTTACACACTACATCTGGAAAGACAATAGGTGGTAATAAGCAATTAAGCACGGTAAATTTTTTCCTTAGTTTTTAGGCAAAAAAAGTTAGATGAGTTTTCATGTCAAGCTTAGATGCTACTTGCAAAAGTACTATAAGAATGATTCAATACAAGCATGCTTAACATAGCCTTTCATGTAAGTGTACAGCCATTCTGCTGTAATAGATATCTTTTAATATAAACAATTATATCCATGTTTCATTGATCTGATAGATTAGTTTGTCTGATTCATGAGTTACAAGAGATAAATGCCAACAACAGAAGCAAACACATGGGGCGAAGTGGCTGATAACACAAAGTGAACCTAATCCTTGGTCAAATTTGTCGGTTGAACATCAACAACAAATATTGCATGTGTGAGAAAACATCAGAATAGATAAGACATCATTCAAGTTTACCTCTTCTTTATCTAGCTGATTTGATAAAATAGTGCCAACTAGCTTTAATGGATCCTGAAAAAATAATTAGGGCATGTCAGAAACCAGTACATAATACAATCATACAAACTTTATAAGATACTTAATACACAAATTAATGTAATTCTTGGATAGTCACCTTTTTCAAAGCTTCTTGGTCAAAATTTTCCTTACAACTTACCATGCAATCCAAAATAACCTTTTGAAGTCTTTCCATTGCCTCTGCAAACGCACAGTACATAGATAACTACTACATTGTTCCTGATAGTGACTCTTTTTTTAAAAATACTACAAATTAGCTAATCTGTAGTTCTGCACAACATAATATAGGCAGTACATTTTAAGTGACCAATCAACTAAATGCAGCATGAAAGTAAGGTGACAAGAATGGTTTATCAGAAAGAAAGAAAAAATAGACATAAAGTGTGTCATGCTTGCCAACAAATTGCTGCACACACCTTCCATGTCAGAACCCACGGTTTGAAATGTTTGCCTCTCCCCATCAGTTTCTGTCAAGTCTAGACGCTTTTGGGAGGAAGATCCATAAGCAACATTTTCAGACTGAAACTGGCTTGCAGGACGTGGTGCGAGAGGTGATTTCATGTACTTGTGTGACCCATTGGCTCCGCCGCCTTGCTTCCACTCATGGTACGATTTCAAGGAAACAACACAGTCGACAATCTTGCCCACTGAACCAACATCAAGATTGCCCTGTTCCACCAACCAGCTTCACAAGGTGAGTAAGCATTCCTCAACAAAGAATGCAATGCTGGGTATAGCTAGCAAACCTTTTCCAAATCAGAGGCCTCAAAGCTCGGCAGCTTCAGCTCTTGAACAGCAACTAAGAAGTTGCGGATGTTCTCAAAGTACTGGAAAGCCGTCAATGGCTGGCTATCGCAAGGGGCGCAACTGACAACCTTTGGCACCGCGCCCGGCCGTATCTTGTTGATGGTCTTGCATAGAACAATGCCATTCCTTAGAGCAGCAACAAATTCTTGCTCTGACGGTGAAGAGGACAGGCCGATAGGCCCAACCATGCTCTCGAGCCAGGCTGCAGCCTGGTGCCGCCTCCATGCTTGCAGGAAGCAAAGCCAAGAAACTAGGATTAGCCGACGAAATTTTTAAAAACAAATTAAGAAACTAAAATTAGCCAGCGATATTTCGAAAAAGCAAATCTTCATGTATTATCAAAAGAAGCACAATAATCTAGAGGCAGAATGACGTTGTTGGCATTATTTCTCTGGCTTGTAATGTCCTTGGAACAAGACAGCAGCGACAGCTTCTGCGTCCGCAGAGTTCAAGCCGCAGTACTATAAATCTTACTAACGCAAGACGAGCACGGCAGTATGATCTCCAAACAAGATCACAGCAAACATTACGCTAAGAACTAGAGGTTCCGGGATTACAGCTTGCAGCCTCAATTTAAGCAGCGCATTCAAGAATCAAATTGCACTATCCCAAGATCCAGGAAACATCCCGCATGATCAACAAATGAAACCGGGCGATCCCCGCAAGCACCGAGCACTCGTCTAATCAGTTTGCGCACGAGCACCCCACCCCGGGAGAAGACCAAGAACCGCAGCACGAACAAGAACAAAACCCGCGCTAAAACCCAACCGGAACGCGGACCCAAAGAAAACCCCACAGAAACCCCGAGGAAACACCGCAGGGTGGATCAGCCGATCCAGAACACCGCGATCGAGCCAGAGAGAGAGAGAGAGAGAGAGAGAGAGAGATCTACCAGCCTCCTCCGCCTTCCGCGACGCGAGGCGGCCGTCGCGGAACGACAGCCTCGGCCGCTCCGCCATCCCGCGCTCGCGCGCGCCCTCCTGCTCCCGCTCCGGGAGCCCTCCGGGAAGGCTCGATCGGGAGGAGGGCGAGGCGAGGCGAGGTCAGAGGAGAGGGAAGCGAGAAGAGGAGAGAGAGAGGGGAGAGAGGACAGAGGTGGTGCCGTGGTGGTGGTTTGAATTCGAAATGTGGGGTGGGGCGGTGGGGCCCGGTCGCCGAGGCTGCTGTCGGAGTGGAGATCTCGGCGCGGCCCCCGTCGGATCGGACGGACAGCGTGCGGTCTGCTGGCTCGGGGCGTGTGCGAGCGCGGCGCCGACGCTCGAGGTCGAGGCGCGCGGGGCGTGCGGGATCAGGCTTACAGGTGGGGTCGGCCCTATGACGTTCGGCCCATTCTACAGGGTCCACACTTCAGACAGTGCGCGGTGAGAGTAGCCGATAATAAAATGAATGAATTTCTAGAACGAAATAAGAGTATATGGCACGAAGAAAATTTAGACCCAGCTCTCTGCGCCTTATCTTATTTGACTTATTTATTTATCTGACTTATTTTCTAACTTAGAAAGTTTTTGGATGAACTCAAGAGCTGGATGCCTAATGTTTGACTTGTTTGTTAGATAGTTTTTAGACACACGTTCGAAATAGAAAATAAACAGATTGAAAACTAAATTGTTTATATTTTAAATAAAGATAAGTAGATAAGTTAAATAAGCTCTAGATAATTGGACCTAAATTTAACTAGGCTTTTTCATTCAACGGAAACTACTTTAATTCAAAATGAAACAACTAGCATAGGACAGAAGTGCAGCCTCACATTGGAAACATAATACACTATAATCTACGGTAAGGCCCATTTGATAAAGTCACTGAAAAACGAATACGGAACTCCAATGAATTGAACCGAAATTTTGCCGCAAGAAACAAAATAGAGATAGATTAGGAGCTCCAAAATCAGAAACACAATCTCATAGTCCTACCCGAGATCTCGGAGCGAGAATTCCACAATGCACCCAATTTCGACCAATTTGCAACAACCAGCACTGCACAATTCGATGGAATGAATGCGCCAACAAAATAGCCTGAAAGAATTCTTCATTAATCTAAGGGCACACTCATCTCTCTAATATCGTGTTTGGCTCCAACACTTACGACACATGGAAAACCATGAGATCACCACATGGCACCCGAGTCCACGGACATGGCCTATAGATGGTCAACGATCACGTATAAGTTGTCAACCCTTTGTTTTCCAAAAAAAGAGTTGGGTGGAGCTACCATGTGTTAACCATCTAGCGCAAGAGTAATAGGGTCAGGTTCGTGTCCTAGGGCACCTCATGGCAAACTCGTGGTCTGCCATGCGAAACAAGCATTGGAGCAAAATAAGCAATATGAGATCTGAGCGTCCCTTATGATGATAAAGACAAAAGATCGATAGGACAAAATGACTATCTAGAGAGGATGAGTTTGGTGCTTGCTTGCTTGCGGTCTTGATGGAGTTCTCAAGTCCCCAACAAACACGCCCTCTCTTTTTTGTTAAAACATAGGGTTGACTGTTTATAGGACCACGTGGCCACCAGAGGGTGACGCAAGCCAACATGAAGTGCAGATGATGTCGATCGTGCGGTCTCGTATTTGTATCATCAAGGTGCATGGAAGGTTGAACTAGGAGCTTAGACAAAACTCCCCAGGAAAGAGAGCGCAGTTTCCTCATGGCGGATCCACCTCCCGGGTAGGGAGGGCAGTGTGGACATCCGTGACCATCAATGGTTGGAACGGCAGAAGCAATGTTGATATTGCCATTAGTAATTTTGGATGCTCGTTCCGTAGCGCTCTTGTTAAACACTGCGTGAAAATGTCTCGTCGAAATCTCCAAATTAAAGATCAATATTACACATATGCCATCACTGCTGAAATCATAATATGACAACAAAAGGAGTTATATTTTAAACATTAAGTTACAATACAATATATGCCATCAACGTTGATTCATAATATAACAACAGTACAGATTACAAATCAGGCTGCTGCACATGATGACATCATGCATACAGTAAGCAGGTTGTCAGTTGTCACATGCACACTTTCCAATATTCAAGTCGCAATTCATATGGGTAAAATATTGAAAATATTAGGATGTGCTCATCATTCGATTATCAAGTAGAACAAATAAAGCAAGTATTTACATGTAGTTCAAAGCTCTTCTTCCAGAATGAGCATAATCTATACAAGCACAAATTCTAGTTAACATGTCTATGGATTTATCACTTACTACAGTGGTAGTGGTAATCATCGTATAGTCTGCCCACCGCAGGTATTTTCTGATCTACAGTGGTAGTGGTAATCATCGTATAGTCTGCCCACCGCAGGTATTTTCTGATTTTGCCTCTTGAAGATAAAAACCCCGTTTCTGAAAATGACAATATTTCTTTAATCCTTTTGTATTGAAATAACAAATTGAAATCAAAATAACATGATTCAATCCCAGGCTCTATTAAATGCAGCAGATGACAGTGAAGCTCGAAGATTGATAGTTGTCCCTTCTTTTGCCTGCAACCACATGTGTTTTGTACTTCTGTTTGCCTTCTTCTTTCTCACTTTCTCTAGTTTGACCGAAACAGCACCAAGTGCTGCGATGGCCATGGATTTCCACGGTAACTTCATCCCCGCCACCAAGAAAGGTCATCAACTCATCTTTAGGTTCATTACCCCTTTGCGAGCCGTCGCCTCCACCCCTCCACATTAGATACTCTCAACCCTAGCTCAAGCAGGATCTTCACCATTGCAGCTCCAAAGAGGTGTGCATGTGAGACAAAGCAGAAAATATATGGAGGAACACCCATCTTAAGCACTCCAAAAGATATCCAAATATAAAAATTTCTCACCTATTTAGTATTTCTACTTGTTTCACATTTGCATCGACAAGTATCTATTTTCAGGGATCAATTATTATTTCGCACAAAACAAAGTTATATTATACTTGTCGACGGTTGGGATATCGGTCCCAAGTCAACTAAGGTTCTTGAGAAAGGGAGATAGAAGACACTGCCGAGCAAGACAAACAACAATCAACGAGCAACGAGCAGACACAGGGTTTTTATCCTGGTTCAGGCCTATCCGGGAAGATAATAACCCTACGTCCAGTGCTTCTTTAAAAGAGGATTACAAGGAGGAACTCGGCGAGATGAACAATTCTCGACGAGATTCTGGGTGTACAAGAAGTAATGAGCGATCTTGGATAATAGATCTCACGATGTTCGCCCCTCTACACGCCGTAGGGGTCTGGTTTATATAGTGTTGAACAACCGACCTACCGTGGGATAATCGGGGCGGGTTGAGGACGTAACGGACTCGTAACAAACTCGTACACATGCCAAATACATCCCGAGATAGATAAGGTATACTCCAATTCTTGGGGATCACGACGTCTGCTCCAATCCAGAGAACTACGTCTGGGTCTTCACGTAGCCGTGCAGAACTCTTGCTCGAGTCGGACTCGAACACGAAGTCTTGGTTGCCACGCACCGTGCCAACCATGAAGCTGTTTAGCAGGATGCTCAGGCCTGATAGAGCCCTCTAGGGAGCTAGGCCCTAGGAAGCTGTTCGATTAGGCCGTCAGGGAGTGGGCCATGGCAATGTGCCGTGATTTTTTCCCCGACAATACTGACTAACAAAAAGCGCATAATTTTAAGGAACATGCATTACCTGTAAAGCATAAACTGTACAATTTAAGATGTTGAAACCTAATATAAGTCCAACATCCTTGAGACGAAGTAGGTGATCACAATAGAGTAAAGAAAAGGGAAGACACCATTTTTAAGTTCTTGCCGCTTGGTTGTTGTGTGTTTTCCGCTATGTGGATAAATGCTTGACCATAGCATTTAAATGAAGTTCTCTTGATTTTTTATGGAAATAACAGCGCCAGTGTCCAGGAATTTGAGAATAAAGATTCAATCGGAGGAAAAGCATCTACCATAAGAGCATCCCCATCTCACCCCCCAAATGCACCTCTATTTCAAAAATTTTCAAATGCAGCAGGAGGGAATTTGATGCATGTGAGAGGGAATTTGCACTGTAGTGGTTACTGTAGCAGTTACTGTAGCGATAGAGGGAAATTTAAAGGCCCTGCTGGGGATGCTCTAAAGCATGAAGCAATAACCAACCTGCACATAGAAGCATAAAACAATGCAGCAACGAGATTCCTCTTTATTTTAGTAAGGAAGGAGATATGCAAGAAAGATGTGAGAACAATCTGCTACTAATATGGCTGCATAAACATGTTGGACTAAATGTAAGAAACAAAATTACATAGCATAACGCCAACCATGTATTCTAAGAATTATAAAATAACTTATGTAAGCACCTCATCAATGAACTATAGATCATAACGTAACATGTTTAGAGCATCATCACCTTTTAAACTCCAATTAAGGTCTATCCATCGCAAGAGCACCAGCAAATTTTTCTGATTCAGGCTCATACAAAATTGGGATTTCGCAGCTAGACTTGAAAAATAGAATTTTGTGACTGCATATCAAATTGCATATGTAATATGTTTCCAATAGTAAAATATTAACAACAAACCTCAGAAGTTTGGGAAATCAATCTCGCAAGCCTCTGACTGCATGCGCACCTGCCGCCATTTGTCTCATCTTCCAAATCATCCCTCTGGTGCCAATGGTAGATATCTTCTTTTCCTCTTGCTGTCTCCTCAACAAGGGAGAATTGCCGATTTGCCTTGAAGTTGACGAGCCTTTGCCAATTTGCCCAAAGTTGAGTAGGCTTTGATGTTTTGCCCTGAGTGACCTAATTGTTAACAAAACTTACAAATAAACTTACAAACTAGTCCCCGGATCTCTCTTCTCTCCCTGCTCACCTGCGACCACCTCTCGGGGCGGCAGCAACGGCGCACTCCAACAACGGCCACTCCCACGGCAGCCTCGCGCGTGGAGAAGGAGAGGGGGCCTCGCCTTGCACGTGGAGAAGCAGAGGGGCAGCGGCCTTGCCACGCGCTGAGGAGGAGCAGAGGGGCAGCGGCCTCACTCAACCGCGTGGAGTAGAAGGAGAGGGGCGGCCCGCCGGTCGCCCCAGTCTGGACGGAGGGAGAGAGGGGGATCCTGCGCACGAAGGTTTCTTGTGTCTGCTCGTTATTCAGGGACTAGTTTGTAAGTGTTTGTTAATAGTTAGACCCACTCAGGGCAAAACATCAAAGGCTACTCAACTTTGGGTAAATTGGCAAAGACTCGTCAACTTCAGGGTATATATGGCCAAACGGGCGGCACGGCACGGCACGGCCCGGGCCCGTTCAGGCACGGCACGATATGAACGGGCCCAGGCACGACATGAACAGTGAATTGTGTCGTGCCGTGCCAGTCCGCGGGTTGAGCTCTCGGCCCAAGCATAGCACGACACTGACTTAACTGTGCCGGGCCAGGCCAGGTAGCCCGCTAGCCCGCAGGCTTTTCAGGCACACCGTGCCCTTTGAGCCCGACAACAAAAATATAATCAAAATTCTCAGAAAAAAGAAACCATTTCAGAATTCAAACTCATATATCTCATTCTCATATCAGAATTGCATCTCCAAGTGTTAAAGAGACTTACAAATTACAATGGACATAACAACAGAGACACTGGAGTACTGGACAATATAGAGAAATAATTAAAGTTTTGAGCTGTTTATATTATACATTTATATGGTTGCCTCATTAAAAACCTTTCTGGGTAAAAACTCATTTCAACTACATGAGAAAACCCTAAAAAGAAAAAAAGAGTACAACCCAACTCAAGTTCATAGTCCAATCCATATTTATAGTCCATTACAGTCACAGATTTACAGTTCCAAGTTCCAAATGAGATTGGGAAGAGTCTAGACTATTACAGAGGCAACTCCAGGCCTCAAAGATGTCTGAATGAGTCAATGTACCCCAGGACCAACATCACCAACAGCAGTAGTTGTGCCTCCAACAGCTCCAGAATCAGATGATCATCCAGGAACAGATTGTTGAATGTATCTTCAAGGACTTTGTCTTCAACATTGTGCTGAGTTCTAGCTTCTCCCTGCCCCCAGTCCTTTATCAATGCAAGCATCTCAACCATGTCACTGGTTAGTCGACGTCGCCGATCCTCAATCACCCTGCCAGTGAGACTAAATGCAGATTCTGAAGATATAGTAGAAACAGGAGTTGCATCGAGCAACATACCTCTTTTTTACCTTTCTCCATTTTGCAGAGCTCCGCGAAGTCATTCCATACCTCAAACGTGCTGGATCTGGCTCCTCTGCTCCTCTTCTCGCCGGAGTGCGGACTCGTCGAGCCCGTCGCCATTGCCTCCGCCTCCGCGACCGCTTGCTCAGTATCGCCGTGGTTGCCCGTGTCGTTGCCATTTTCGACGTCGATGGCATCCGCGACACTGCTTCCGAACAGATCATCCCGCCCAAGATCGCCTTCTTCCGTGTCGCCTTGCAGCTCCAGATCGTGCTCGATGGAGGTGGGATCGAGCTCCTCCATCGTTTCCGCTACCACGCACGGCGGCTCCACTCCTCAACGGCACGTACTACCGCAGTCCACAGTCCACAAGGCATGGCCGCATGGGAGAAGGCGAGAAGCATCAGATCTAAGAACACAGAGAGGGAGGTAGAGGAAAGGAGGATGAAGACGAGGAAATTTACCTGAAGCGCGCGCCGGAGCCCGGAGACGCCGGCGACGAGTCTGATCTGAGCACCACAGGCCACGGGAAGAGCAGATCTAAGAACTAGGGTTTCGACCGCGGGAAGGAAGAGAGACGGCGGTGAGAGCCAAGAGACCGAGAGACTAGACTTTAGAGCGACAGGGGAGAGCCGGAGAGAAGATGGCGGCGCGCCGGCGACAGCGAACGGAGGCGCAACGGCGCAATCGCGTCTCCGCTCCGCGTCGATGAGAGAGCCAGAGAGGGACGGATAGGAAGAGGCGAAGAGCCAGAGAGGCAAATGGATAGGGTTTCGCTGCGGAGCGAGGGCCGGGGAGAGAGGCTACCTTATATGGATGCGGGCCCTTGATGGGCCGCTAGTTGAAACGGGCCGGGCCGGCACGCCGTGCCACCTCCTTTGCCTAAGCATGGCACGGGATATCGGGCCGTGCCGGCCCAGACCCCCCTCATGCTGGGCCGTGCCGTGCCTGGGCTGGGCCAACAAATTCATGCCTCGTGCCTACCCATTTAATCCGGCTCATCTGATCATCTATACCTCAGGGCAAATCGGCAATTCTCCCGACAACAAGGCTGCGCCGCGATCCTTCCCCTCTCCTGTGCTCCGCGTGGCTGTCTATCCTGCCTGTGATTTAGTTTGGGCGGTGGCGCGCGTCGTGATCCGATGGTATCCAGCCAGCCATCCAGGGGGCTGCTCGCGTAGGCTTGGCGCCGCGAGTTCTTGGTTAGTGCTTTGCCTCTATGGTGCAAGCGCGCGGCAATCTGATGGGATCAATCTGGGTGCATTCGTTGGCGGTTTGCTGAACCAGACGGACCAGACCAATCCGGCAATCCTCCTACAGTCCTACTCCGACTCATGGCGCCGCAGCCGCCGGTCGCCGCCGTAGTCCGGCTCGCCGCCGCCTCCCGCGCCCTGGTCCTGCTCCTCTCCCTGCTCTCCCGCCTGCTCTTCCGCCCCTACGACACCTCCGCCACCCTCCACCCGCCCTGCCTCTCCTCCTCCGCCGCCTCCCCTTCCACAGCCAACTCCTCTGCCACCGCCGCGGTCTCGTCCCTGGCTGTGTGGGACGGCGTCCACTTCGCCCGCGCCGCCGAGTGCGGCTACGAGTACGAGCAGTCCTTCGCCTTCTTCCCCCTCCTCCCCGCCTCCCTCGCCCTCCTCTCCCGTTCCGGTAAGCCACCCTTCCACCTCGCCGTTGCTCAGTTGCGTTTGCTTGATCTGATCTGATCTGGTGCTGGATTCTCGCCGTCATGTTGCAGTGTTCGCGCCCCTGGTTCCCGTGCTGGGGTACAGGGCCGTGCTCGTCGTCTCCGGGTATATTCTCAACAACGCCGCCTTCGTAGCCGCCGCCGCGTACTTCTACAGGTGATCAGCGTTCTCGTGCAATGCAAGCTTCATTAGATTTTTTATGCGCTTGCTGAATTTTGGTATAGTTAGGGACTTAGGGTGTTGAAAATGATTTCTTGTTTTAGTACAGTTCACGAGAGGGTTACAAAACAAATGGAAAAGGTCGCAATGGTCTACTACTCATAATATTTAGTTATCATGCACCCATTTCAAGTGCTGATGACCCATTTGCAGTTGCGAAATTTCCCCTTTTTTTACACTGCTACTGATCTCATGTTCATAAAACTTGATTTTTGTTCCACTCTTGCTCCGAGTTAACTATATTATTGAATGTATCATTCTGGTTTTTGCAGATTGTCTGTGCTTATTTTGAAGGATTCAAGAATAGCTTACCGAGCGACTGTTCTTTTCTGCTTCAATCCTGCCTCTGTGTTCTACTCATCACTGTAATCTCCTTTCCCTTTACGCCACAACCTGGAAAAGGAGTTATTGGTATCTCTTAACAACCTTTTGTTTTTTTGGCAGATATTCAGAAAGTCTTTATGCACTGTTTTCACTTGGTGGATTGTTCTACCTGTTTTCCGGTGCTAATACTATTGCAATGATGATGCTCGCCCTCTCTGGTTCCGCTAGGTCAAATGGAGCACTTAATGCTGGCTATTTCTGTTTTCAGGCTTTGCTACAAGCATATAATGCTGCTGTCCAGAAGAAAAGACCCATAGTAAGTTTTTATCTTAGTCTTTTATGAATTTTCCTTACAGTTTTGCATGGTGCCTTTTATTAGCTGATGTGAAGAGGCTCTATGGCCTTACATGTTAATTTGGTGTATGCAAAACTTCCATTCGGTTACATAAGCTATGATTAGCAAAGATATCTAACCACATTTCCTGGTTCTTTGGCCCAAGTTGGCATTGCAGGCCCTTATCACTGGATTCGTGCGCTCCCTTTTTATATTTATACCATTATTTGCTTTCCAAGCATATGGATATTTCAATATATGCCTAAACGGGAACTCAGAGGAGCTGAGACCATGGTGCAAAGCAAAAGTTCCTCTTTTGTACAGTTTTATTCAAAGCCACTACTGGTATCTGTTTTTATCCTAGCTTTACCAGTACTAGATTAATAATTTCTTAAAGATGTCATTTTTTTGTGCCTCTTATGTTTGATCTAGCTATAGTAGGATAGTATTATATTCTGTGTCACAAATCACATATAAGTGCTTAGCACCACAATAGTTCTTTGAGTATAAGGATTCAGGATATCTCTTGTACAAACATGAAATTCCGCATTACTCTTTTGTGCAATATGATTTACATGTTCCTTCATCCTTGTGTTCTCTTGCACCAATTGTAAATGTTGTTAGGATGGCATTCTTTGAGCTGTAGTATCCATTCTTGGGCAGGTACATGTAGTCACATGTGTGGTTCTGCATCCCATGTGGACACATGCAAAACCGCCCATTCTCGAGAACTGCCCCTAGGACATGTTGTAAGGTGCTTTGGTTGTGAAGCCCACCCCCTAGGTTCAAATCCTCAGGGGTGAAATTCCAGGTCTCATTCTTGAGGGTGTGGTATAGTTGTGGGACTGAATCATTGGATCCTTGCAGTACTTGTTTAACAAACCACCCATTCTCATCATATCATTTATGTCCGTCAGAATTTTATTAAAGCATTTATGTTGTTTGGAACCATCATTGCAAGAATGTTAATGATATGCATTTACCCTTACAAACCTCACATACTTTCTAAGTAAGCTTGCTTGCTAAATGATAATCTGTTGTCCACTTTTGGGTTACATTATTTTGATTTACATTTTTTATTTCCTTCTAGGGGAGTTGGTTTCTTGAGGTACTTTCAAGTGAAGCAGCTGCCCAACTTTCTTTTGGCTTCACCAGTATTGTCTCTTGCAGTTTATTCTATTATCCATTACACAAAATTGTTTTGCCAACTCTTTCAGTCAACTAGTATACATGAGCTATTCATTGCCAATATTGAGGGGAGATCAGTAGAAGCGTACAATAGCTCAGATGGTGCTACTGTGTTGAAGAGTGAATATTCTACTGGACTGAGTGAGGCTAAAACGAGAAAATCAGTTGCAGCTGATGACGCTTCAGCTTCTTCACATAACAATAGGTCAACTGGCCACATTCTCAAAGATCACAAGGATGAATGCACCATATTAGTTCTCCCTTTCATTTTACATCTAGCCTTCATGACATTCACAACTTTCTTTGTGATGCATGTCCAGGTCAGTGTTATCCTTATGTGTATTAAAACATAGCCTATTTGGAGACACTAAAATGCAGATTCCAATGCTTAAGTCTCGCATTTTGTTTCTTCTGTGCAGGTGTCAACAAGATTTCTGTCCGCTAGTCCACCGATTTACTGGGCTGCTTCACACATTTTGGTCTCTCCTTCTCGCTCTTCTAGAAGATGGAGCTATTTGATATGTGTTTATTTCATTGCTTACATTTTTCTTGGTAGCTTGCTCTTCTCCAACTTCTACCCGTTCACATGAGAGCAGCTAGTAAATGGACACGCCATGATGCCAATTGCTGAATTGCATCATCTCACAATCCAAGGGAGCAGTATCTCGGTGGATACCCTGGCAGAGGCCCAGAGTACACTTCTATCTTATGACAAAGCGGATGGACTGAACTAGCTTGGTCAGGAAATTCTCTTTGGTGGTGGTGTGCGTTACTGTGCAGCTGATGTACCTTGTTCCCAGCGAAATTTCAGCACAGGATATGCTTGAGTTGTTTGGTATTTTGATCAAAAACCATGCCACGGACAAATGAAATGTGTATTTAGTCCTAGAATATTATTGCGACCAACTTTGTATGGACCATTATTGTACACAATTCTTTAGTTGGCCTATTTTTTTTAGGGGCTTTCAGTGGACTTATTGCGAACGAAAATTGCACAATTACTAGATGGCACGCTGATATAGCATGCCTGCTGCTGCTGCCAGAAAATCCAGGTTTAAATTGATCGTTATATCTCGGCATCTGAAATGAGATTAAGAGCATGTCATGGTATCATCATATGTTGCTACGAAGGGCGAAGTCAAAGAAGCGTATACATCTTAACATCTGTACAAGCTGTATACATCTGGTGTCTTGCCACCAGTGCCCGCGATCTCCGATCATCCAACACCGGCAATCCAATGAGGCTACTGCGTTCGGGAGAGTTTCATCTTTCCCTATCCTCCCCCTCCCCTTGAGCCCGTCTCGGTGGAGGTAGCTTGGGGGGTCCACTTCGGTGGCTGGCCGAAGTGGTCGGAGCAGGTGGCTTCAGGGGCGTGTGTCTGGCGGCCTGTCAGCTCCTTCCGTGGTGGCGTGGTGGACCATTGTCCGTCCTCGGCGACACGGCGACCCCTGTTAGTGACGGGGCTCGTCTCAGGTCGTCTAGGTGGCGTGGCGTCTGGTCTCATTCGCTTCCCGTGCGCTGGCCACTCGGCGTGGTGGCCCCTCTCCTGCGGCGTTGGCTAACGACCTTTCCCCAACGGCGTCCCCGTTCTCTGCCCCTTGGCTTGGTCCCGTCTCTGTCGTCTTGACCCTCCCTTTCTCCGAGGGGTCGGGTGGTGTGGGCGGCCTCTTCCGCGTCAAGGAGCGGCGTTCATCTGCGCTGTCCAGCTCTTCGTCTTCGGCCAGCGGCTCGGTTCTTCTGTTGCTTTCAACCTTCGGCGGCCTCTGCCTTTTGCGCTAGTAGGGTTGGTCTTGGGCGAAAACCTTGCCCTTTTGGGCTGGTGTTGGCGTCACCTTTGGTGTTGTTCCCTTCTTGGAGGCATCACTTTCAGACCTTACTGTGCTCTGGGTGAAAACCCTATCGGCCTTGCGGCGGCGGCGGGTTCTCCCCGTCGTTTACTTTGTTGGAGGCGTCGTGGTTGCCGTCTCGCGTTTTGGGCTTCCGTTGGGTCTGCTGTTTTAGGAGTCGTTCGTAGCTGCGTGAGTGTTGGTGGTGTTTTCCCTTCTCCCTCTCCTGTATCTCTCCCTGTTCGATCTTTCCCTATCCCAGTGTAAAGTTGCGTATCCCTAAAACCTAAACATATAATTATGCAATATAAATAAACACTTTATATATAGAATTGTGATGACACATGCGCTTATAAGTAGTTATTTAGGATATTGGGTAATGTACACACATGTCTTAGACCTTGATCGAGAAGTTTGGGACGTATAGATATAGACGCAGCGGAAGTGTGGTGGACGTCGACGCGACGGGTGGTGAGCCACCGGCGGCGACATGGAAACCACGGTGGCTCGACTGGCAGGAGGACAGATGTAGAAGCAAAACACTCACAGCGGTGTCTTCCAATGGGCAGGCAATGGCAGCACCTCGGGAAGCAGAGCACAGAAGGTGAAGGCGACTCGAAGATACGTTGGCGGAAGTAAGACCGGGCTCTATACATCGGCGTCGTGGTGGAGAAGCTTTCACCAGCATTCAGCGATGGAGAACGACTGGTGGAGGACCTAGGGCGGCCGCTGGGAGATGAAGATTTTGTGATGAGGTGATTTTCCAATTAATAAAAATATTTTTGGGATGTTTTTTTGGAATTTTGGACAATTTTTGGATTGAAATTGGTGATTTTTGGATCAATATTTTAAATATTTGTGATTTATTGGACTATTATAAGATTTTTCAGGATTTATTTGGATATATTTTTTGAAGTAAAAAGAGCAATGTGTACGTGAGTGCATGTATGTGAGTGCATGTAGCTAGTTGTGCATGTGGCCAAAGTGGAGATGAATGTAGCTAGTTGTGCATGTAGGCATCCGTGCGTAGTCCCTCCGTCATCGCCCATGCCGCCACTTCATCGAGCGTCGCCCCTCCATGCGCCACCCGCCACCTCCTATCTCCATGTCGCGGTCTCCGTGCGCTGCCCCTCCGCCATTGCCCGCGCCTTCCCTTCGTTGAGAACTACCCCGTCGTGCGCCGCCCCTCCGCTGTCGCCCGCGCGGCCCCTTCACCGAGTGCCGACCCTCCATGCGTCGCCCAGCGCCTCCTATTCATGACGAGGTCATCTTTGTTCGCCAAACACTGTTTCATTTTGAGTACGCACGATCATGTTGCTATGTTCGGTTGTTGATGAGCTTGGATGCCTAAAATTCTTGCTGACATGTAGCAATGCCGACGGAGATATACATACTAATTTGTATTGCACTTTTTTATTGGCTCTTTGTGTTCTTATTATTATGGTCTGAATCTTGTAAAAACTTGACCTGCACATAGAGTCTGTATTTTCTTGTTTTATTTTCACGAGTGGAATCGCAACATGTAAATGGAAAACTGGTCGTGCGTAAAAAAAAATGGATTTGGATGATGAGTGAACAAATCCTAAGGAGTAAATCATGTGATACCATCAGGTTGTCGTTGGGGAGGTGCTCATACAACAGCAAGCTCGTCGCTCCATCGTCGCCGGTGATGCTGATGTGCCGGATGGAGCTCAGCGTGCCCACCTCCGCGTCGAACTCGCTGCACCACACCGACATTGCTGACGCCGACAGCAGCATGGCGGACGACGATGAAACTGAACAATTGTTCTCTAATTTACCATTTGGTATTTTAGTGTATGTGTGCTAATATATTCTGTCAATTACTTTTCACCGGTACTCTTCACTGGTGATTGTCCCAATAATTTTACTGCTTTAGCAATTTAGGTCATGTTCTTTTGAGATGATATGAACGACTGAAATGACTAAATTTCTAGAGCTTTTTAAGTTAGCCTCGAGATTCGGATCCATTTCGTTAGAATTGCTTTTTAAAACGTTAGGACCCAACTTTGAAACAACAAAAAAACAGGTTCAAAAAACTCAAAAACATATTTTTTTTAAAGAATATAGATAAGTCGTTAAGCTGTTAAGCCGTTAAACTGTTAAGCTCAAAATGACAAAGCCTTAGTGTTCTTGCCTTGGTTTGTACGATGATATTGATTCTCAGTTGGTATTTCTTATTTTAATATTCTTAAAAAATATTGCTTACTCATTGATATATTTGCAGATGGACAGTTGTCTAATTGATGACTAGAGGATTTGTGTTGATTTTAGTCAAAGTGTTTCAAAACTGTGGGGTTAGTTCACACAAAGTAAACAAAACTCCCTCTCTCATCAGCCAATATGCAGTGTTTGCTTAATCTCATCTGTGGGGTTAATCCGTCTCCATCTCACAGTTTTTATTCCAGACCAATATGCAACATTTAATTGATCAAATGCAATAAGCAAAATTCGCACGACATGATGGGTCCATTGGCCTAGCATCAGATCCAAAAATATGATTTAGGGTCGGTCCATAGATACGATAGTTTCTTTTGGGTCACGTGGCCTGGATCTGGTCCACGCTGGGCCGGACTGTTCTCATCTCATTAGGGATGGGTAGAAAAAAATGAAACCAAAAAACTGAACCGAACCGAATACACCGAAAAGTTCAGCATTCAGTATTTCCTAGAAATTTCGGTAGCAAATTTGAGAAACTTCGTTAGTTTGGTTCAGTTTCGGTATCTGCTTCTGAATACCGAACATATCGAGATTGTGGATCACAAAGGGGGCGCTGTGTGTTACCCCTTTCCTTTCATTTTCTCTTTCTTCTTCCTTTGGATCGGTTGACACCACAAAGGGGCCCTGTCGTGCCGCCTTCTTTACCGAGTCGCCTCTTCCTCCACGACAAGGCGCACCGCTGCCGTCGGCTCCACCGCCGTCTCCGCCGCACCCTGGCCGTGAGACGCCACCACGACGTTGCCCCAATCCGGGCCGGTGCCCCGCCGTCCTCCTCCAACGCCTTCGGCCGGTGCGCCGCCCTGCCTAGATCCGTGCCACCGGGTTCCCGATTTCCTCCGCGGCGACGTCGTCGACGCGGGACACCTCCATCTTTAGATCAGGTAGCGTCCCAACCCTCCACCTCGGTCAGCGCCTCGGTGGACCCAGCGAGCCCGTCCCCGACCTCCTACGCTGGTGAGGCCTTCCACCGGCTCGACCATATGACACGCCTAGTGCCACACCATGCAGCGTCATCGTTGGCCTGCGCCCATCTAGGCCCGCCTTGCCGCTACATGCATGGCAGTGTCGTCACCGGTCTCACTGTTGTATGGCCACGCACCGCCGCCATGGCCTAGAGCTACGGCATCATCGCCGTGGCCCTTCGCCGCAGCATGGTTTCGCCCATCAACGACAACATCACCTAGGTATATGGGGAAGGTTCCCTAAACTGTGTGCCCAAGGTGGGCGGCCAGGTTCGCAAAGCGGCGCGGTGGAGGGTGGCCGAGCGAGGTGGGACGAACAATGGCGTGGTGGAGGCGGCACGATTGAGAGGGGAGGAGGAGATGGGCGGCTGACCGTTGGTGCTGCAACCTGGCATTTTTGTGAAGTTTCAAATAGTTTTTCTTAGAGTTCATAACATAATTTTTCATAATTTTTAAAGTCTTTAAAACGTCTTTTAAAGGAACACAATTTTTTTAGATTAAAATTTTCATCAACATTTAGCTCAAAAAACAAGGCCAAAGTAGGATGGGGAGAAGAGTGGAGATAAAGGAGGGACGAGGAGGTGAGAGCATCCGCATCAAGGCCTCTATCTTCACCCTTTATTTCATTTTTAGCTACTCCCTCTACCCTTCACTTTAAATTTTCTTCACATTTTACACTAAACTCTAAAAGATTACTTCCCTTCATCCGCTACTCTATTCACAGTATTTTAGATTGACCGCTGCAAATGCTGTCAGGACTCAGGAGTGATTAATCTGCACGGGCGGTGGGACTCGGAGACCTAAAAGATTGGACACGCTGTTCACCGGCCGATCCAAGCTCCATTCTAAACAGCTCGAGCCGACGTACCACACATCACAACTATAGACTTTTTGTAACATCCCAATTTTGGGATCAATTCAAAAATTGCTTGAATTTTACAAATTCGTTTGAATTTGAACTCGACCTGACACGTGGGCCCAACCCTCTCTCCGTTTCTCTCTCTTCCTCGCTCCCTGCCCGGTGGCCCTGCCCGTCGCTGGTTCTGCTCTGCGCCTGCTCTGAACCGCCTTTGGGTCACGTGGCCTGGATCTGGTCCACGCTAGGCCGGACCGTTCTCATCTCATTAGGTATGGGTAGAAAAAAATGAAACCAAAAAACTAAACCGAACCAAATACACTGAAAAGTTCAGCATTTTGGTATTTCCTAGAAATTTCGGTAGCAAATTTGAGAAACTTCGGTAGTTTGGTTCGGTTTCGGTATCTACTTCTGAATACCGAACATATCGAGATTGTGGATCACAAAGGGGGCGCTGTGTGTTACCCCTTTCCTTTCATTTTCTCTTTCTTCTTCCTTTGGATCGGCTGAGACCACAACGGGGCGCTGTCCTGCCACCTTCTTCACTGAGCCGCCTCTTCCTCCATGACAAGGCGCACCGCTGCCGTCGGCTCCACCGCCGTCTCCGCCGCACCCCGGCCGTGAGATGCCACCACGACGTTGCCCCAATCCGGGCCAGTGCCCCGTCGTCCTCCTCCAATGCCTTCGGCCGGTGCGCCGCCCTGCCTAGATCTGTGCTACCGGTTTCCCGATTTCCTCCGCGGCGACGTCGTCGACGCTGGCCACCTCCATCCTCAGATCAGGTAGCGTCCCAACCCTCTACCTCGGTCAGCGCCTCGGTGGACCCAGCGAGCCCACCCCCAACCTCCTACGCTGGCGAGGCCTTCCGCCTTGAAGCGGCGCGGCGGCGGCCAGCCCACCGGCTCCACCATATGACACGCCTAGTGCCACACCATGCAGCGTCGTTGTTGGCCTGCGCCCATCTAGGCCCGCCTTGCCGCTACATGTCAGTGTCGTCACCGGTCTCACTGTCGCATGGCCGCGCGCCGCCGCCATGGCCTAGAGCTGCGGCATCATCGCCGTGGCCCTCCGCCGCAGCATGGTTCCGCCCATCGACGACAGCATCACCTAGGTATATGGGGAAGGTTCCCTAAACTGTGTGCCCAAGATGGGTGCCAGGTTCGCAAAGCGGCGCGGTGGAGGGTGGCCGAGCGAGGTGGGACGGACAATGGCGTGGTGGAGGCGGCACGATTGAGAGGGGAGGAGGAGATGGGCGGCTGACCGTTGGTGCTGCAACCTGACATTTTTGTGAAGTGTCAAATAGTTTTTCCTAGAGTTCATAACATAATTTTTTCATAATTTTTAAAGTCTTTAAAACGCCTTTTAAAGGAACACAATTTTTTTAGATTAAAATTTTCATGAACATTTAACTCAAAAAACAAGGCCAAAGTAGGATGGGGAGAAGAGTGGAGATAAAGAAGGGACGAGGAGGTGAGAGCATCCGAATCAAGGCCTCTATCCTCACCCTTTATTTCATTTTTAGCTACTCCCTCTATCCTTCACTTTAAATTTTCTTCACATTTTACACTAAACTCTAAAAGATTACTTTCCTTCATCTGCTACTCTATTCACAGTATTTTAGAGTGACCGCTGCAAATGCTGTCTGGACTCAGGAGTGATTAATCTGCACGGGCGGTGGGACTCGAAGACCTAGAAGATTGGACGCGCTGTTCACCAGCCGATCCGAGCTCCATTCTAACGGCTCGAGCCGACGTACCACACATCACATCTACAGGCTTTTTGTAACATCCCAATTTTGGGATCAATTCAAAAATTGCTTGAACTTTACAAATTCGTTTGAATTTGAACTCGACCTGACACGTGGGCCCAAACCTCTCTCTCTTCATTTCTCTCTCTTCCTTGCTCCCTGCCCGGTGGCCCTGCCCGTCGCTGGTTCTGCTCTGCGCCTGCTCTGAACCGCCGCTCGCGCGTCGTGTTCCCCCTGCCACGCCTCCCGCGCTATCATCACCCCGCCGCTGGCCGCCGCGCCGCTCGCCCCTTTTGCTCGCTGAGCGCGCCTTCGGGCCAGTAGCACCACCTCGAGCATATGAAACCCCTAACTGCCCCATCGGCCTCGCCTTTCCGATTTTCCCCCAAATTCGCTTCTCGCCGGCGCCGAAGCAACCCCGGCGAACCCTTGAGCCATTATGTAATTCCTCTCGCCCGGAACTTCTCGGAACCCCTCCTAAGATTTCCCCTCTCTTGATTTCAGCGGAGGTGCCCGGAGCCACCGTACCGGTGCCGCCCCTGTTTTGGTCGCCGCCGGGAGCCTCGCCGTCAGCTACCTCCATCCAACAGCGCGCCCATCCTTGAGCTCAGTAAGCATCCATGTCATCCCCTCATGCTTTCCGTCCATTATCATAGCGTGTAAATCCCTAGCGAGTGCTAGCAACACCGGCGAACCTTTGGCTCTGCTGCCGCGTCTGGACCTCTCCAGTCCCGTCGTGTGCGTCATGGAGTCGCTAGGGTGCCGTAGGCGTCTGAGCATGAATGCTCTCGACGGGAGCGTGACTGCAGCGCCGCCGCGTCGCTCGCCATTGCCTTCGGCCACGTCTTCGAGCTGGAGGTAGACGACGACCCAGGGCCGTCGGATCAGCGTCTAGATTCGTGTGGGCTAAAAGCTTAGAGGCACTGACATGCGGGCCCCACCTACCAGTTGAATCCCGCACGCGCCGGTTAAAAACCGTAACCCTGTGTCTCTGCCATGTGGGCCCTGGACCCACCTGTCCGGTTAAGTGGAAGCGCCACGGGTGGAAAACGCCAGCTCCGTGCGGAGACGCCCCGTGAAAGCCGCTTTCAACGTTTTCGTCCTGGCCGGCGCAGGCGCTCGCATGCGTGGGTCGTGGGCCGAAATTGTTGACTAGGCCGGCTCGCTGGTTTGTTCGGCCCAGTGCGGATTATTATCTTTCCAGCAAGTTTATCCATTTAATAATCCTCGAAATCGATTTAGATTTATTTAAGATAGCTAAGGGCTCCCAAAAATTCTAGAAAAATTTAGATAAATAGTATAGACCATTTTTTATTTTATAAAAATATAAAATCCACACTGTAATGAAGGATTAGCACTGTTCCTTAATTTGGATAGAATTTCCTATAAGAAATGATTAAAATAGAAACTAGGATGATTTTGGTTATATTAAATAATGAATCTGACACTAGATATTCAATAGCAAAATAAAATGGATAGGTAAATGCCTTCATGAATTTGGAACAATTTAAAAATGTCATTCTTGCTTAATTTGTCCGTAGGAATATTTAAGTACTAAACACCAACAAATAACTAGCACATTCCTTATTAAATTAATTAAGGGGCTGACTTTAGAAAATACATTAATGAGAGGTATAACTTAGGATCACCTCATATATTTAAGGGCACCTAGTAAAATGTCAACTCCGATAAACTTTACCCCGTACGTAGGTTGAATTTCGAAAAGTCGTCATCTTATGTCGCTTAAAAACCCTAATCACCCAATTACGACCTTATCATACGAAATCGTATTTTGGGGTATAGTAGACTATTATATACTGATAATATCATTTATCAATGCACTCTGTCATGCATAGCATATCAAATGAAAATTAGATTCGCTAATCGATCTTAGGCATTAATGCCGAGAGTAAAGCCTAGGTCATGCATGCATCATGATTTCTGTTGCATTAGAAAGTAATTATTGATTTGATTACATGATTAGACATAGGCGATCCCGAAGGAAGGTTTGGGGACGTCGAGGAGGAACACCTACCTGAGCAAGGCGAGTTAACACTTACTCTTTAGATGTTCTCCGTATTAGGGAGAGATTGCGACTTTCCCTAGTGCGGATTAACATCGCTAATATCATGTCCATTACCCAGTTTTCTGATAATTATTTTGTTTATTACTTAAATGTATTCTTAGTACTCTGCCTAATTGTTAATCATGTAATACTTATACATGCCTGCCCTTGATCTGTTTAGCATTAATGACTGCCTTGATTGTCATTACTCTTGCTAGCCTATGATTAGTCTGGTAATCACTTTAATCCTACCTAATGGGTAAAATTTGCTTAGATTGGCTTAGACTTAAACAAAACTTCTGGCTAATCGCCACGGAACGGTGAACCGATATTCACCGGTCATTTATTCACTTCATTAAAATGGGATATGACGTATGGCAGTTATGGCTGTTAGTTGCATGTTGGGCTGCTTGTGTTTGGGGGTAAGGTTATGTGGGAGGTCGGTCTGGTTTGGTCGGATTGGTTGGGATAGTCCAAGTGTGGTACAGTCGATCATCGTGGAAGTAGAGATTGATCGGTGGGTTACCCCTAGTGGACATCCTGATGAATGATGGAGGCACAGGATGCCTAGTGCTAGGTTTAGGCAGGGCTTACCCAGGAGGAACGCGGAGTACGTAACACGTGTAGCGGGGAGATCGCTGCCATCTGAGGGATGGTTCCAACACAACGCGTGGCCATCGCGCGGAGTACGAGTCCTGGATCGCCAGCTGTGAGCGCTCTGCGGAGGCCCTCTGGGACCATTCTCGATAGGGACTGGCATGGGTTATCACCGAGGGTGATAAAGGCCACACTTCTCCAGGGTGACAGTCGGCTAGTGAGGGATGGCAACCCCCTAGGCCAAGGCGGGCATGCCATGGCAAGTGTGGTCCACAACAGGATTGCCAAATCCTGGAAAGATGGCGGATCTAGAAAATGTTGGGGGCAACCGGAAGGAAGTCGGGATGATCGGTCAAGCTGGTTTGGGTATTTGGTCGACAGTTAGTCTACTGTGGGATGGTTGTAAGAGTTTGTTGATCAGTCGAGATGAGGTGCATTAGTAAGGTGGTAAACCTTTGATTTATATAAACAAAGACCAATTCAGCTATGTGATCTTTCGTACTAGTGTACCGATCCAGGGGCTAGTGCATGGGATTCCGACTCTCATTTTTGTCTCTATTTCATCTGGAATCCAAAATGCATAGAACAAATTTCATAATTCATCTAAAATCCTAATAAACTTATTTTAAATACTTTCTTTAGACAAGGGAATCGAGGAAGACCCTTACGAGTGCCATGATGATGACGAACAAGGTTTCGGTGGACTTGAAGAGTCTTAAGGGTTGCTCTGGTCGCTGGCAGGAAACTTAGCCGATAGGAGATTTTTTTGAATACATATTTTGGGTGATAGCTGCAATACTCTGAACATTGTTTTGTAATATTAAGGCGTGTATTGTTCGCCTTACTAAACTCGCCCAAGGGCGTAACTTGGTATGTAATATTCAGGGATTCTATTTAATCGATGTATGCTTGTATCAGCTATGTGATCTTCCGCACTAGTGTACCGATCCAGGGGCTAGTGCATGGAATTCCGACTCTCATTTTTGTCTCTATTTCATCTGAAATCCAAAATGCATAGAACAAATTTCATAATTCATCTAAAATCCTAATAAACTTATTTTAAATACTTTTTTATATTTTTAATTTTTAATTTTTTTATTAGCTAAATTGTTTCAACAGTCTATATAGATTGTTTCCAATAGGCTAAACTAGTTATTTCAGCAGGCTAGACATATTGTTCCAATAGAAAAAACTAATTGTTGCACTTGGCTAGACATATCGTTCCAGTATGCTAAACTAATTGTTTCAACAGACCAAAAATATTGTTCCAATAGGTTGTACAAATTGTTTCAACAGACTAGATAGATTGTTCCAACAGGCTAAACTAATTGTTTCAACGTGCCAAACATATTGTTCCAATAGGTTGTACAAATTATTTCATTAGGCTAGACAAATTGTTTCAATAGGCTAAACTAGTTATTTCAGCAGGCTATATATATTGTTCCAATGGGCTAAACCAATTGTTTTTTCATGCTATCTGTCTTTTTTTTTTTAATGTAGATTGGATTCTTATTAGCGGCGTGCTTCTGTGCTACTACCTTCGGGGTAGATGGCTATGAGGCTCTTTATGTTATTTTGACTTTTGAGTAGTTGTAGTTCTACTATGTAGAAAGCCTAATTTCATATTTTTATTTATGTCCTTTTTTAAGTGAATTTGACTATCAAATTAATGTGATCGTTAACTTGCATTATTTTAACTTTGTGTGCACATATTTTTTTTTTCTAGTTTTTCTATATTAGGGCATTAGGCCGAGGATAGGTGCACGTCTAATTTCAGGTTTGTCCTCACCTTGATTTTCATCCTATCACTGACGTCGTAGGCCTTCACCGCCGCCTAGGCCATTGCCGTCTCCAGGACCGAGAAGGCGATCGGTTTGGAGCGATGGGAAAGGACTTGTGCGGGCACACAGCCCACTCGTGTGCAGCCGGGCACTCACGGTTGCGCCTCGTTCTCGCGCGGAGATGCTGCGCTACGCCCATGCATGCATGCATGCATGCATGCGCTGGAGGCTTCAGCCCGTTTGCATCCGCTCGCGTAACAAGGAACAAATGCACGCGTGCATTAGCTGCGCGCTACCACGGCAGAGGAGCCGAACTGTGTCCTCGAAGGGTTTAATTGGTGGCCGTTTCAATTCTCTGGCTGACAATTTTGTGGTCGATCTTCACCTGTACTTGACTAGCGTGGACGAGCATCAACAAAATCTGTTTCTTCTTCCTAGAATCCTAGGTCAATAGCTCGGGTAGTTTCTTTCACCATGCTTCCGTTCATATTTACTAGCAACAACATGGATTTTCTTTTAATTAGACTTTACGGCTAGAGACTCAAATGCAATTAATTAATGTAATCTTCATTTGATTCAGGTTGGCTTGAATGGGCATAAGATATATAGAGGTGGCTAACGCATGCATGGTAGATAGATTCATGTAATGGACTGCATGCAAGTTTTGCCTTTCCATTATGCTTCAAATGTATATGTTGTTGATTAGAACTTCTTGTTCGTACCCATATTTAGCTAGACATTAGCCTACCAGTTTCGAATGTAAGTGCTATGATGGCGATGCTGACATACATGTTTTCTCCATGCATATCGTTGCTTAGAGCATATATCTACAAGAGAGCCCCTAAACAGCGTAGCTACGTACACTGCCGCATTGCTGCAGTTCTAGTCACTTTGGCCGCCGCACTGCTGCTTATTGTTGAGCGCCGTTTGCCAGCCACCGCCTCAGCTTGTGTGTGTGCTACCTTGCTCGTAGGGATTAGTATCTCGGAAGGGCAAAAATTTTGGGCTCTGGCAAAATAATTGAAACCCACCAAATCCATAATTTTGCTAGAAATTTCAAATTTGGATGAGATTTACCAAAATCTAGCATCTAGCATTATATTGCCATAGGGTTTAGGGTAGATGCTACGACGATGTTGTCTCTGCTCTTTTTCTAGATTTTTATAAAATCGCACAAATTGATTCTCTAAGAACTTCAAACAGAAAGTTTGAAACTCGATCGGTGTTCACCTCATGGCGCCCAAATGCTTTGCCCAAGAGTTATTTTTTTTTAGATAGATATGAAATTTAAACAACTTTTGGCTCTAGAATCATCGATTTTCTAGATGTTTTAAATATTTCTAGACTATAAGCTGCGTGAAGGAAAATTTTTGGATAGAAGTAGAACTTGATCTGTAGCCTCTTCTGTGTTGCAAAAAGTTCTCTAATAACATGTGCAACCTCAAGGCATGCTGGATCAATATAACCAGAAGAAGGATGTGAAGCAAATAAAAAAACAAAGAAACAAGATCAAACACAAGAACTAGTGAAGAACTTGAATGAACATGATTGATTTCATTGCTTTGAGTTGTGGATAATACAAAGCGGCACCTTGGTGGGAAAATACTTCACAAGTGCACCAAAAACCGCCCAAATCTCAAACTCTCTCCCTCTCAAAGTGGTAGGTTGGGAGGTACCCCTCCCATCCTTTTATAGCCCAAAAGTGTAGTAACTTCTATTGAGAAACCGGTTGGGCTTGCAGCCCATCCGGCCTGTAGAATGGGCCCGCTACCTAAACCTAGCCCATACGTATTCTATATAAAGAGAGGAGGTCCCACTAGTATTGATGGATGACAGAAAGAATGAAAAGAAAGGAAAAAGGCCCCATCATACCTCTGTGTTCGTACTCGTGTATGTTTCTCACGTGAATGAGAGATGAAAGATTAGGGGATCCTCTTGTACTACACCCGATAGCAAGCAATCACAACATGTTATGCCTCTACCATCACTATCAGTAAGATGAATATCAAGAATGAATTCTCTAGCATTCTTTAATCCCTTCTTTGAATTGAATTATATCATATCCATTTTTCATGCATAAAAACATCAATCATGTGCAGATTGAAATTGTCGGGACCTTCCCAATAGATTGGTGTCAATCCGTGAAAAAATTAGATCGATTTGGGAATTGGCCATGAAGGCATCATTGCACCCGTATGCATCAGAATGAAGCCGCTTTCTAACTATTGCCTGTAATACCTAGGTATCGTTTCATACATACAGAGATAATGTCAACCTAAATATTACATAACATAGTTCCAACCCACAGGCAGACTCATTTAACAGTACGGCTTACCGACCATATACCATAATATGGAGGATCATCAGAATTTATGAAAGACAACAGAACAAAAGGATAACTAAAAGTATCTCCAATGGCTATGCATCTCTACAAACAACTGGAGTGACCTCTAAACCTCGTTGTGGCCATCGTAGTTCAGATCATCTTCTTCATTACACTCATAAGGATCCACAACATGACCTCCATCCAAAAGAGTATGAGTATGCAAGGTCAGTGTAATCCAAACAGTAGCTAGTTAACACCCCTCCTAATACATTTAGTGATAAGAGATCCAAGAGAAGGGGGAAGGTTCTTTTACTTGCGTAAAAAAGAGGGAGAAGGGAAGGACAACCGCGGTCAGCTGGGATCCTCTGAATAGAAGATGAGGGGAGGACTGAGCCCGAGGACATACCTTGCAGGCGACGTCGAGCGGCGTAGCAAGCGGGCGTTGCAGCCTTGCAGGGGAGGGCCAGGTGGAGTAGCCTAGGGGCGGCGGTGTCACAGGGGACGGTCATGTGACGTAGTAGTGGAGGCGGTGGCGACCAGGTGGTGGCATGCATGGCGCAACAGGGGCGACGAGGGGTCGGGTGGCAGGACGACTCAACAAGGACTGTAGAGCGGTGGCAGTGAGGGGAGGGGGGACGACGGCTAGGACAGCCGGGCGGGAGGGAGGAGCAGCAGGCGAGCAACAGACAGGGAGCAACACAGCCGCTGCGGCGAAAAGTGTGAGCAGGGGGAAGTGGAGGCTTGAGGAGCCGGTTTAGGTGTATCATTGAGAAGCCCTATCTCTGCTGGGCCAAATGCTGGTAAAAAAAAAAAATTGGACCAAAATTATTTGAGCGATATGGGTTTTTTTTTATCATGATCCGGAAGATGCCAATTTCGTGAAAATTTTGTCGGAATTTTAACCACACTAGCTTCTGGCCTGCTCGCGGTGCGAGAATGAACAAAAAACCAATTACTTAGAAATTGAAACGAGGGTTTTTTTAAAAAAAAAAATTTCAGCACAAATCTTAGAATAAATTTGATCTCAGACTCACAGTGAATGTAAGTATCCTCACATACCGTTTTGCATGTATGGGAGTTTTTTATCGACGCTCGAAGAATCTGGAGAGTGGGGAGCGGATCGGAGAGAGGATCATGCGCCGCTTAGGTTTTCACTGGAGAAAGCCGAGAGGGAAGAAGAGGGGGACGCCGAATTGAGGGAACCGCGAAAACGGGCTAGTGCAAGTGCGCACCCACCCCGGCCGCTCGAGACCGTGCGATGGGAAGCGAACGATCAGATCGAGGCCGTGGCCTCGCGCAGGGCGAGGGTGGAAATTGAGGGGGTATATGAGGGCTTATCTGCAAAAGTAGAACCCTCAGAAAGAGAAAACTGAAAAGCCCTCCCTACCGCGTTACAGGCGCCGCCGCCGTTGCAAGCCGTCGACGTATTCTGTCCGTCGCCGCCGCCGCCGCGGCAGGTAGCCTCCGGTGTCTCCGTCTTCGGCGAGCTGACTGCGGCGAGGTAAGGCCCTTTCTCAGATCCACCTCCCGGGCTTCCGGCTTGCAGGGCTTGCGCCCCGGCTCTACTGCCAGGCCCCGCCGCCGCTGGACGCCGCCCCGCCGACTGCCGCTAGCCCGCTGGCCGCTACTGAGGTGAGGTTCGAGGACCGAGGTTAATTGATATAGATTGTTCCACTGTTAATTGTTCATTGGCCGCCATTGTTCGTTGTTCATTGTGAATTATTGATTATTCCAATGTTAATTGGATTCTACTATTTTCGTCATAAATTAGTCACACATGTCGACTTAGACTTAGACTTGCCACAGTCTTTGCTTGAAGCTAAACTTGTCAAACTTTGCCATGCCTAACATGCTAAAATTGCCTAAGCTTAGTTCTTCAAATTCCTAGCCACACTTTTTCAGCCACAAGCAAATTTGCCACACTTTGATATGTGTATGACATGTAGGGTCTACGTGGCTGAAAAGGAATCTTGACTAACCTTAGGTGTGAACCAAACAATAGCCTAACTCAGTCAAACTTTCCTAATCGATAAACTATATTTTAGATTTCCAAATGACATGGTAGGAAATTATACCAAGGACGTGGCTTGTGTTTAATTATTAACACGGTAGTCAAACTAACTAGACCGGCTCTATTAGCTAGGTATTTAATTGGGAAAATTAAGTATATGCCACTCAAAAGAGTGGCAATTGATAATATACCACTCCAAAGAGTGTTATTAAGTATATGCCACCCCAAAGGATGACTCCTTAATAATATGCCATTTTGGTATTTTCTCTTAACTAAATCCCATTTTCTAATTCTAAATGACCAATCTACCCCTCCCTTCATATTCCCTGGATCGATCGTTAGGGGTGGCTTTGCAGATTGATCTCCCTTCATATATGTGTGCAAGTGATATACACAAACAAGAGCTTCATGGTTTCTGGATTAAATCAAACACGGATGTATATGTGTGCAAGTGCACATCTTTGCTTCTTTTTTTCTAGTCAATCATCTCTGTTGCATGGTCCTGGCAAACATGAGCTTGGCTCGCAGGCACGCATGGGCGAGCAGGCACGGCGCGAGCAGAAGCATGGGCGAGCTGGCACGGCGCGAGCGGGCCTGGGCAAGCAGGAGCATGGGCGAGCAGGCACGGCGCGAGCAGAAGCCTGGGCGAGTAGGCGCCTGGCGCGAGCGGGCCTGGGCGAGCAGGCGCCTGGCGCGGGAGCCAGAGAATATGAAGGGAGGGGTAGATTGGTCATTTAGAATTAGAAAATGGGATTTAGTTAAGGAAAAATATCAAAATGGCATATTATTAAGGAGTCATCCTTTGGGGTGGCATATACTTAATAACACTCTTTGGAGTGGCATATTATCAATTGCCACTCTTTTGAGTGGCATATACTTAATTTTCCCTTTTTAATTCACAACATAGATAATCCACAAATCATACTGCATGCAATTTCATAAGTAAAACAACATAAATTTAGATAAAATCATTGGTTAGAAGGATGATCTATAGAGATAGAATTGTAGTCCTGGTTGTCAAATTGATCCTCGGGGTTTTCCAGATCTATACACGAACAATTAAATGACACAAAAATACGCATAATACACATGAAACATCAGGCAAAGTGTGAAACCATAGGATTAATTTAAGTCATGTGCTTCACTTACAACCCTAGATACACATGACATGATCTGCATTTTGCAACCTGCAATGGCCATTGGCTCACCTGAGGAGAACCGGAGGAGGAGGCCAGGGCGGCGGCCTGGGGGGCGAGCCAGCGAGGCAGGAAGCCGGGCGGCGCCGGCGGCCTGGGGTGGGCGGTGGCCCGGTCACCGGTGGGGGAGTGGGGGGCGTCGGGGCCAGGCGAACAGGAGGACTGGAGGAGGAGGCCGGGGCGGCGGCCGCGGCCGACGGCGGGCGTCGGGGTGGGGGCGTGCCGGCGTGGGGTGCTGTGGGCTGTGGCGGCTAGGGCTAGGTGGGGGAGGGAGCCAGGGAGGGGGCGTCGGGCTGGGGGCTGGGCGCTGTGGCGGACGGGGAAGTAAAAATCATCGGAGGTACTATCCTCTGACTTTGAGTCAATATGTGGGAGTCAATATGTGGGTCTCAGTACGTCAGAGGATATACGTCTGAGGGAGGGGGGCGGGGTGTTCCTACCATGGGCCACGCCCTGGGCCGCGGCCCAGGGCCCAAGGCTTGGGTCCACCCCTGCGCCTAATGTTAGAAAAGTTTAATTAAGTTAGGTTGTTGTTTGGTTCACACCTAAGGTTAGTCAAGATTCCTTTTCAGCCACGTATATCCTATATGCCATACACACATCAAAGTGTGGCAAATTTGCTTGTGGCTGAAAAAGTGTGGCTAGAAATTTGAAGAACTAAGCTTAGCCAATTTTAGCATGTTAGGCATGACAAAGTTTGGCAAGTTTAGTTTCAAGCAAAGACTGGAGTGAGTCTAAGTCTAAGTCGACATGTGAGACTAATTTACGACAAAAATAATAGCATCCAATTAACATTGGAATAATAAATAATTCACAATGAACAACTAACAATGGCGGCCAATGAACAATTAACAATGGAACAATCTATATCAATTAACCGCGGTCCTTGGACCTCACCTCAGTAGCGGCCAGCGGGCTAGCGGCAGTCGGCGGGGCGGCGTCCAGCGGCGACGGGGCCCGGCAGTAGAGCTGGGACGCAAGCCCGTGCAAGCCGGAAGCTCGGGATGTGGATCTGAGAAAGGGCCTTACCTCGCTGCAATCAGCTCGCCAGAGACGGAGACACCGAAGGCTACCCGCGGCGGCGGCGGCGGGCGGAATACGTCAACGGCTTGCAACGGCGGCGGCGCCGGTATCGCGCTAGGGAGGGCTTTTCGGTTTTCTCTTTCTGAGGGTTCCACTTTTGCAGATAAGCCCCCATATACCCCCTCAATTTCTACCCTCACCCTGCACGTAGCCACGGCCTCGATATGATCGTTCGCTTCCCATCGCACGGTCCCGCTCGATCGGGGCGTGTTAGCACTTGCACTTAGCCCGTTTTCGCGGTTCCCTCAATTCGGCGTCCCTCCTCTTCTTCCCTCGGCTTTCTCCAGTGAAAACCTAAGCGGCGCCTGATCCTCTCTAGGATCCGCTCCCCACTCTCCAAATTCCCCAGTAAAGATCGCATTTTTATCGACGGATCCTTCGCCTTCACACCCCTCCCCTCGATCGCGCGGGCGGTGTTGCTCGCTGCGCTGTTACTCTCGGTTCGTTCCCTTTCTTTTTTGTTGGTTTTTCTTTTTTGGGATTTCTTGTGTTGGATTGGATGTGGGCTGGTCTTGATTGGGGGCTGGTCTTTGCAGGTTGCATCGTGATGGCCGGCGATGCCGACGATGGTTGGGACGGGGAGACCCAGGCTTTGGATGGGGGACGCCTCCCGTTGGTGAGTGATGACTGTTTCTTCATTGATTCTTTCAGTAGCTGGTGTAATAAAGGTACTGACTTTGGCTGCGTGTTGTGGTTAGGGTCTCCCTTTGGTAACGGCGATACGAGGCAGCGCGAGGGTGATGACGGTGACGATACTCAGGTGGTGGATGAGGCTGAGGCTGAGATCGAGACCCAATTAGTTGATGATGGATTGTGCGAGGAGGAGGCGGGGATGGCTGGTGATTGGGAAGAAACCCAGTTGGTGGAGGATTCCGAGGAGGATGGTGAGCCGGAGAAGATGCACGTGGTGGCAGAATTTCAAGAAGAGCAAGATGACAACGGCTTGGAGGATAATGCCGGTGATTGGGCTAAGACCCAGTTGGTTGAAGAATGTGAGTGGAAGATGGTGGGAATGCTGGTGTTGGCAACGGGTAGAGACCCAATTGGTGGAGGAATATCAGGAAGACGACGAGAGAGTAAATGGCAGTGGCGATGATGATGTTGGGGCGATGATGATGTTGGTGATTGGGGGAAGGCCCAATTCACGGTAGGGAGGGCTTTTCAGTTTTCTCTTTATGAGCGTTCCACTTTTGCAGATAAGCCCCATATACCCCCTTAATTTCCACCCTCGCCCTGTGCGAGGCCACGGCCTCGATCTGATCGTTAGCTTCCCATCGCACGGTCCCGCGCGGCCAGGCCGGGTGCGCACTTGCACTAGGCAGTTTTCGCGGTTCCCTCAATTCAGCGCCCCCCCTCTTCTTCCCTCCCGGCTTTCTCCAGTGAAATCCTAAGCGGCGCTTGATCCTCTCTCCGATCCGCTCCCCACTCTCCAGATTCCCCAGTAAAGATCGCATTTTTATCGACGGATCCTTCGCCTTCACCCCCTCCTGATCGCGCGGGCGGTGTTGCTCACCGCGTTGTTACTCTCGGTTCGTTCCCTTTCTTTTTTGTTCGTTTTTCTTTTTGGGATTTCTTGTGTTGGATTGGATGTAGGCTGGTCTTGATTGGGGGTTTGTCTTTGTAGGTTGCATCGTGATGGCCGGCGATGCCGACGATGGTTGGGATGTAGAGACCCAGGCTTTAGATGGCGGGACGCCTCCGGTTGGTAAGTGATGACTGTTTCTTGATTGGTTCTTTCAGTAGCTGGTGTAATAAAGGCACTGACTTTGGCTGCTTGTTGTGGTTAGGGTCTCCCTTTGGTGACGGCGATGCAAGGCAGAGCGAGGGTGATGACGGTGTACATTTTGACGATACTCAGGTGGTGGATGAGGCTGAGGCTGAGGCTGAGATCGAGACCCAATTGGTTGATGATGGATTGGGCGAGGAGGTGGCGGGGATGGCTGGTGATTGGGAAGAAACCCAGTTGGTGGAGGATTCCGAGGAGGATGGTGAGCCGGAGAAGATGCACGTGGTGGCAGAATTTCAAGAAGAGCAAGATGACAATGGCATGGAGGATAATGCCGGTGATTGGGCTAAGACCCAGTTGGTTGAAGAATGTGAGGTGGAAGATGGTGGGAATGCTGGTGTTGGCAACGGGTGGAGACCCAATTGGTGGAGGAATATCAGGAAGACGGCGAGAGAGTAAATGGCAGTGGCGATTATGATGTTGGTGATTGGGGGAAGACCCAATTCGCGGTAGGGAGGGCTTTTCAGTTTTCTCTTTCTGAGGGTTCCTCCTTTGCAGATAAGCCCCCCATATACCCCCTCAATTTCCACCCTCGCCCTGCGCGAGGCCATGGCCTCGATCTGATCGTTCGCTTCGCATGGCACGGTCCCGCGCGGCCAGGGCGGGTGCGCACTTGCACTAGGCCGTTTTCGCGGTTTCCTCAGTTCGGCGTCCCCCTCTTCTTCCCTCCCGGCTTTCTCCAGTGAAAATCTAAGCGGCGCCTGATCCTCTCTTCGATCCGCTCCCCACTCTCCAGATTCCCCAGTAAAGATTGCATTTTTATCGACGGATCCTTCGTCTTCACCCCCTCCCCCCGATCGCGCGGGTGGTGTTGCTAGCTGCGTTGTTACTCTCGGTTCGTTCCCTTTCTTTTTTGTTGGTTTTTCTTTTTGGGATTTCTTGTGTTGGATTGGATGTGGGCTGTTCTTGATTGGTGGGTTAGTCTTGGCAGGTTGCATCGTGATGGCCGGCGATGCCGATGATGGTTGGGACGGGGAGACCCAGGCTTTGGATGGCGGGACGCCTCTGGTTGGTGAGTGATGACTGTTTCTTGATTGGTTCTTTCAGTAGCTGGTGTAATAAAGGTACTGACTTTGGCTGCGTGTTGTGGTTAGGGTCTCCCTTTTGTGACGGCGATACGAGGCAGCGCGAGGGTGATGACGGTGTGCATTTTGACGATACTCAGGTGGTGGATGAGGCTGAGGCTGAGATCGAGACCCAATTAGTTGATGATGGATTGTGCGAGGAGGAGGCGGGGGTGGCTGGTGATTGGGAAGAAACCCAGTTGTTGGAGGATTCTCAGGAGGATGGTGAGCCGAAAAAGATGCATGTGGTGGCAGAATTTCAAGAAGAGGATGATGGCAATGGCATGGAGGATAATGCCGGTAATTGGGCTAAGATCCAGTTGGTTGAAGAATGTGAGGTGGAAGATGGTGGGAATGCTGGTGTTGGCAACGGGGTGGAGACTCAATTGGTGGAGAAATATCAGGAAGACGGCGAGAGAGTAAATGGCAGTGGCGATGATGATGTTGGTGATTGGGGAAAGACCCAATTCGCGGTAGGGAGGGCTTTTCTGTTTTCTCTTTCTAAGGGTTTCACTTTTGCATATAAGCCTCCATATACCCCCTCAATTTCCACCCTCGCCCTGATCGTTCGCTTCCCACCGCACGGTCCCGCGCGACCGGGGAGGGTGCGCACTTGCACTAGGCCGTTTTCGCGGTTCCCTCAATTCAGCGCAGAGGAGCGGCGCGGCGAGCTCGCGGCAGCGGCGTAGAGTGGCGGCGCTCTCCGGCGGCCATGGTGGTCGAAGAAGAAGAAGAAGAAGAAGAAGAAGAAGAAGGGATGAGGAAGGAAAAAGAAAAGAAAATGGGGAAAATTTGGGAAAAAGAAAAGAAAATAGGGAAAAGGGGGGAAATGGTTGGAAAATGACCAAAATGTCATCTGGGAGAGATTCGTGCGCCCGGTGTCGTATGCCTCAAGGCAGACGAAATTAATGTCGAATACAGTGGGGTCGTCCGAATTGAGTGTCGTACACCCGATTTTCCCCATGACGGCACGACACCGTCCGCCTCCTTTCCTCAACTCCCACTCCCAGTGCCGTGCGCCGGTCCGCACCTGGTGCGAGCTCCGCGCCGTGTGATCCGAGGGGGAAGTCCCAGCCTCCCTCGACCGTCGTCCTCGACCCGCCTCTATCACCGACGCCGCCATCTCCTCGCCGTCTGGATCTTCTGATTAGCAAATCTTTGGTTTTTCTTTTTTCTTGGTTGTTTCTTTCTTGGAGATGCCTATGATTTCGCCCTTCTCTTCTTGGTGCCAAGTAGGATTTTTTTTTTGTAGGTTGAGAAAGATTCGGGAGATCTTATCAGGCATGGTTTGGATTGATATTTTGATCCTGTGTTGCGGTTTTGATTTCAGAGTGGAGATGGAGATACAGCCGTCTGGCCGGCCGATCGACGTGCTGATGGAGAAGGTGTTGTCCGTGAACATCCTCTCGTCCGACTACTTCAAGGAGATCATCGACGAGATCTACAACCAGGTTGACCACATCGAGCCCTGGACTCACTGTGAAGCAGATGCACGGGCTGCTCAAGCACCCGGACTCCCCCTACATCAGAGCCATAAGCCCACGGTTACCTGGTTTTCGCAATGTTTATTTGTGTTCCGGCGTATCGCAGTCGCGAAATGTAAGGGAATTTGCTGAAGCGTTGGATTTGGTTGTATCTGTGACTAGGATTGACAAAACAACAAAACCTGATAAAATTGTAGTATTGTGTGAGTAAATTTTGGGACAAATCTTCACATGATTATCATATATCTAATCTAAATATTTTAAAATATATATACTACCAAAAATTCTAAATATATATATTTTAAAATATATTTCATGAAATGCATGGGAATTTGTTGAAGCGTTGGATTTGATTGTATCCGTGACTAGGATTGAAAATGTCTGTCATAGCTCCAGATCTTTGGGGGTTCCTTTGGGAGGACCTCAACGGCAATGAAACAGGATGGCAGGTAAGAGAATGAGACATGAGATGCTGTGTTGCAGCTTCCAGTTTTGTTCTCCCATGCTTTCAATTGTGAGGGTCATTCCTGCTCTGCTTGTGATGCGCGCTAGGTCGGCCCGATCTTCCGATGAGAATGATACGTCGATTTGCGAGATGGAGATGTTGTGGTATTTGGCTACCAACCAGCAAGGGCAAGAAACCGGCAATCGCAAAACCACCAACTCGAGTGTTATCAACCGTGACCAACACAATCGATCTTAATCCCTGCGAGCAATAAAAAAACTTGCAAGAATCAAATAGATAGCAAATGGAACAAATCAGTATCTCAAACCAAAGGTGAGGTTTTGTTTCCCGTATCGGGCGGTCTAGTCGACACGCGCAATCTCGGGGAGGGACACACAAGGGGGTCTACCAAACACAACGAAACCTAAACCACAACATACGACGGCGGAGACCATATATAGAGTGGCGACTAGCATTGGGGCGCCGTCCACCACCCTAGGGTTGGCCACCACCAAAACCCTAAGATACATGGGCCATAGGCCCAAAAATAAGGTGACGCAACACCCTGAAATTGTGACCCGTGGCATTCTTCGGCGTTTTCCCGATGCATCTGGACGAATTTGGATGTGGGGCTGGATCCATTGGAAAGCTTATCTCCAAAGCTTTCCAACAAGTGGTCGCACGCCGAAATCGGAGTTCGGAAGCCCGAGTTACGCCCGTTTGAAGTCGACGTGCTGCTGGATGGCCGAACCGAACTCTCTAGTATCTTGGGCTTTCATATGGGCGTTCCTTGGTGCGTGGGCCTTCCTCGTGATGCATGCTTGATGCGCTGGTCCTTTTTCTTGGGCTTGAAAGGCCGAGCTCCTGGATTTAGGCCCCTAGGCGATGACGGAGTCACGGTCGGAGAGGAAGTAGATAAAATAGAGGCAGCGATCATATCCTTCATGTTGATGTCCTCATCATCCTCCCCTTGTTGAATTGGAGTCGTCCTCGCCTCCTTCTCTTTCTTCTGCAAAAGGTTAGTGGCAACAGGAGGCAAAGAAACAGATGGTTGCAAACTTGTGTTCATGTCATCATGTGCAATAACATTGGTAGCTAACAAAACTACACCTTTTAGTTTGTGATCAGATTTTTCACTTGATACTTTAGCTGGATGTGGTTCTTTAGCTACATTCGTCTTCTTAGTTTCATTTGTGTTGTACTATCTCTTAGCATGTTGTGCAGCAATCTTAACTAAATCAGCAGGAGTCATTGGTTCCAAAATAATTTTTTTTCCTTAAATAAGAAAGTGTACTGATTGGTCCTACCATGATGTGTAGCATCTATATCATATATCCAAGGTCTACCCAATAAAAGAGAACAAGCATCCATGAGCACAACATCGTATATAATATGATCATGATATGAACCAATGGAGATAGGGACTCGAACGGTTTTTGTTACCTTAATCTTACCAGTAGAATCGAGCCATTCAATTTCATTTGGCTATTGTAGCAGGCACGTGGCCAAGCCAAGCTTCTCGACCATGTCCACACTAGTAAAGTTATTGCAACTTTCACCATCGACAATAACATGCACCGCTCGTTCATTGATTACAAACTTTGTTTGAAAGATGGTATGGCGTTGATTTGGCTCATCACGTGTGGGTTGTGCATGCAGCACACGCGTGACAACAAGAGCTGGATATGTCTGTCGTGGCAGCATCATAAACCACCTCCTCTTGTCCTGCAGTGTTAGTAACAACAAGAGCATATTCATTTTCATCAATGTCACTAGCACTAGAGTACTCACCATTTTCTCGTATTATTAGAGCACGTTGATTTGGACACTCTCGCATCACATGGCCATGTCCCTTGCATCGAAAACATTGTACCTCTCTTGTACGACCAGTAGATGCAACGGATGAAGCACTCTTGGCCGGAGCTTGCTTTGTAGCTGATTTACTTGACTTCGGGATCAGTGGTGGTGTAGAGGCAGCAGGAGTAGCAGGTGAAGCCATACGTCCCGGAGCGGAAGCAGTCAACTTCGTTTGCATATGGACTGACTTGGAGGTGGAAGAACCTCCAAAATTACCTCGCGTTGTCGATCGTCGACCCTGCACTTCCCTTTCTGCTCTCAAAGCAACATGATACAAACGGATGATAGAATTGTATTCTTTATAATCAAGTATATCATGTAATTCTCGATTAAGTCCACCCAAAAATCTAGCCATCTTGCCATCTTCATCCTCTTCTATCCCACAGCGCAACATGGCAATTTGCAATTCTTGATAACACTCTTCAACAGTTTTATCATCTTGACTAAAGCGCTGCATTTTGTTCAATAAATCACGAGCATAGTATGTAGGAACAAATCTAGCCCTCATGACTCGTTTCAACCCATCCCAAGTTGTAGGTACACCCCGATTGGCTCTACATAGTTCCTTCCACCAAATAGATGCAAAACCAGTAAATTCACTAGTAGCAGCTTGAACTCTCCTACGTTTAGAGAAATCGTAGCAAGAAAAGTTTTGACCTACGGTCAACTCCTAGTCAAGATAAGCATCCGGATCATATTTACCATCAAAAGGCAGCATAGTAAATTTCATTTTCATCATAGAATCATCACCTTCTTCCCTTTGAGCATGCTGATTTCTACCCATACCTTGTCTGTTGTGGCGGAGTCGACGATGAGCTCGATCATTGTGCACATTTACCATGTAGTCGTCCTCAGTATCGGCGGCGTAATTGTTCTCCTCTTGTTCCACCCTATTTAAAGGAGCAGGTGCAACCGGTGGAGCAGGAGGTAGAGGCACAGCCGGTGGAGCACCGCGTTGGCCTAAAGCAGGACAGGAAGCAACATTGTTATGGCCAGCACCTTGAAGAAGTTTCCGTATCTGTGTTTGAAGTTCGTTGAGTGGTGCCAATTGCGCATGAATCTGATCGAGAGCAGCACGGGTCTGCAGCTCATGACGATTGCACACCCGCTCAAAGTGATTGACCCATCGTCGTTGTTTTGGCGTGAGGGGTTCCTTATGTTCATCATTTCCACTGCCGACATTGCTCTCATGATTGCTTGGAGTAGCTGCTATGGTTAGGAACAACAAACAAATGACTCACAAGAGAATTAGTTTCTATGAACTGCTAAAAGATGACAAATATTTGTACTCTCACGCTCAAGCTTCCACCAAATTCTTACAATATTCTCAAACTGCAACAAACAAAAATGCAACCGTGGTAGATTGATGCACTCTGAAGGTGGCACGGCGATTGCAAGTCCCTGTTCCTGTATGTTTAGTAGAGGTGGAGCTTGGACAGGTATTTGTATGTAGCAAAGGAAAACTAGAACCACATTAGTCAAAACAAGTTGAAAGAGCGTTCAGCGGTGCTATGTGCTGGACCTAGGCTAGATCGTACTAGAGACGCGAGCCTAGACACCAATGAAGTCACAGAAATAGCAACCAGAACGTTCTCAACACATAAGGATCAACTAGGGCTCCTTTCTTCCTTTTTTTTTTCTCCTTTTTTTCAGAGCCCTAAACTGAAAACACGATTCCAAAGGGCTCCAGAGAGATATACACCACACACACTTTTTTTGACCAGGGGTAAAAAGGTAATTAAAAGATACTCTCTCTCTCTCTCTCTCTCTCTCTCTCTCTTTCTCTAGTCCTTTATTTGAGCACCAATACTTGCTGGCTTTGCTGTTTGCAACAGAGGACGTGGAGAGAATAGAGAGATGGTGATGCGGACCAAAAATTACCCTCTTTTCTGTTCGGTGCGGCTCTTATCACTTGCACCTGCCTTTTCTTTTCTTGTTTTTACTTTGCAGCCGAGAAAAGGATGGATGGCTGCGGCTTGTGCTGCTGGGTTGTTCTCTCGGTTTTGGATTTTTGGAAGGTGTTGTGGCGCAACCATTAAGGAAGGAAAGGTGGAATTTGTTTCCTGCTCGGATTGCCTATGGACAGCAACAAGAGTTTGACTTGAGATGGAAGCTGATGGCTCTTGGATTGGATATATGGAAGGGGTGTTTCGGATTGGAGGTTGGCCGGCCAAAGATGGGAACCAAGCGACGCGTGAGTTTCCTGCGGAAGCCGCATAGATGGAAAGTGAGCATGTCGGTTTAACTGGATGGAGCCGATCTGCTATTTTTGGGAGACGAATGTTAAGGCCGATCGTGTGGTGAAATTAGCGATCTGGTGGATGGCGGCGGCTGAATTGAGGTGGCTGGCTGGTTGACGAAAGAAGGGCTTGGCTTCCTTTGCGGTGAGGACAGGGAACCAAAATGTGGCTGGGAAAATTGGAAACTGAGATGGATAGGAATTGCTGGGCGCTGTTGATGCGGATGTGAAATTTTGGGGCGATCTGGTGGGCAGTAGCAAGAACGGCGACGCACAAGAACACGACGAACACTGACTGTGACAAAAACGTGGCTAGAACTCGAAACTCTAGAGATGAAACACTAAGACCAGCAATGACACACGAAGCAACACAATTCAACAAGAATTGAACTAGTGCAAAAATAGTAAAGACTAGACGGGCTAGGATTAAAAGTAAATCACACGATGAATTTTTTTTTTGTAGGCAATTTTCTGAACTCTAGGACGAACAAGAACAGATCTAAAACTAAAGATAAGGGGTGTTCTCACCAAGCAACCGTCGCTCTGATACCACTTGATGCGCGCTAGGTCGGCCCGATCTTCTGATGAGAACGATATGTCGATTTGCGAGATGGAGATGTTGTGATATTTGGCTACCAACCAGTAAGGGCAAGAAACCGGCAATCGCAATACCACCAACTCGAGTGTTATCAACCGTGACCAACACGATCGATCTTAATCCCTGCGAGCAATCGAGAAACTTGCAAGAATCAAGTAGATAGCAAATGGAACAAATCAGTATCTCAAACCAAAGGTGAGGTTTTGTTTCCCGTATCGGGCGGTCTAGTCGACACGCGCAATCTCGGGGAGGGACACATAAGGGGGTGTACCAAACACAACAAAACCTAAACCACAACATACGACGGCGGATACCATATATAGAGTGGCGACCAGCATTAGGGCGCCGTCCACCACCCTAGGGTCGGCCACCACCAAAACCCTAAGATACATGGGCCATAGGTCCAAAAATAAGGTGACGCAACACCCTGAAATTGTGGCCCGTGGCCTTCTTCGGCGTTTTCCCGACGCTGCTGAACGAATTTGGATGTGGGGCTGGATCCATTGGAAAGCTTATCTCCAAAGCTTTCCAACGAGTAGTCGCACGCCGAAATCGGAGTTCAGGAGCCCGAGTTACGCCCGTTTGAAGTCGACGTGCTGTTGGATGGCCGAACCGGACTCTCTAGTATCTTGGGCTTCCATATGGACGTTCCTTGGTGCGTGGGCCTTCCTCGTGATGCATGCTTGATGCGCTGGTCCTTTTTTTTGGGCTTAAAAGGCCGAGCTCCTGGATTTAGGCCCCTAGGCGATGACGGAGTCGCGGTCGGAGAGGAAGTAGATGAAGTAGAGGCACCGGTCATATCCTTCGTGTTGATGTCCTCATCAGCTTGCATGCACTACTAATCTCTCCTATGTAGCAAATAATTATATGAACACTTCTGAAAGAACTCTTCCATTTTTTTAGCTGCTAGATTACATTCTCTATTTCTGCTGATGAACCTTGAATATCTTGCGCCGAGTATTTTTTCCTTGAATATCGAAAGGAATCGATGAACATAATTATTGCTAGGATAAGTGTTAAAAAATTAAATGAATCCATTTTTTAATTCAAACTTTTGTATCTGCTGGTAAAACTGCACTTTTGCTGCCACAAGAAATACTGATAGGAATATGGTCACCTCACCGCATGCCTTGCACTCTAAAAGTTGTGAGCATGGACAGGTGCCTCACCATTAGGAATATGGTCAACTCACCGCATGCCTTGCACTCTAAAAGTTGTGAGCATGGACAGGTGCCTCAACATGCTGCCCGCTTGTGGATTTCTTTTGTTGGAGTTGGATTAGTTTGTGCAGTTCATTAATGAATTCAATGCCTTTTTTAGCTCTAATTTATCAGCATACCAAATCATTTCATCACACCTATCAGTAAGCTTCACCTGATGTAATTTATCAACTATTTTCTTCCAATCATCTATCCTGGATCTGTGGGAGGGGATCTACTCAAGCTCTCCTGAGATCTATCTCCCGTGCACTGACGGCTCTCCCGAGATCCATCTCGTGCATTTATTAATAGAAACATTGAAAAAACTAAAGCATCTACGAGGACAGCCAACATAGCACTGAATGCTTGTCTTGCACTTTCTAATAAAATGGGAACGATAAATCTTTGGAATAGACCTGCCATTAGACTAATGTTCCAAGTTCAAGCTAGCAATAACTTCAAGAAGGGAAGCAACAAAATGCATCTGAACTTCCTCATCAATTGTAGAGAAGAGGGGAAAATGAACAATAGAGATTAGTTGCATACAAATTGACCACAAATGCTTCTCTGCCAACTTAGTACCCGCCAACTTAAGAGATTGATAATAGACATAGTTGCATACAAATCGACCAGCGTCATCTGATGACAGCACATCATAGCCCAGCGGTAGATTATACTTGTTTGCTTCACTAAACAAATGTAATTATAAAAATTGAAACAATTATGATGTAATAAAAGAATAGACATTTATATACATATAGATAACAACAGAGATTAAATGCATGATAAAGCAACCTGTGGTTTCCATCCCAACTCATCAGGGCAACAGAAAGTAGCTTCATTGATAGCTTGCTTCTCTAGAGCAAACCTTGCTGTCCCACTGTTGACTCCAAAATGGAGCTGAAAATATTCCACAACTAAATTGTCTTCAGTTGAACAAATGAAAATCCTTATTGAATTACAACAATGTTGAGCAATATCTGATCAAGATAAAATTGCAGTGGAACTGTGTCAGATGTGTTTGTTGAACTTTATGCAGCTAAATATCAGTTTCAGTAGAAAACTAGAACTACTCACTCCAAACTCAAACTTATGATCCAGAAAGTCGCATACATGTGTACAGTTGATTCCAAGCCATTCCCCTTACCGAATCAGTTGATTCCAAGCCATTCCACTTCAAAAGCCGTTAGCATATGTACAAAATTGAAACCACCAAAGCCAAAAAAGTAAATTTAGCTGACTAAACTTTACTTTTTATCAAAAGTATTTTATGTTAGTTGACACAATCTTCTTTTTCCTTTTCCAATGAAATGTTAACCGAGGCTTTTACGAGTTGTGATTCAGAGATTAAAAGCACTAAACACTTAAACAGCAACCCCCATATAAGGAGCTTATAAATGGAATGGCATGTTTTCACAACAAATGCTGCATTAGAAATCTACACATCAGTAAAATCAATCTAGCTAGAGCAATAAGCAATAGTAGACAAGTAGTACACATCAAGCCATCCTGCGGATAAAGCAAAAAGGAGGTGGAGGAGGAGAGGAAAGATTGCTGGATCCATACCTAGGAGATCGGAAGGCTGCTAGATCTGGATTTTTTGGGAGGTAGCAACAACATTTAGCCGGTGGCTCCTCCTTCCATGCACCGGCAACGTCGGCGCACCTCCTCGTCCCGCACACCAGTGGCGTCGGGCTCCTCCTCCCTCGCATTGGAGGCAACCAGTTCCGGCAACGGAGGATGGGAGATGGCGGTGACAGAAACCGGAGGAGGAGGGGTTAGGAGCCGGCGCTAGGGTTGAGTAGGCGGATGGAACGGGAGGCGGCGTTGGAGGCGGAGGCGACGAGAGGCGGAGGAGCAGCCCTAGGAGGAGGCGGTGGGAGGCGGCACTAGAGATGGAGGCAGAGGCGACGGGAAGCGGCGCTCGGGAGAGAAGTGAGCGAGCAAGCGAGAGAAAGGGGAAAAAATCCGCGACTCCGCCAGAGGGGGGCGATTCCCCGAGGATCGGACGGGGGAAGGGCCCGAAAAACCCTGGTTCAGGTGCTGCCAAACGCACTCGCGGATTTCCCCACGGGAATTTCCCACGTGGGCTGCTGGCCCGGGGAATGGACGGGGATCCCCGCGGGGAATCGGGTTCCCAAACGAGCCCTAAGTGTTTCCTCCTGCGCCAAATGACGGGAAATTGTGACTCTTTATGCTTTGTTGATGAAGTTAGCTCACAGTATTTTGAAGCTAACTAGAAACCAAAAAATGTCCTTCTTAATGCTTTAACTATCCTCACAACGACTTTGGCTAGGGCAGCTGCAATAAGCCATTCATGGGTTGCTGCTAACCAGGTCAGTTTATTCCGATGCATATTGTTCAAAATTATTCCCTTTTGTACCAATTTTACTATGTAATCACTTCATCTACTTTTTTATTTATGTGGTTGTGGATGTGTCGGTAATGATTTTTGTGATCTCATTTGAAATATTTCCTTTGTAGGACATTGCAATGGTGTTAGTATTTGTTCTTGGCTATGCAGGTATCAATTTTGAGGAATCATTAGCATTTAACAAAAGCAGAGTTGGATTATTGATGGTTGTTTGCCTATGGATTATCAGAAGTATTGGGGTAAGGTAATATGTCTAGTTACCTTAAAGACGCCAACAAACTCTTTGTATTTTCTAAATTAAAGTTGTCAATCCTATTCCTATGTATTAAAGCTCAATTTCAGATTTGACTCGATTGGACTGTCTTGATTATTATGCCGATTATTATTGATTTGAAACTCATCCTCGAAACTTGTACATAGACACTGATAATATTAAAATTGATACTACAATTTCTTCATAGAGACTGATAATATTAAAATTGATACTAAAATTTCTTCTGAAAGAAACTTTTTTATCATTTGGAAGCATTTTACTCTCTATCCACATGAATCATTCTTCCCATCTATGTTTTCCGTGTTCTAGTATGTTTAGTTAATAAGAAATTATAATCATCCTTTGTAATCTTGCTTTTTTTCAGCTGTAATCAAGGTTAAGGAATTTTAATGTATTTTTCACATTTAGTAATCTTGCTTTTTTAGCTGTAATCAAGGTTAAGGAATTTTAATGTATTTTTCATATGTGCCCTAGCCACGTCATTGCTGTAAGTTATATATGGTGCTAAGTTGTATATGTTTGGTTGCTGTTTAGATGGATCGTCAAGACATTTAAGGGACTCGCAGTAATAAACTTGATTAACAAAATATGCCTGCAAATTTGCATTCTCTAGATGTTAATTTGGATTATCCTATGCAGGTAAATAAGATGTTTCATATCTGCTAGTAAGTAACTAGTTTGGAAGTAGCATAATTTTAAGAATAGATGCTATTCACGGGTCAACATTTATTGTTGCTTTTCTCATGCAGTCCACAAGTTGCGAATAAATTTAAGCTTGTAATAGATGATATTCACAGATCGACCTTTATTATTGCTTTTTGTTTTTTAATGTGATTTAGGCTCCCTCGACCGATGTGGCTGTTCAAGAGTTGAGCCAGACAACTTCAGAAATTAGTGAAATAGTTTTTTTAATGTTATGCTTTCTTATACGAATTTGCCTGATTGCATTCAGGTATGCTTTTCTGTACCATTGCTTTGTAACCCTACATATTTGTGGCATTGATAGATTATGCTAAACGATATAGTGACAGTCTTTTCAACATGCATTGAGACAACCTTTTTAGCTGATCTAACCATAAGTTTTAGCGCACTATCTCTGCTGGACACGGTAGCAACCATGGAATTTCAATTCACTGATCTAAAAAACATACACTACAGTAGGAATTGTCACCTGTATGTAGGGCTGGATGAAAAGCTCGTTTTCTGAATTTTGGGCTCGATTTTAAATTACATCCGATTGAATTCTAGATTGTTCTAACATTAAAATTAGTTGATTTTATACAACCTTCAAATGCATTTGGGCTCGGCTCGAGATCGGTCGAAAGCTCAATTATAAAGTTACCCCTCGAAAAATAAGTACAAATCATAAAAAATCGATCTGTGTTAATTTTAGAAAGAGCTCGAAAAAAGCTCGAGCTCGGCTCGAATCCACCCCTGGCTGTATGACGGTAGGGATTGTGTTGTATTTTAACGAACTTTCCCCTTTATCTTGTGAATGGTTTATTGTGAATTTTCTGTGATTTTTCAATGATCTTTTTAAAAAAAATGCACATAATTTCGTCAACCTAGACAAACTAAATTACTGGAGCTGAAAATCCTACCGGCTGGTGCTCCAGTAATTTCGTCGGCCTAGGCCACTGAAATTATGTTGGGGCCTAATTTCGTCGGCCTAGGCCAATGAAATTATATATTCCACGTCAGCAACTCACCTGGCCTGCCATGAGCTAAACTAGATTCGTTGGCTAAGAAAAACCGACGAAATTATCGTAATTCTGCCGACGAAACCGACTTTAGTTTCGTCGCCTAGATGTCGTCGGGCTATTTTCGTCGGCAAACTGCAATTACGTTAATTTCGTCGGCATTTCCCTTAATTTCGTAGGTGTCAGGCCGATGAAATTATACTGGATTCCTATAGTGTTTATGCTAAATCCAGTCCTCGCTTCTTCAGTAGCTTTCTAGATAACTCGGTTAAAGCCGTTTTATTTATGCCTCTGGCCCTTCATATCAAGTATTATTCAGATATCAATTTCTCATAGCTTTGAAGGAAGGCATCAACATTGTCTTGAGTCCAAATCTAATTGATAGCTAAATAATATTTGACACAAAGGGTGGAAAGCTTAAATAATATGGCTTTAATTAACCGAGTTATCTAGAAAGCTAGTGGAGAAATAAGGACCGGATTTAACATAAAACCCGGTGTAAGAGTAGCAAGCAGTGTGAAATAACGCTTACTAACGAATATAATTGTTTAACAAAAAGTATACTATATCCGAGTTCACATTGAGAGGATGCTCCGGAGACGAGATAATAAGACTAGAAAATGTACGTAACTCGCTTACACACTTTCGTTTGACTAAATTTATTGAATTATATCGCATGTGTATTATATTAAATGTTATATTATTTGATTTTGAGAAAGGTACGAAACAAACAAGGATCTGCGATATGGTCGTCCTGTAAATTTTGATTCGTATTCGAGAATCTTTGCTAAAGAATCGGATGAGAATTGAAGTTGTTTCTCGATCGTTGGGCTAATCTTGGCCTGCGAGGATTATTATGTATTGACGTGGCTGTTGTTATTTTGGCAAAATTCTCCCATGACCTGTTAAGAGGAGGTCTTACCTTGAGCGGTTATTTGCTCAGCACGCCTAGCTAAACATTTAATTGTTGCGCAAAAGGAATTTGGATTTCGTTTGTTAGCTAAATAAAATTAAATTGTGAGAAAGAAGATGCTTTGCATTTAATTCATTTTTTTTACTATTTAGTTGTTACCAATATAGCCTTTAATTTTCTCCTTCTGCAATACTATTGTCTAACACATTTTTTAGTATTTAGTTGTTGCCAATATAGCCTTTAATTTTCTTCTTCTGCGATACAATTGTATTTTCCAACGGTGTGATACAATTGTCTTTTCCTACGGTGCAACTATATGTGAGAAAAGACAACTGTATCACAGAATCACATACGAGTCAACTGTACCAAAAAAGCAAATTATTTGCACTGTTGAAAGAGGCAATTGTACCACAGAAAGAGAAAATTAAAGGCTATGTTGGTAACAACTAAAAAGGAAAATAATGTGTCCTATCTACTTTCCCTGAATGAAATGCAAAGCTTTTCTTTCTCCCACTTTCCTTTTTATTTAGGCCCTGTTCTTTTCACCTTAACACCTTAACGACTTATCTATGTTTTGAAAATACAATGCTTTAAGCTTTTTTAGTCATTTTTTCGATGTTTCAAAGATGGGTTCTAACGCTTTAAAAGGAAAGTTAAATGAAATGGATTCGAATCTCGAGGCAACCTCAAAAAGCTCTCAAAATTCAGTTTTTTCAGCCGTTCAGATCAGTTCAGAAGTACATGACCTTAGCTGGCAAACAAAGTCCAAAGTCCTCCCGTGCAACCATCAAATGTTTAGATAGGCGTGCTTAGCAAATACCAGACAAAAAGATTGACCTTTTCTTAGCAGATGATGGGGAAATTTATTGAAAATAACAATAGCCTGGTCAATAGATAGTAATCCTCCCAGACATTGACTAACCTGATACTCGAGAAAAAACTCTAATTCTCATGCGATTCTTTATCAAAGATTCTCCGATACGAATAAAATTTTGCGGGACGACCATATTGCAGATCCTTGATCTGTTTCAGACCTTTATGAATACCAAACTATATCTCATTAATACTATTGCGATATAGTTCATTAAAGTTAGTCAAACAAAAGTGTGAAAGAGAGTTACGTACATTTGTTAACCTTTTTGTCTCGTTTGCGGATTGTATTCTCTCGATGCGAACTCGGATACTATAAACGTTTTTAAAATAAGTAAATTCGTTAATAAGCGTCTTTTTCCACTGCTTGCAACTCTTACTAGGGGTTTCTACTAATCCAGTCCTTGCTTCTTCGGAAGCTTTCCAGATAACTCATTTTAATCTGTATTAATTAAGCCGCCGGCCTTTCGTTTCAAGTATTCTCTAGATATCAATTCCTCGCAGCTTTGAAGAAAGGCATCAACACAGATTTGGACTCCAGAGAATGTTGATGCCTTCGTTCAAATCTTTGCTAAAGAACCGGATGAGAATTGGAGTTTGTTTCTCGATCGTCGGGCTAATATGAGCCTAGGAGGATTATTATGTATTGACGTCGTTGTTGTTATTTTAACTAAATTTCCCCCTGATTAGTTAAAAGGAGGTCTTGCCTTGTGCTAGTATTTTCTTAACGTGCCTAGCTAAATTTTTTTTATCGTCACGGGGAAGGACTTTGAAATTTGTTCGTCAGCTAAATAAAAGGAAATTGTGTTTATATTTAATTCAGTTAAAAATTAGATAGAACACATTTTTTACTATTTAGTTGTTATCAAGATAGCCTTTATTTTGTCCTTCTACGGTATAATTCTCTCTTCCAACAGTGCAAGAAGTAATTTTCTCCCTATGCTACAGTTGACTCTTCAGTGATACAGTTGCCTCTTCTCACCTCTACTTCTACCGTTGATATGGTCTTGCCTTGTATTGATATATGCTTAGCATGTCTATGGACTACATGGGCCCCAAGTATCTTCTAGAAGGCCCATGAGGAGGCAAATGGGGGGCGACTCAAACTGGCTGGATCGTGATAGAGAACACTCGGGTTACGCATAACTTGATCACCAAGGATGCTTCCGAGGATAGAGTCAAGCTACATGTAATTAGGAGATTCATACTTGCATATCATGCGCCGGTATAATCGAATTTAGTATCATGTACTGGATAGAACCATGTAACCTTATCCCCCCTACATTATATAAAGGGAGGGGTAGGGGACATAGAATGACCGATAGTTACATCAGCATAAACATCTCCATCATCTGCAAGCTCACGCAGAAATATAATCTCAGAGCACAGGACTAGGGTATTACCTCCGAGTTGAGGGCCTGAACCTGTATAAATTCCTGTCTTGTGTTACCATCTAGTTTAGTTCTAGCGCATAACCCCGTAACAAATTCATTGGCGACGGTGGCCCCCCCGATTAGCTGTTGGCGATTCTTATGCCTTTTGGAATTAATCCGCAAGAGCACGGATATCACTGTAGCTTTCACCCGGGAGTATTTCAAGGTATCGATTTCCACGAGGAACGAGAAGTGCTCTAGTCTGGAATCTAACTTGACTGGATGGATAATGGTGGTAATGGCAGTAATGATGGGAGTAGGATAAGATATTTCGGGTTGAGAGGCTCTACGGTTTCTTTACTTAGCCAAAGGTACGAAATTACTAACACACAATTGCTACTCTGTATCGGAACTCAGGTACTCACTACCACCCGCTATCCTGAATTGGAATCCCGAATGATTATGATCGTCCTGATTTGGCTCAACTGGTCTGCAACTAACGGGGTGGATTTCACAAAGTCTAACCCGGATAATAGGGCTGTCACCACCTATTACCTACCACACGTCCGTTGAAGCAGGTGCCTACCGGCTACTAACTAGTCTAAACACCACGTTTGTACCTAGCAGTAATATGTACCAAGAACGTTACTTCGATACGCACCCCTACTACCTCTTGTACTAATATCTAGGTGGACAATTAAGCACAAAGATCTTAGCACTCAAGAATAGTACGGGCCTAATACCAACAGAGCAACAAGTATATGAAAGTACTTTGATTTATTCAATAAAGAATTGAGCTAAATATTACCGAACATTGGAGCGAAGATGAACTCGCACCCGAGTCGGCTCCGAAGCACAAGGTGAAAGAGAGCCGACACCTCCGGCATCTCCTCAACACTCAACTCTCCTCTCTCCCTACTTCTACATTTCTAAGTGGACAACATAGAGCTGCTTTCTTCTCTTCTCCACTTCTCCATATCACAAATGAGGGTGAACACCTCCTTTTATAGTGTGCCCGAGCGAGTGAGTGAGTGCCACGTGTTGGGACAAGTGTCACTCAGCCCCCCTCCGAAGGAGAATCCAAGGCGAGCCCGGGGGTGGGTCGGCCGGCCTAGGGTGGGTCGGCCGGCTCACCTTTTTTATCATCTGGCTGCCAATTTTGCATGGGATGCTTTATCAACGGTGTAGATCATCTTCCCAAGTCGGTTTGGCAGTTGGAGACCGGTAGCATTGGGTTCCTTTAGAATCCTATGCATTCTTGTGAAGCAATCCATGTTTCTGGATCAAACCGACTTGCGTGGATGGTTGGGATGGCCTCTAGGTGTGTTGCTTTGCGTGTGGGGAAGAAACGGAGGCAAATTGGCCAAAAGAAGGGACCGGCCGAATAAAGTACCAATTTGGTCCCTTAACTATAGTCCCTGGGCCACTTTGGTCCCTCAACCTTAATACCGGACTTGGGGGGTCCCTCAACTAACAAAACCGGACTTAAATAGTCCTTTAACCTGGTATTGAGCTTCAAAACCGGACTTGGGAGGTCCCTCAACTAACAAAACCGGACTCGGGAGGTCCCTCAACTAACAAAACCGGACTTAAAAGATTCCTAAAACCACCTGCTGACCGGGTCAAAGGACTATTAAAGTCCGGTTTTATTAGTTGAGGGACCTCCCAAGTCCGGTATTAAGGTTGAGGGACCAAAGTGGTCCAGCGGCTATAGTTGAGGGACCAAATTGGTACTTTTTCCTTAATGATATAAACTTCTAATCTATCCAATCTAACTACTGTCACTTGAAATAAAAAAGCACAAAATTAATACTAATAGTAAGATTCTATATTTCTATTGTCATAAAAATCTAAATTCTAAAATTAAACTAGCTAGAACTAGCAGAATTGGGGATTGGGGAACTAAAACTAAAATCCAATAAGCCTACTTGTATAGTTGTACTTGGGCTCATGGTTTTTTTTCCAAAAATATTTGCGTGTACAGCTGTACACCCTTGCTCCCACCTAGTCCCGCTCTTGCCTCTGCAGCAGAGTCTCTATCATCGAAAAATTATAGAGGTTCTCTAGAGAGTCTCTAAATTTAGAGACTGAGATAGAAACTCTGCTGAAACGTTATAGAGACTTAGCCTGTCCGCAATAGTGTTTTAGGGACTCTAATTTAAGGAACCTTCTAGCAATGATCTAAGCTTCCACCGACGGGAGCAGGGAGGGATATTTGTTTTGTTGGCAGCCACGTGACGCGAGAGAGAGGGACGAGGATGGCCAGAAGGCAGCCGAGGAGGAGGGGGATTGGTATGTTGTCACTCTGTAGAGTGGGATCTTCATATTTACTACTTTAACTCATTGTTATAGACACATATAGTTCCCATCTATCAGTGAGATACTGAGATGGAGTGGCGTTCCCTATGGTGCAAAATGGATAGAAATAATCCATATTATCCGGTATCCGGCATCCGTATTCAAAAAATAAGCTACTCATATTTGTATTATTCGTACCCAGATACAAAACATACATGAATACTAATTGGATTTTTTTTAACGGATACGAATACAAATATGGATTGCGAAATCAGGCCGTGCTATTCGTATCCGGATTCAAGCTAGACAACGTTTAGACTACATATCACTACATATGTTCGACCCACCAATTAGCAATGGGCCTTTATCCATGGGCTATCCTAGTGCAGTCTATGGTGCAGAGCCTTTCAATTTTGATCGCGTAGTCTCGTGGACTTTAACGTGGCTTGAGCCTAGCTAGCTTGAAGGGTGATGGCTCATTAACATTTGCTCGCTCGTTGGTTATTCATGGTAGTACTTATGGTAGTACTTGATCCTTTCATCAAATATGTTTAAACCTAATACAAAAGAAAAATCTAATTTCAGAAGATAAAAAGGAGATAATTATTTATATTCGATCGAATTAAGTAAATATCCAATTCGTATTGTATTCAAATCACTATCTAATTCATATTCGTGTTCGAAAATATTCGTATCTGTATTCGCTAAAAAATATTAATACATATATGATAAAAGCATCATCTGATCTGTATTTATACTCTTTTGCATCCTAGGCGTCAATATTTATTTAGAGCGGCGTTTTTATTTCATTTTATTTTTGACAGAAGAGCGTCGAATGTTAAATCCCTTGTCTAAAAGAGAGAGTGGCCCAACAGGAAGGCCTACGAAAGGGCCCGGATCACACATTCACAGGATGCCGATACCCCATGCGGCATCTCAGCCCATAAAGCTATCTCTTGGGGTACGTACAGTCTAGGCCGAAAGGCCCGAGAGGAAGGCCGGCGGGAGGGCCCAACAAATATGCAGCCCAGAATCCGGGATAAAAAATCCACAGGAAGGCCATGGCCGATGCACCATTTCGGCCCATGTATAGAGCGCTCTCTTACAGAAACAGCCTCTAATCTATTTGTGCCAGGTTGGGACTTGGGTGGGCTTGTGGCCGCTGTACACTAGTTGAGTACTCCCTCCGTTTTTCTGTAAGGCGTATTTTGTTTCATTAGAACAAGGTTTTGATCAACAATTACTTAATTAATATGTTATTTATGTGATACAAAATCATACTCATATGTAAGTACTTTTGAATATAAATCTACCAACATCAATCTTATGTTATAAAAGTTATGATTAATGAAGTAATTGTTAGTCAAACCTTTATTCTAACGAAACAAAATATGCCTTATAAAAAAACGGAGGGAGTACTTTCGTAAAATTTTAAATAAAAATCTATGCTCCACTCAAACATAGGGCTCCTTTTCTCAATCATTGCCAAACTCAAAACTTGTCCCATCAAATTTCTACAAAATATATATTAATTTAACTCCCAGTCGATTTTCCAAACCGTAGATCACGCATTTGAATAGGGTATATGAAAGATCCAACGAAAACATCTAGCCATGTGAGAAAATCGACCGATACTTCTCTTAAAATCGGTCGTCCGATGAATAGCAAAAATGTTAATTTATATGAAACGCATGCATCCAGTTATGCAGGCACCCGCAAGTGTTCTTCCAACAACTGCTCGTTCGCGTGGTTAGACGCCATGACAGCGATCGCAAAGGCGCTTAACAAACTGTCTCGTCTTAGCGTTAAGACAGAGCTCCTTTTTGATCTTCTCCTTTCGTTTCTGACAAAATGAAGTGAATGCTTTTGAGTTCCGACGTAACATCGTACCCGTCCGCCGTCGTCAGTCGCCAAAAAAGATGGATGTTTCACTTCACCGGCTGCCCGGCCGGCCGGCCGGCCGGCGATGGACCGCCGTGACACAATCTGACAGTTTCATTCGAGCTTACCTGCATATAGCCCAAAAATCAGACCACACTACGCAGGATCAGGGTTTCCTTATAGGTAAATTATATGTATGGGAGGTTACCGGTAAGCATGATATATCTCCGGTAAGCATGATATATCTGATTTAGCGGACCAAATCTTTAAAAAGATTTGCATAGATTTGCTAACAATTATCCCTAATATCAATTAATCATCAAATTTTTTTATTTTATATGTAAACAATGAAATAAGACTATATGAAAATTCCATAACTTTGTACATATTTATTATGATGAACGTAACAATGTTGTTATAAATACAATATTATCCATTTTATTATAATTCCAAATTAGTTTTATATGTTTGAAGCACATAATATCAATAGAGGTGCCAAATGAATAATTCCATTGCAAATATCACAAACAAAGGTGCCAAATGAATGTCACATATGAATATCAATCAGATTTTTTTTTTTTACCCGATCCCACCAGTAAACACGACAAATCGGATTTATTGGTGGTTATTGGCCGGTGAATATTTTCTCACAAATAATCCATTATTACATCAAACGAAATGAAACTTCAACCCGCAACCATATTCGTGCAACAAGCGTTTATAATAGCCGTAACATCTTTGGATCCCAAGTTAGAACAGAAACCGATGTTATTTCCATTACCTGAAAAATGAGAATTCAACACTCATAACAATTTTTTTTAATTAATTAACTTTCCACGGTTTTGTTAGATCTAAACTCATGATCTAATATTTATATTATGCCTTAGCCTAAACATGATCACGTTCTAATGCAGAATAGTGAACTGACCGAAGTTCATTGAAGCCATTTGCGCTGTGTAGTCGATCAGTCGGCGACGAACAGGAAAGTAGCGGCGTCCCTGCGGGCGCCACCTACACTGGCCTGGGACAGCCCTTCGGGCCTCTCTTAACGCGGTGATGATCGGGAAAATTTTCAGGGGTGAGGACTGTGTGAGAGATCGTCACCTTTCACACAGTCGGCTGCCCTATTTATATTGCGCTGGAGAGACTCGGGGGCAAGTCCAAAGGGATGGAAAACGCCTCCGATCATGGCGCGTAATCAAGGCAATTAAATGCATTAATTCGGATTTAATTCCTGCGTGGAGCAGTAAGGAAATAGGAGTGATTAGGGGATGAGTGTTATGGTAGGTTAGGTGGGATTTTCCCCTTAATAGCCTAAAGATAAGCCAACATTCTCCCACTTGATCGAAAGGCTATTATAATGTATTCATTCTTAGTAGACAACAGTCCAGAGCAATGTGTTTACGGGTAGAACACTAGCTTAGTCTTTACGGGTGTTAACTGATTATTATGCCCCTATGTCCAGGATCATTATTCAAAAACTTTCCCTTAAACCCATGCCGGCAACATGATTTTTAAATAAGTTGGGAGGTAAGCCTTTGGTGAGCGGATCCACGAGGATTGATTTAGTACTAATGTGCTCAATTTTAATAGTTTGATCCTGGATTCTATCTTTCACAACATGATATTTAATATCGATGTGTTTGGCAGCACCACTCGACTTGTTGTTACTCGAATAGAAAACTGCGGCTTTGTTATCGCAGTATAAAGTGAGTGGTCTAGCAATGCTGTCCACCACTTTCAGTCCCAAGATAAAATTTTTAAGCCGTACGGCCTACACAGTTGCTTCATAACATGCCATAAATTCTGCTTGCATTATCGATAATGCATTCAGAGAATGTTTGAAACTTTTCCACGAAATTGTTCCTTCTGCAAGGGTGAAAACATTACTTGATATAGATTTCTTAGTGTCCACACACCCCGCAAAATCAGCATCTGAATAACCCAAAACTTCAAGGGTATCAGATCTTTTATATGTGAGCATGTAATGTTTAGTGCCTTGCAAATAACGCAAGACTTTCTTAACAGCCTTCCAGTGGTCTAATCCTGGATTAGACTGAAATCTGCCAAGCATCCCGGTAACAAATGCCAAGTCTGGACACTTACAGACTTGAGCGTACATTAGGCTTCCAACAGCAGAAGTATAAGAAATCATTTTCATTTGATTTGATTCTAATTGATTCCTTGGGCTTTGAAATAATCCAAATTTATCGCCCTTAACTATTGGAGCAGGCGTGGCAGAGCACTTACTCATATTATACCTTTCAAGTACTCTCTCAATATATGATTTTTGAGACAATCCTAGTACTTGTTTAAACCTATCTCGGTGTATCTTAATGCCCAAAACATAATAGGCTTCGTCAAGATCTTTCATATCAAATTTAGAGGATAAAAATTCTTTAGTCTCATGCATCATATTCTTATCACTGCTTGCTAATAGAATATCATCCACATAGAGCACTAAGAAGATAAATCTTCCACCTTTAATTTTAATGTATATGCAATTGTCCACCTCATTTTTCTTAAATCCAAAATTTATGATTATTTCATGGAACTTAAGATACCATTGTCTAGACGCTTGCTTAAGTCCATAGATGGATTTCAAAAGTTCACATACACAATGTTCCTTGCCTTTTACGACAAAACCTTCAGTCTGTGCCATAAATACTTGTTCATGCAAGTCACCATTGAGAAATGCAGCCTTGACATCCATTTGATGTAGCTCTAGATCATAATGAGCAACCAATGCCATGACTATTCTAAATGAGTCTTTATTTGAGATAGGAGAAAAGGTTTCATTATAATCAATCCCTTCTCGCTGTGTAAAACCCTTTGCTACAAGCCTTGCTTTGAATCTTTCGATATTCCCCTTAGAGACATGTTTAGTTTTGTAGACCACTTACAGCCCACTGTTTTGACTCCATCAGGTACTTCTACTAAATTCCAAACTTTATTAGAGCTCATATACTTTAGTTCATCTTCCATGGCCTCAAGCCATTTGGATGAATGTTCACTTGTCATTACTTCTTTAAATGAGGAGGGGTCATCTACCTTCCCAATATCCTCTCCCAGAAAAGTTTCATAATAATCTAGGATAGCAGACCTTCTCACTCGCTGTGATCTTCTTAATGGTTCATTAGGGATCACTGGCGGTTGTGAAGGCTGTAGATGTTCATTAGGTGCCACAGGAATTTCTTAGGGTTTATTAGGCTCTTGGGGCACTTCCTCGATTATTTGATCATTAGGTTTATTAAGAGCCTCGACAATAGGTGCGGCTCCTCTAGCCAAAACTTGAGGAATGGGAAGGACACTCTCTTGGATCATCGGTGATGGAACATAAGACCGAATCTCCTCAAGGTCTATCTTTCTCTCATGTGAGCTCCCACTGATTTCATTGTCCTCTAGAAAGACAGCATGTCTAGTTTCAATAAATTTAGTGACACGGTCTTGACAATAAAATCGATATCTCTTGGATCTTTCTGGATATCCTATAACATAATGACAACTCACAGTCTTAGGATCTAATTTCTTTAATTGGGGATTAAATATTTTGGCTTCTGCACGACAGCCCCATACCTTTAAATAATTTAATGTCGGTTTACTCCCAGTCCACAATTCATAAGGTGTCTTGGGCACCGATTTACAAGGCACTTTATTGAGTATGTGAACAGCCTTTTTAATGCTTCCATCCACAATCCAACAGACAGACTAGAATGACTTAGCATGTCCTGTACCATATCCATAAGGGTACGATTGCGACGCTCTGCCACACCGTTCTGCTGTGGTTCTCCAGGCATAGAATATTGAGCAACTATACCATTTTCTTCAAAATTTTTTGCAAAAGGCCCGGGTATTTGCCCATAAGGAGCATGTCCCCCATAATATTCTCCTCCATGATCTGATCTCACCACTTTGATCTTTATATTATGCTGATTTTCTACTTCAGCTTTATAGATCTTAAATTTATCGAGTGACTCAGAACGGTCATGTATGGGGAAATTGTAACCATAGCGAGAGAAATCATCGGTGAAGGTAATAAAAAAATCATAACCATCAACTGATGCCACCGGAAAGGGTCCACAAATATCAGTATGAATTAGTTCTAAGAGACCCTTACTCCTAGTGGATCCTTTCTTAATGCTTTTAGTGAATTTACCCTTAATGCAATTTACACATTGCTCAGCGTCAGAAAAATTTATCTTTTCTTTAATGAGACGGTCCAGTCTCCCCCTAGAAATATGGCCTAAGCGACAATGCCATAATTTCGATGAATTCTTATTTTTCTTACTCGCAACACCATGCACATTCATAACATAATCATTCATGGAGAGTAAATAAATTTGTCCTGCTCGAAGGCAAGACCAATTGCATCATTACTTGACTTAATAATGCACTTAGTGTCAACAAACTCACATGAATAACTAGTTTTAGTCAAAACAGAGACTGAAATTAAGTTCCTCTTGACACTTGGAACAAATAAAACATCATAAAGAGATAAATTGAAGCCGCTTTGTAATGGAAACTCAAAATCTCCAGCTGCTTCAACTTCAATTTCTGTCCCATTGGCGACCCTAAGGCTTCGGGTCCTCCTTCTTATGGTCCTCACGGAACGCAATCCCTGCAGTGAATTGGTAATGTGCACAGTGGCATCTGAGTCAATCCACCAGGTATTAGAGGTAAATTCAGTAAATAATGATTCATCAACATAAGTAATAATCCCATTACCCTTCTTAGCTAATCACTGCTTAAAATCATCACATCCCTTCTGCAGATGTCCATACTTCTTACAAAACTTGCAAAAGGGAGTTCCAGGGGCAGGAGGAGCATGGACAACAGCCTTCCCCTTCCCCTCACGTTTAGGAAGAGGAGGAGGGTTGGCCTTCTTCTTGGCCTTAGAGCTGCCAGACTCCCCCTGATGCTTTTTTTTGCCATGACTGACAAAATGAGCATCATCCTTCAGCTTTTCTGCCTTCTGCCTTTCTTCCTCCTCAACAGAGTGGCTTATGAGCTCAGATATGGTCCATTTTTCCTTTTGAGTATTGTAGTTAATTTTGACTGGACCATACTCTGCGGGGAGAGAACTCATGATAAAATGGACTAAGAAATTATTAGAAATGTCCATATCAAGGTTCTTTAATCTTGCCACCATGTCCGTCATGCTCATGATATGCTCCCTAACACCGCTTTTACCATCATATCGGAAGTGAGCATACGCATGATCAATGTACTAGTATATGTCTTGGAAGAACCTTTGAAGTTCTCCTCAACATTTTTCATGTACTTCTTAGCTTTTTCGGAATCAAGGATTCCTCCCTTAATCCCAACTGAGATGCTATTTTTAATCACCATTAAGGACAGACGGTTGGATCTCTCCCAATGCTCAGTTTTCTCATCATATTGCTTCTTGAGCACATCAAAGTTTTCAACCCCATTGGCAGGAGCAGTGGGAGCATTCTCCCTTAATGCTAAGTCAAGATCCATAATGAACAGCGTAATTTTAATCTGCTCCTTCCACGTGGGAAAGTTAGTGCCAGTGAGTGGCTCAATGCCACCGATCTGAGAGGCAATGTTAGTCATTGCTGAAAATTAAGATAAATTAATTAGTAAATAATGTCATATGCAATTAATCCTACGTTGGTCTGGTTAAAAGCATATTTAAGACAAATATTCATGAATAATTTTCATCTCGCATCACCATTGGGCAGAAACGATATGAAAATATAATGACAAATTTAAATCCTAAATTGCATCACCGTTGGGCAGAAACAATATAGGGAACAATTAAATAATGACTCAAAATTATGAGCAACGTTGGTCATCTAATAATTTCAAGCCAAAATAAATTCTTTGACTAAAATCCACGCTGGTTTCATTTAATCAGAGAATACAAAAATTTCAGTAGCAATTTAATAGCTTTCCAGCAATAATATATAACATTCATATTATTTAACACAATTAAGCAGCAATTAATAAATTTAATCGATTCGGACCAAAATAACAGGCTAAGAACAAATAAAATAGCCCAAACAGTCCAGCCCAACAGGCCCATTAGGCACGAGTCATTTATGACCGTCCGATCAGATCGGATGACCGAGATTGATGCCGTCCGGGACATAGTCCCTAACCCTAAAACCCGCAGCCCCGTCTCCTTTTCTTTCCACAGCCGCAAACAAAGGAAATTTAGAGCGGTGGAGGATTTTAAGGCGGAGATGGCGGCGACGGGCGCGGCTTGGCAGCGCCGGCCGGCAAAGCAGCGCAGCAGTGCTCGGCCCACGGCGGTGGCTCAGCGCGGCGGTGCAGCAGGGCTCGGTGGCGGCTCAACACTCCAGCACGCGGTAGCGCTCACGACGGCCACGCATGCTGCCCATGGCAGTAGTGCTCGGTGCATGAACACGGAGGTGCTCGTACACGGAGGTACGTGGATTTTGCCCCAAAGCAAACTGATTTAAAATTTAGTGTTTGCAAAATTATTTTGGGGATCTTCATTGCCACGGTTTTGAGATGAAATATGATTCTTCTAATACTCTTTTCACCATGAATGTGGCTCAGATTTGTTCAATTTGATGATTTTAGGGTTCTGGAATTTGGGGATTTCACTTTATTCATCAAATCCTCTCCTTCTAATTGCTACCCGAAAATAATTTAAGGGCTAAGCATCAACCGAGATTCACAAATTAGACTAATCATCACCAACCAAAAATAAATCATCACCAACCAAAAATAAGAACTTAGATCGGCAGTGAATATTAAATTAATCATGGCTTAAGGGCTTCTAATCCGAAATGATGGGATCGAGAAAGGCTGAGGTTGCTCTGATACCAAATGTTAGATCTAAACTCATGATCTAATATTTATATTATGCCTTAGCCTAAACATGATCACGTTCTAATGCGAAATAGTGAACTGACCGGAGTTCATTGAAGCCATTTGCGCCGTGTAGTCGATCAATCGGCGACGAACAGGAGAGTAGCGGCGTCCCTCCGACATGGTTGTCAAGGCGGTAAAGCGATCCGCGGCGTGCTAGGACCTTTTTACCTTTTAAGCGCTTAAGGCGTAAAGCGAGGCGATTTCATAGATATATGTATAAGGTGAATAAAAGCAACCAAATTACAACATAATAAAATAGTTCATACCACATAGTTTTGCGCCACATTATTATGACAAGTTCACAAACTAGCACATGATAACTTGAAGTCTCAAACCCTCTCTCATCTAGACATAATCATCCATCAAATCATTATTGGTATTGGTTGCATGCGCATCTTCTCCTCCACCTTCTTCAGGCTCTATGGGATCTTCATCATCGCTACGGACATCCTCATCATCATTCACTAATTCATCGTCATATTCATCCATTTGGACCCCTTCTTCATCATCTTCCTCTTCTACGTCTTCTTCCTCCACTTCTCGCGCTTTCTTCCCCTTCCTCTAGTACATGATGTTGTAAGACCCCGATTGGCTACGAGATTTCCTAGGGAGGTTGCGGCCTTGAAGATAGCTTGATGCACCAATAGCTTCATCAACATGATCCCAAGTAAGACCATCATTACCATCAACTTGGTTGGATGAGGAAACCCATTCATTGTTTCAATCAAACTCTTCCAATACCAATGGGTCATAAGCTTTGCTCCCTTCTCACGCCTTTTTTAAAATCTTTCAGACATCTTACTATTGTAAGACATATACACCAAGTCATTTAGATTCTTATGTTCCAACCGATTTCTTTTCTTGGTATGCAT